>JAUCMS010000079.1:9486044-9519340 GCA_032357445.1 Enteromius radiatus | reverse complement strand
TCTGACTTTATATCACGCAACTCTGACTTTATATCTCGCAACTCTGACTTTATATCTCGCAACTCTGACTTTATATCTCGCAATTCTGACTTTATCTCACACTTGCGACTTGATATCTAGCAATTCTGACTTTATAACTCACACTTGCGACTTTATATCTCGCAATTATGACTTTATAACTCGCACTTGCAACTGCAATTCTGGCAAAAAAAAGCTAATGCAAGTTTTTATCATACAATTCAGATTTTTTTCTTGCAATTGCAAGTTCACATTTATGCATAATACAAATTTGAATTTCTCACAATGTTGAGTTACAGTGTTAGAATTGCAGTTCTGATATTGTTTTTCTTCAGATTTTGTGATATAAAGTTAATAACCTGAAGGGATGTCTTAGAGAGGCGGAGGCTCCTCAGTTTGTTAAAGAGTTTGTAAAAAGATTGTGGAATACTTTATTTGTATTTCGTAATTCTGAAAACAAAATCTGAATTGTGAGTTGTAAACATGCAATTTCAACAAAAAAACTCAAAATTGTGAGATAAAAAGTCGCAATTACCTTTTTTACTTAATCTTCAGTGGCAGAAACAAACTTCCATAAAAGCAGATTTATTTGCACAAGGGATTAATGTAAATCCAGTCATAATTTGCTCACTTGAATGTTATTCTACTTGCAAAAAGAGAAAATCAGCATATTTGGAATTAGGACATGCTGGTCTTTTCAAAAACTTAAGTGCCTCGCCATGATCTTAGGTATTTAAAATAAAGACTATGTGGGTATCCAATTTATGTGAAAATAATGAATCAGGTCATGAATAAATGCATAAGCAGACTAAATGACAGCCGTCAGGTGGTCAAGTATGATGAAAACACTGCTAAAATGTCATGTTCTGAAATATATAAACTTTCTATGGATTGATGTGACACATGCTGCTCTAGGATTATTAACATGACAGTTGCCTTGTAAAAGAAATCCTTTCATGTATAAAATATATAAAGCTGTTTCCAGGGAAAAGAAAGCAGTGACCATATTGTCACCATTGTTTCCAACACAACATATACAGAAACAATACTATAGAGGTGGGGGAAAAAAATAACAGGCACATCGAGCCAGAAACGATTAGCTCTTTTTGCTGCTTGTAATCTGTTCAATCATGCACATGAAAGAGTTGGAAGAATTACCAATGTAACGATATACATAAACTACGATAAGATACGATCTCCTCCCCAGGTGTGTTTCTGGCCTGCTGGACTCCTTTCTTCGTGGTTCATGTGACAAAGGCGCTGTGCGAATCATGTGACATCGGGCCGACGCTGATCAGTGTGGTCACATGGCTTGGTTACGTGAACAGCGCCGTTAACCCCATCATCTACACCGCCTTCAATGTGGAGTTCAGGAACGTCTTTCACAAACTGCTCTGCTGTCGCTCCTGAGACCAAATGCTCTTTAGCGCAAGCCTGAATTCACAAAGAATCATTAAATAATCCAAACAATTAAAAACCACCTGGGTGATCTGAACACACAGTGGTCCCCAAGCAAAGGAATGCTTTAAGAAAACTGAGCATTACAAAACAATGGATTACTGAAAGACTGAATGCGCAGGGGAATGTAACATTGAGGAAAACTTCTGATGCCTTAGTTAACCAAACATTTTCTTGTAAAATTATTGCTTGAACATTACAGTAGATAACAGAATACTGTTGATTTCATAGCCCAGAGGCATAAAATATGTGAAAACGTCCACACTGAAGATAACAGTCGTCTGTGTTTGATATGTGATTGGTATCAGTGTTCATTTAATTATTTTTAAATTAATTTCCTTATCTTTCCTCCCCCCTTTTTTTTTAAGTGATGGTTTGTCTCAATAGATATACAGAGTGGACAGGCAGCTTTTAAACGGTTAAGGAGCAAGTTAGATGGGATGGAATGGCATTCCAGCATATTGCATACTAAGCAGTATATTGTCAGTTTTCCTAATGTTTTAAAAAAACAGTATGCTGTATGGAATGATAAACATATTTGCAGAACTTGACACATTGTATGTTTACTTACAATTACAAATCATCACTGCCATAATTGTTTGTTACTAAACTTTCCCTGACAAAATGGATTTGATGCCCTGTAAAACCAGGAAAGGATTTTCATACCTACATCACCTTTCGTTAGAGCAAACAATGTTAAGAAGTTAATTATGTGGCTTCATACAAAGAGGAAAATGTGCCAACTTTTGGTGGTGTATATACAGTTGCCAAAATCATTGGATGCCTTTCTCTGATCTAGTGCACTCAGTCTGCCAATTTAGTTTTGTTGCAAGTGTGATTCACAAAATGTGTACTGTAGATGTGCTCAGCAGTGACTGGTAATAAATTGCATAATGGCAGGGGGGATTGTGGGTATTACCTGGGGTGGATTATAGTTATTGTACTTCTAAGAATCAGTGTTGTAAAGAGACTTGTGGAATGAGTATTGCTGTTCTTGTACAGGATCATCAGTGCATCTGTCACTTTATGGAGATGTATGTGCTTTACTGCTTAAATTGTACAAATATAGAAGCAGTGGGCTTCATAAGTCTGAGACCACACTAACAATCTAGGATTGACTTTATGATTTGTGAAATTCATCTTAATTTTACTTTTCTGTGGTAAAATCATTTGAAAAAGAAGTGAAAAATGTAAAATGTAAAAGACTTTTCATATGTGGTCTCATCCTTTTGGACCTCAAGCAAATATATGCATTACAGTTTGGGGTTGGTAATCATTTTTATTGGTACTTTATTTAGCGAGATTCAAGAACCAAATAATTTGATTAAATGTAGGAAAGTCTTTTATAAAGGTACAAACGTAAGTTTCAAATAAATGCTAATCTGAATACAACAACAAAAAAAAGAAAAATTATAGTAGTTTTCAAAGAAAGCAGCACAACCTTTTAAACATTTTTAATAATGTTGCATTGGCATGTTCAAATTATTTCTGAGGGATTATATGACACCTAAATAACTGCTGCTGAGAAATCAACTTTGCCATTACAGGAATAAATGACATGCTTTAAATACAGACTCAAAACATAAAAAAACGACCCTACATTTTTTGAGCGGTACTATAATATGTAAGCAATCATTCTTCATAGTAAAGTTTGTCATAATAAATGTACCTTTCATAAGGCATCATATTAAATTGCAACCACAGTTTTAAGATTGTTGCCTATATTGCAGAGAAACTTTTTTCCCCCCATAAAATTGCCATAATGCAGTCTCCACACTCCAAGGAAACAGCTCGACTGAGACGTTCAGCATGTTTACAACAATGATAACAATCACAGGATGACATTCCGCAATGTAAAAGCACTCTGCAATATTCCTTTGAGCCGAACACTGATTCATATCTATGAATCATAACTAGACTTGATACACCATGTGCCCCAGAGAACACAATATCTGTACTCATCAGATAAATAGTTCCCAAAATTAAAGTTCAGTCTCACCCTCATATCATTCAAAACCTACACACAATACAATGCTGTTCATAGTGACCAAAGGCTTCAAAAAGCACACAATTATGAGTTTGAGGGTGAGTGACAACTGAATTTGAATGAACTGTTCATTTAAAGTTGTCTCGATTGGCAGTGGGAATGAATATGGCAGCATTTGCAAGCAGATATATACCAGCAATCATGCAGTTCCCCCTTAGACATGATGCTCCAACCCTCCATTAGACAACTGTCTCTTTCTGCCCTATAAACACAGCTGTCAAAGCCCAGATGAGAACACAACAAAGACTGGCAGAGGAAATGAGGGCAATTTGTGTTTTTTTTTATATTGCGTCTAGTTCCGATCGCTGATAGTCTGTCAGAAAAAGATCTTCAGCTGACATGACGAGTTCTGCGAGATGTAAACAGTCAGCTGGTATTCATTGTTTTGATTTGGTTTTATTTGCGTACAAAAGAACCCGCGATGGGGTATGAGCCGCATGCTGGTCTGTTTAACCAGGGCTGATGACTCCTCTGTGCCTCATGTAGAAAGTGGGTGTCCACACTCTCAGCGGTACACAAAAATAGATTAAAAGGATTGTGTAAGCGCCAGCGGATCCGCACGTAACCACGGAAACACAGCACAGCGAGGTGGAGCAGGGGCCATGGTGAAGGGCAGGTCAGGAGTCGGAGCTTTCTACACATTTATAACACTTAGCTGCCGCTGAGCACAAATTAAATGTCAAATCATCCGTTAATGAGAATCGCTTAATGAGTCGGAAGTACAAGTGATGTTAATTTACTGGAACTTCTGTGCTGGATTATAGGCGTCATAGATGTTTGGTGTAAAGAGTGCACTGTCGCATTACACAGAACTGAATTTGACTCTATCCACAGTAGAGCATTTAAAGCTGCTAATTTGGCAATCACACATTAGAGTTTTTTAACTTTTAGTTTGTCTATTATCTTTAAAGCGGTAGTTCACCCAAAAATGAAAATTCTGTTACCCTCGTGTCGTTCCAAACCTGTAAGACCTTCCATCTTCAGAACACAAATTAGGATTTGCTGATGAATTCTAAGAGCCTTTCTGACCCTCCATAGAAAGCAATGCAACTGAAATCTTCCCAGACCCAGAAATGTCTACCTGGTCTCATGGCATAAACATGGGTGCACTTTTCTACATATCACTGCAGTTTTGAAAAGAAATGAACACTACAGGCAGTAAAACTCCAACACCTTTTATTCCTTTCACACACAAATTTCCAATTTTTTAATTAATAAAGAGTAATTCTCACAGAATTACTTGAAGAACATCATGTTATGACTTGGAGATTTGAACTTTGTTCAGTATCTAACATAGTACAAAGATAGGGGAGGAGCTCCAGTGTAACTATTGTTCAATAAAACAGTTTGAATCGGTGTAAAAGGACGTTAAAATGACACTCTTGCATCAACAAATGTGTTTTTATATCAGTTTTGCATTTGTTAACAATATTGGGTAGGTTTGGATTTGGTATAGGGTATATTTTCAACATGATAGAGCATTCATTTTTAGTGACAGTCTCTGGATATTTGAATTCTGAACAGCCGCAATACTCGCCTGAATCAACGTAATAAAAACACAGCAATTTGTACCTCAATGTAACAAAATTGTGCCAGGGTTTACTTATTGAACCTGTGTTTTAGCATCACTCAGTGGACATTTCTCTTTGAAACTGCGGCGAAATGTGCAGTAAGGTACGTAAAAATGGTGCACAGAGGTATATATTTTAATGAGACTAGGTTGAAAATAGTCCATGTGACATCAGTGGATTTACCCAAAAAGAGTGAATGAATTAGTAGTGGGAATGAATTCTTGGGTTACGGTCATGATATCTTGTTTTTGTCTTGCATGTCCTGTCTCTGTACTTAGCCCTTGTATCAATCAATGTTGAAGAAAGAAAATAAATGTTATCAGAATATCAGTGCATGTGCCAGAAATGGACTGCCCTAATTAGTGGGTCCATAGGGGGCAACGCTCACAGTTGGGCTATTGTTTGCAGAAACTAATCAAGGAAGATGGAAAATGCCAGGTTAAACTAAAGATTAAGGTGAAATCACCAACAATAGACATTAGAGGAAGAAGTCAGAAGTGAGTACAAAGAAAAACAGTTGCCCCAAATGTGTCTGTACTGCCTAGAACGCTAAAATATGTACAAGAAATAATGCAAGCATATGTCAGGCCTACACTATTAAAAAAAGCAACGTTATATAAGAGCAAACGAACAAGATTTATCCAAACTAGGACAGGCGTATTTGATTAACATCCTTCTAAGTCTTCTGCTTCTTATTCTCAACCCATGCAAGTGCACTTAAACACACAGCATAATAGCTGGTAAGATAAGGTCTGTAATGTATTGGTGAATAAAGGATTATATCATTGTCTTGACACAGATCAGACCTATTGATAGTATACCAACCGTATAAAAAGCATTCACAGGATTATCCACGCCACAGTGTCAGAGTGACTCACAGTGTCAATTCACTCCTCTCAGCGCTTTCGTGATTTGGTTCCATTTAATGTAAAATGCGAAAGCTTTTCATCTCACTCCTCTTGTTTCCCTCTTTTTCTCTCCCCCAATGTATGCTATGTACTACACTACTCTTTTCTCTTTTTGAGAAGTGCAACTCTAAATTTTATCTCTCAAGAAATGTTTAAAACAGTAGTATGTGACAATTGTCTCATAAAAAATAAGTCTCTCTTTTTTTTTTTAGAAGCCATTTCACTTTATATCACAATAGGATAAAAAAAGACAATCATAATTTCTGTTGACTTTAATAATCTTTACCTACAGTTTATTTAACAGTATATTAGACTCATTCAACTAGATACCATTAAACTGTATTGTAACCTTCAGTAAATTTAAAAAATATTACAAAACAACTGCTTAACTGCTGAAACCGTGTTTCTATGACATCAGATGACATGAACGAACATACACACCTACCATTTAACTTACATTAGTGTAATTTTGATCACAACACAGTCATTGCTATTAATTGTGTTGCTATTAAATGATTTCTGTGTGAATATATGTCAATAACTATCTGCATGATCTTTACTACCCTACAACTGTCTCTCTCACCTTGACAGAGTCACCTAATTTAAAATTTTTTGTGAAGCTGCCTTGCAACAGCGTGTATTGTGAAAAGCACTATACAGATCAATGTGAATGTGAATTAGATTTAATTGAATTTCTGCAAGATGCCGTGGTCTTGTGTTACAACTTGAAGCTGTCAGAAATTTCTGAGCTTTAGTTCTGTGATTTAGTCTATCTAATTATGGTAATTTAGATATGGTGCGAGATGGTGGGAGTAGCTCATTCAAATATTCATGCAGAATTATTTCATACCACGTGCACAATATGAATACTACAGTCTTCAAAATAGTAACTATAGTATGCCCATTCTAGCATTTACAGGACATGTTATTGCTGTTTTAACAATCTGCTGCTCTGAGTAGAACAGCGAAGAGAAAAGAGACAATATAAAGAGTAAAGCAGAGACAGAGAGGAATAATTACAGTGTAGCAGATGAGAAAAGGTCTGGGACAGTTTGTTCTATATGAGATCAAACCACAGTTCAAACCTGCTGCTGTAATGACACACTTTTCCAAAAATATCTGTCTTGATTAGTTTCGTATCATTAATTTACTGTACTCATGCTCTCTCTGGGCATGGGCACAGAAATGTGCGCTTTTGATATTGCTGTCGTTTTATAGGTTGCTATTTTAA
This sequence comes from Enteromius radiatus, assembly GCA_032357445.1. NCBI lineage: Eukaryota > Metazoa > Chordata > Actinopteri > Cypriniformes > Cyprinidae > Enteromius > Enteromius radiatus. The sequence goes on along the minus strand of JAUCMS010000079.1, from coordinate 9,512,107 downwards.
ACAAAAAAACTCTTAACTACTTTGCAGTTTATGAAGGTATAGCAAGATAAATAATTAGTTTAGTCATGCCGTAAGTGTTACTGGAATACATTTCTACCAGGATCTCACACCCTCTATTTTTAATATACTCTGTAATTAACACTGTCTTTTCTATAGACCCAGTTTTCTCATTAGTCTGAGTGTAAAAGGTTCATGCAACTAAGCCACATTAAAACACTAATAACAGACTGTAATATTGATCCTCGGTCATATTGATCTAGTCGCCTCGCTTCATAGTTTGTCATAAACATGTCTATATTTACTAAAATGTGTTTTTAGATTTCATTTAATGTGCACATATAGACACATATATCTGCAGAAAACCCAGTGATAATGATTCATCTTGTTCAGGCAACAGGAAGAAGTCCTCTGGGATTTACCGCAAAAAAAAAAAAGTCTACAAAAAAGACTCATATTAGCTTGCATCACTAAAAGGCTGAATAAACCTCAATAAACTCCTAATTTGCTGTTTATTAATATTTATGGGCAGGATTAGGGATGTAGATTTTGGTCATGCAGAATAAATGCTTTATAAGTGCTATAATCAGCCGATATGTTAATAATAGGCATGCTAATAAGCAACTAGATTTTTACATTTACCTGACACAGCATCTGATGAAAGACAATTTAAATATATTGCAAAATATTGCGCTGAGCAGCAGCACCTGAAACAGACATGAGTGTGAGCTTTAGCAGGAAACTAACCATTACTATGCTTCATTAAACAAATTTACATTGATTTATCGGACTGTTAACAGCTGTAAAGGGGTCCTGGGAATACGAGACCTCATCAGGAGTCGTGTTAAGGAAGAATGTGTGGTGAGTAGAGTCAATATTGCCCTTAAATAATGCTAAGTCTTAAGCAAACTGCTGCTCTGAGCACATCTATAAATTTCTCTGTCTTTGGGTCCTGGTTTAAACCGAATAAATCATGGCTAACACAGTAATTACGGACAAATAATGTTGACAAGAATTCGATTTAGATGATGTGACTTCTTTACTAAAAAAATATCTCCAGTGAAACTAGTGTACTATAATGTTTAATTAAGTAAAAATGACTATAAACTGAATGCATTTTGTATTCATAAAAACATAGCTGCTCCAATGTCGTTAATATAATTCCTAAAAATAATATTACAAATTACAGATGAGAGAGACTAAAATAAAACTAATAAATAAATAATAATATTTTTGTTGATGTCATTGGATCAGTTTGAGCTTTTCTCATTTCTGCTATGCTGTTAGAGTGCTAATCATGATATTCATTTAGATTGAAAAAGACTGAAATATCGAAAATCAATGTTAAAATGTATAAGAGAGAAAACAGGAAGAGCTGGGAAAAAAAGTGGGAGAGACAGAGCTTATTGGGAGGCAGAGCATGATTGTAGGCAATTTTGAAGTCAAATAAGACAAGAATAGATCACAATGCAATCAATACATAATTATACTCCTCCACAAGCTGTCTTTTTCAAACACACAAACTTTTACACACGACGCACACACACGTGTCACCACTTGACAACTTGAAAAAATGATCATAATAATTAGAAATATAATTGCTGATGTTAAAATCATTTTGTGCTGACCATAGGGGGGGGAAATGAATGGAATAGTTCACCTGTAAATGTTCGAAACTTGCTCAATATGAAGCTCATCATTGCGTTTCACTGAATGTTCATTCAACAACAAAAAGCAATCACTATACAAAATCATAACACAAGCTGAGCACATAATGTAACGTTGTCTGTCTGGTTTTGTTTCATGTCTTGTCTTTCTGTTTTGGTTTCTCACGTGTCATGTCCTTATTTGGAGGTCCTGTCTTGTGATTATTAGTTGATTTGTTCTCAGCCGTGTTTCATCTGCCATGGCCACCCGCGGGTCCAGATCCACCATGGCCGCCCGAGGCTCCTGATCTGCCGTGGCCGCCCGAGGGCCCAGATGTGCCAGGGCTCCCACAGAACCCTGTTATGCCCTGGAGGCCTTCAGTGACTCTGCCCCTTCCAGCCTCCAGAGCACCCACCCGCCTTCCCTTTATGTTCCAAGAACGGCATGAGGTCACACCTGGTCGGAGGGGGGGGGGGGGATTATGTAACGTTGTCTGTCTGGTTTTGTTTCATGTCTTGTCTTACTGTTTTGGTTTCTCACATGTCTTGTCCTTATTTGGAGCTCCTGGTGCTCTTTATAGCACTATCCTGTCTTCATAGATGAAACACAAATCATGTCGTCACACAAGGAAGTTAAGACTGGTTGAAGTCAAATTAAATGGCTTATTTCTATAAAATACAGAAGGAAAGGGTAATTTTCCAGTGGCCAAATCCAGAAGAATATTTCCCGCTTCATAGGTTCCGCTCAGGAAAGTGACTGAGATCTTTGAAGTGCTCCTGTCACACTGGAGAAAGCAATAAGATGCCCTTAAATTCTGATGGAGGGCATATTTCATCAAAATAACTGCCGTTCAGAGAGATATATTCCTGACATGTGTGCCCACAGTCTTATTTAATTGTGCTTCGAGCACTGAAGGAAAGGTCAGTGGATCAGAACAATGGCTGAGTGGCCACTAAACCAAATCAAACCAAGTGAGGAAATTGGCCTTTAAAGAGACAAAAGACAGGAGATAGCGATAGACAGAAGAGGCTATGAGAAGAAACGACAAATAAATAAAAAAGAAAAGAAAATTAAAAGACAGGAAAACAAAGAGAATCATTGGTATAAATGAAGAATGGACAAAAAATTTTAATATTAATAATATTTTATATATATATATATATATAAAAATTTCAGTATATTATTATTATTATTATTATTAGTATTAAAATTAATATTAATACATTTTAATTATTCTAATAATGTTTGTATGATTAAACGTGTATACATTTTATAAAATAAAATATATAAAATATAAACCCATAAAATAAATTGTTGTAAATATTATTGTTATTGGTGGTGGTGAAATTGTGTGGTTTTTGTAAAATTTTACATTTGTTTTAGAAAATAATAATGATAATTATTAAATATCAGTATATTATTATAATTATTGATGTATTTAATGATCATAGTTGTTGTTTGATTTAATAAAATGTAGTATAAAATGAAATAGTATAAAATGTAAAACTGTAAAATTTAATGTTTTCGTTCTCGATGTAAACAATAACATAGCTATCGTTTATGTTTTTGTTCTCGATGTAAACAATAACATAGTTATCGTTAATGTTTTTGTTTTCAATGTAAACAAAAACATAGTTATCGTTTATGTTTTCGTTCTCGATGTAAACCATAACATAGTTTTGTTTCTATTTTCGTTCTCGATGTAAACAATAACAGTTTTTGTTTATGTTTTCGTTCTCGGTGTAAACACTAACATAGTTATCGTTTATGTTTTCATTATCGATGTAAACAATAACAGTTTTTGTTTATGTTTTCGTTCTCGATGTAAATACTAACATAGTTATCGTTAATGTTTTTGTTCTCCATGTAAACAATAACAGTTTTGTTTCTGTTTTCGTTCTCCATGTAAACAATAACAGAGCTATTGTTTATGTTTTGTTCTCGATGTAAACAATAACAGAGCTATTGTTTATGTTTTTGTTCTCGATGTAAACAATAACAGAGCTATTGTTTATGTTGTCGTTCTTGATGTAAACGCTACTATAGTTATTGGTAGAGTTAATACATATATAATACAAATCTATAAAATACATTATTATTATTATTATTATTATTTAAAATTAATTGTTGTCATATGAGTAAAAGTGATTTTATGCAAGTTATTTATAATCACAATTTTTTTATGGTTATTTATATAAATAGCTGGGAAAATGCTTTTTTTTAAAGCAGTAAGCTGTGAATAATTCATTTTATTTGTAAAATTGCCCGATAGTAAGGCTTTACTGAAATACAAAATTGTATTTGGCTGGTTATGTGATCTTAATATGGCAGTCTTTATATGATGATGAAGATGAGGATACCCACTTCATGTAAAAAATGTACTATAAATTGTAAAAGAAGAAAAAACAAATAGTACATCTTCACTTGTATCTTATTTATTATTTGCACATACAAGGAACTTTTTTTAGTGAGGAAAAAAAAAGTGCCCCTTTACTCGTATTTTATGCCTGGTGCCCTCTGGTGGTGAAAATATTAGCGCATGCCAGAGAGACTTCATGCAATATGAACCTATGAACCTATTACAAAGATAAAAATTCAATCATATAAAAATTCTTCCTCTTCACAACAATGACCCCTACCACATCTATTTAAATAATCTCAAATAAACCTATACTTCCAGAGTCCAGAGGTCAACTCAAACAAGCAGTTGCCTGATATCACAGAACAAATCCTCCAAGGTGAAGACGAAAATGTTGCGTTCAGTTCTCTTCTGTGTGCAGTGAACATGCTCTAGTTGCATGGCAACAGGTTCTATATGGCACAACAAAACTTGTTATGAAAGCAATAAAAGCAGCACTGCATACACAATAAACTGTACGAACAGACGATCAACATAGTACAGCTAATCCAATGCTGAATCACTGAGCGGCCTGGAGATACACACGGCTCTTTCATTCACAGGCTTGAGCATTCATGATGCAAGAACTGGCCTTTTTCACGCTCTGCGTTCGAAAACCTGGAAGCTTTAAATAGTTGTGTAAAATAACTTCCACTGTAAACTAAATGAATGGCAATACCCATAACACGGATGTATTTGTTGTGATTAATTAACAGTTCTTCATAGATGTTTCATCAAAACAGATTAACCACAGTTTTCCATCACTCTGGGGTCTGAGGTGATTTTGGGGCCCTTGAGATGTTTGGACATGTTCTGATATTTGGGCTTTTTTTCAGCTTATTATAACATATTATTGATGAACATGTATTTTTCTTGTAATCAGCACAAACTGTTCTACAATAATACCTGACCAAGATGAATGTACATGTTTGCATTTTTTAGGGAAAAAATATTATGCGTAGTTTGTAAGTTCTGGGAAAATAAAAGTAGCTGAAATAAGGCCATGAAACTCATACTGAATAGTCCTGCACAATACTTTTGAGTAACCAGTCTCTTAGGCTGGAATATTTACTAAAAATATCATTCCACTTACTTTTTCAGAGAAAACAATATATTGAGTTAAATGTTTAAAGTCATGTTTTGAGACCGAAAGCCTGTTCAGTGATTCTCACCTGAAGAGACAAAGGCCCCTCCCCTAATGGCCCATTAATGACAGTGACTGAGGCAGGTAAGAAAGAATTTGAGGATTTTTTAAAAGATTTGCATTTTATTTACAACACAGTATAATTAGAAAATACATAATGAAGGTCAAAGACACATTAGTGAGCACACTGATCTAACTACAGAGATGTGAACAGACATTGAGTCAATCCTGAAAACAGATTCTGTTCAACAAGTGAAACCTCTACATAATACCTGATATTTAAGTGTTTGCTGCTTCTTTTCTAGAAAAATAAAAGCTTGTTTTACCAGAGAATATCAGTGTAGATAAACATCTGATGTTGGTACAGTGCTCCTAGAGGTCATCAGCGTGAAGAGACTGTAATTCAATAATATTAATACTGTAATAGTGCATTAATAATACTAGACCAGCTAAATCAGCCAAACAGCATGCTTTGCCATTTTCTTTTTTAAGTAAATGTAATTCAAATTTGATTTGTCTGAGTTATGCACCATAATAAAAAAACATTTAGTTAATTAAAACATGAAAACATTCCAAGAATTCCATGCAGATCAGATTGCAATGAAGTATTATTTAATATTTCAATGCATATGTGCCTGAAAATGACTTAAAATATACAAGTGTATATCCTTGAATGCATGTGAGCAAATGTATACATGTGCACACTGAGCTCTCTCCACATGAGGATGTGTACATCTGTTAACCCCAGCAGGAGCTCTAGAGGTGAAGTCAGTCTAAGAGCTGGCGATTCCCAACAAGAAAATCTCCAGTGGCCCCTGCCGCCCTGCAAATCATCTCTGGATAACGTGCCTAAGAGGTGCTGAAGCAGACAGGGAAGGACATGGATCAGAAAGCAGCGATGGAGGATAATTAACTCCTCCGTGAGCCCCGCCGATCAATGCAAACATGCCTCTGATTGATTCTGAGGCTACGAGAGCAGAAACTGAAGGGTTTTTGCTTTGAGTTTTCCTGCACATCCCTTGAGGACCCACAGGTGCGCTACCTGGGCCCAGCTATAAGGAGTGAATGTCAAAGTGTATAATCCACAGTGGTGCGTAATCATCGCAGGAAGTCTAAGCCAATTATCTCCCCTCATATGCGGTGTTAAGAAATGGTCCCACTGAAAGCAGATCAGCCTAGCAGCCTGTTATCTCATATAAAGAGAGGGAGGGCAGAAGATTGTAGGTCAACTGACTTTTCCTCCTTTGCTTTAAGTGAAAGCCCATTCTCTCTATGTAAGAAAGGAAAATCTTGCTTTGGTAAATCATAATTATGACATAAAACTAACAATTTGACCAAAACGTCAAAAAAAATTATGAAAGATTTTAAGAAATTATAAGATAAATTATAATTATGAGATATGACAGAAAGTTAGATAAAAAGTGATTATCATTTTTTCGACAAAAAAAAAACCTAAATTATACAAAAGTCTTAAAACCACAATATGTAAGATTTTTGTAATAAAATACCCAAAAACCACTTGTACTGTGTTATGTATTTCATGCAATTGTGTACTTAAGTTAACAAAAGTTCTGTAGGAATTGTAAATTTAAAGAAATTCAGATTAAAATAATGAACCGTCCCTGTTTCTTGTCGCCTATCAATGACGCAATATCCGCGCTATCCTCGGTTTCCGCCTATGAATACTACGGCGACACGCATGGACAAATGTGGAAGTGGTAGTTATTTATTGCGCATTTCTATATCATGGATCATGATTACACTCTCCACAATCCCAAAAACGTAGATGTATACAAACCAAGGCATGAAGATATTGGAACAGCCAACGAAGTAAAGTGAGAACACATTTCCGAAATGGAGAGAGCATCGCCAAAACCTCGGACTGGACAGAGACTCGGCTCTCGCGTGTGTAAGGTGTAAGCAAATATATATTCATTGTGCAAGTAATAGTGCAACCTCTAGTGGCGTAAACTTACATATTGTGCTTTTAATTCTGAGATGAACAAAAATGGTCATAATTATGAGATGAAAATTCTATTTGTACACCATAATTATGACTTCCATTCTTGCCTCATTTTCTTGTCATTATATATTCATGATATTATCTTGACTATTTATGTCATGATTAATTTATGTTTTTTTACTTACAGTATATGTACAAAATAGACTTCTGTAGGTTAGTGTTGCTTACTGAGATTTTTCTTTTTTGTAAAGAAACTATTAAATTATGCATTGAATATCAAGACAAAAGACTCATTTTAAAAGATTTCTACATGGCAACAGTTGCTTAGCTAAGACTGATGAATAATGATTTTTTTAAAGGCAGAGTTTAGCAAAGGGTCAGCTGTCAACTATATAGCCAGGGAATGAGAGAATGAGAAGGTACCTTGGTATCATAATCCTTTGTCAAAGTGAATTAATGATGGGTGCTGCTTGAGTCACCCTGCAGCCTCTGAATGCTCAGAGAGAGACATGGCAGTGTAGATAGACAGGTGTGGATGTACTGTCACTCAGGCTCACAGATTAAAGGTTGATCAATCCCAGCAGTTGTGGTGCTAGAGCCACACTTATTGAACAGCATCAGTACACAGTCTTGCTCAGGTCACCTTTTACCCAAATAAATAAGAAGTTAAAAAAAGGAAATTATGATCAGCATAAAAAAGACCATTAAGATTTTTGACAATTTTTAAAGACATAATTTTAATAATCATGAAAAAACATCAATTAAAATGAATGAAGACCATGGTGCTTTAAAGCTATGTATATATGTATATACTGTAGTGTATATATTGTCATGATATTCAGCAGGAGTTCCCTCAAACTCCACCAGAGGGTACTCCAGCCAACACACACAGACAGATTACACCCACGGACTCCATTTCCCATCATGCTTCACACCTGGACTAATCACACACCTGCAACTTGTCACCACACCCACACCCTCATCACACACACACACACACACACACACACACATAAAAGCCAGCTTCCCACTTCAATTCAGTGTGAAGTCTTGATTTGTTCTGTCTGTCATTTCTGAGTGTTTCTTTCTGTGTTTGATTTCCCGTTATCACCTTGGACTGTTTAATCTGTTATTGTGACTGTTTGCTGCCTGCCCCGATATCTGCCTGTTGACGTCAACCTCGATTCTGTCTCGTCCCCATTGCTCTGTTTACCGGTATTTTGACCCAGCTTGTCAACTCAGAAATAAATCTGCAAATGGATCCGCACACCTCAGACTCCTTCATTACAGAAGCCCACGCTACTAAGGATCCAGCAGTTTCGTCGGGTTCCACAGCAAGGTACTGATTGTATTCCTTTAAAGGTACTCTGTGCCACTTTTCAAGAAGGATGGCTGATTGAAACTTATGTGGAGGAGTTCCTTCCAGATATTCACTTGGTATCTGGGGATGAGACTTTACTTAAGAACTGTCTCTGGAGCAGACTTGACCAGGAGATCAGTCTCTATTTACCTGAGGAAGATCCAGGCTGGTCTTTGGCACAATATACCTTGTTTTAGTGTTCTGTGGATGTGCATTCACTGTGGGAGAGGTGAAGGAGGACATCTCCTCTAGGAGTTCTTTGCAAAGGGACAAGATGGCTACCGCCCCTGACCCGCTGCACAAAAAGGCTGTCAAAACCAAGTTTCTGCTTGGATGGAGACAGAATAAATCAAGACTTTGCACTGAATTGAAGTCGGATATATATAGGCTATATGTATATATACACATACATACATATATATATATATATATTAATCATTTGCAAGACTTCATTTGCAAAAACATGATAACAGTTTTCAAGAATAATGTTTTTTTCATTATGTATTCCAATTAATCTCAATCAAACTGCAGTTGTTTTTTTTTAACATATCTGTTAGTAATGGCTTTGCAAATAGCTCTTCATATATTGTAATGCCAAAAAAAAATTATCATTAAATGTATTAAACTTTTTGATTTAAATAGAATAATTACTGTAATAAAAATAAAATATAAATATTAGACTAAATTAATGGTTTCCTTTGTAAGTTGAAGAAAGCTTTACTAAAATCACTAACTGAAATAAAACTAAAATGAGCATTTAAGATTATAAAAAAACACTAACAATTAAATTGATGCTCAAATTTTCAAAAGAAAACTTAAAACATTCATAAATAGTATGTAAACATTACTAAAATGACACTAAATGCAAAAATGAATCACCATTTTATAATGATGTTATTATAGGTACCATTTATAATTTATAAAAAAAAATAGCATTATGTATTTAAAACATATTTTACATGTAGATTAATGGAAATCAATAATGAGAATAATAAGAAAAATCAAAATATTAAAGTAAAATAATTTTTGTAACATTTATAGTTGATAAAATGACTTAAATACAATCATGGCACAATGTAATCACAATGGTTTAAGTGAAATGTGACCTGGAGTAATTTTTCATGACATTCACCCATACATACATCAAAACAAGGGACAGTTCTTGTAACCCTTTTGACCCCACAGACAGATCCTCAGACTGACTGCAAGCAGGTCAATTCACCCTCAGTCTGAAGTCTAATGACAAACTAGAAGCATGATTTGCACACCTTGGACTGTATTAGTGTCAGCGCCTGAGCTAATGTTCTCAGTTTAACCTCCCTCTCAGCAGCCAGAGTTATCCTGTCCTGGAAATGCTGCCTAAGCCCTCGCTCTGCTGTGTGTGAGAGCTCTTAATTCCCTCCAGCTAAACGCCTTGTGCTCCCTCTCTCTCTCTCTCTCTCTCTCTCTCTCTGAGCAGCCCTGACTTAACTAGCCCTAGAAATCTGTTGCACTGTGGCTGCCCGCTGTCCCTTGTGGAGCAGGTTTGAGCCCCTCTCAAAGGAGAGACATGAGGCGAAGAACAGGAGCGGCCACCGCAGGAAGTGACAGCAGAATCTCCTGAGCTCAAAAACAAAGGATAACCGGTGAGGAAATACTGAAGCTGTTTGGTCTAGTGTGTGATTGTGTTGTTTACACTTCACAGGATACTGACAACTGGTGCTTTCTTGTTATGACTGTAGCGAAAGCTTACTTTCCCAGCATGCCTGGGTTTTGTAAAGCACGCTGTTCAGACCGTTTTTTCTGATTAAGTGAATGTTTGATTCAAGCAAAAGCATATTTAGTAATAGATAGCTGTATAGATGTTCAGTGACCTCTTTAGATCTGTCTCAAAACAATCTGATTACTGAAGCATACCAGTCAGCATAGCTTGGGCCTGATCTTATAAAGATGACAGGAATACAGACAAATGGTTTTGTGACTTTGGAGAGAGTATTTCATTTGTCTTCGCTTTTACTTTTAAAGTGACCTGTATCAAAAAGTCTGGTATTTTTTTTGTTTACTGACTTGCCCTGCTTCATACTAATTGTCTCGGGGTCTGTGTTCAAAGCTGCTCTAATGAGTCTGAGGAGACAGCATGAATCACTGCGCTTCTAAACATGCTGGACCTCGCCTGAGTTGCCAATCTTTCTCTATAGTGTTTATTAATGTGTTTCTGCGGATGTAGCCATGAACCTTTCTGGTACAATTACAGTAAAATATACTTATAAATAAAATATTTTGGGTGAACCATGCATTTTAATGTAAATGTAAAAATTAAAAGTGTGCAAACTTTATTTTGATAGTCGACTTTAGATATTCTACTTTGCAACTACGTGTCAACTAATTCTTATTCATTTGTAACTGCATGTCTACTGACTCTCAAAACAGACTGTTAGGGTAGAATAAGTTGACATATACTTGTGAAGAGTTAAAAAGCGTTAGAATGTAATTGCAAAGTTATTTACTGTTAGTAGAATATCTAAAGTGGACTATCAAAATAAAGTCTTACCATGCATTTTTAGATAATGTAATAACACATTTTAATTATTAATGTGATTTCTAAAAGTATTTTTATTTTGAACTATTAATTATTAGTTGAATAACTTTTTTTTATTATGAAATGTGGGGATTTTTTTTATTTATTATTTAAACAGTTTTACTATTTGTTTAAGTAAAATATGTTATTAAAGTAATAATGTGATATATTACTGCAATTTAAATGAAATGCTTATTATCTGAATATGTATTTTCTAAATGAAATGACAAAGCTTAATTTTCAGCAGCCATGACTCCAGTCTTTAGTGTTCCTTCAGAAATCATTCTAATATGCTGGTTTGTTGCTCATTTAAAAGTAATAACTATTGTTATTAAATATTGCAAAAGCAATATTTTTCCAGCAGTCTTTACTGAATAAAACGCTGCAGAAAGCATACAAACATTGTACTGAAAACAAACATAGATGATGTGTATAATAATGATAATACTTACTAAGTAAACATTACACTTCTAAAAACATATTTTTCCATGAATTTACAGTAAAATTAGTTGCATTGTGTTAGTTTTCTGTGGATATAGGTTGGTAAGCATTTTATAGTTCCATTTTTAACTTGTGTTTGTCTTTTATATGACTGACACTTTTCCCAATCTCTTAAACTGCACTGGCAATCAGCGTGGAGGAGTGCACTATATCATTTCTGCAGATGAGTGCTCTCAAGTGTGAGATTACACTAATCAAATCAAAACAACACAATACAACGACATCGCTAATTCTACATATACTTCTGCTAAAACTCAGAAGAGCTTTAATTTGGCAAAGTGATCTAGATCAACACATGCAGACAAACTCAGACATGCATAATAAATAGCGGGCAGCCGTGTGCAGCAAGAATATTAAACCATATTGTGCTGTAATCCCATAATCTTGAGTCCTACTTCCTGTTTCGCATTAATTACTCGATTTAATCTCTAATCGCATGCAGTCCACATACAGTCATCCTGTATCCAAACAATCATTGGTTACATCTGGTGTGAATGCACCACGGTATTTCTGAGTCATTCGAAACAATGCAAGTATTGTGTAAATTCATGTTATTACAGTACATTGGACTGTTTTGTAAGTACATTGATGTAAGTACATAGTAGTTAAGGCCGCTTAAGTGGAATTACTTTATGACATTTTTTATGTGAATTTTTAATTATTAAACAAGTTGCATTTAAACTACTAAGTAATGAATAGTATTACTTATATGTGCTGTTAATAAGGACATGGCTATTATTCACTGACAAGCAGTGAATAATAAGAAAACAAATAATACAATCAACTACTGCCAAAATCAAACTGTTAAACATTAAAATGTATTCAAATTAAACTGTAAATTAAATTAAACTCTATACATCCTTAATGCATTTAATGGCTTTGCAATATAAGCAACATAATGTAATGTACAGTGAATAAATTATGTATGCCATTAAAGGCTAAATATTAACACAGTATATAACATTGGAGTCCATGGATGGTTTTGTTTTTATTGACCCATGGGTCCTTGGACTCCAATTTGGGGCCAGCTAGATTTACTTATTTATTTATTTATTTTTGATTAATGTGTGCTTTTATTCATTCATTTAATCAGAAGTGCCAGTAACTTTAACTTTCCATTTAACAAGTACCTATAACTGTTCCACAAAAATAAAAATAAATATTTTTAACAGTTTTTAATCAGCATATTAGAATAATTTCTGAAGACTTATTTGTTACTGAAGGCTGAAGTAATAACAAAAAATTCACCTTTGTTGTCACATGAATAAATTATAGGCTATTGTAAAATATATTACAATAAGAAATGCAGTTCTCCTTTAAGCACACACACACACACACAATTTCAGAAAATGTTACTAATTTGTTGTCTAGGAAACATGCAAGTACCTTATTTAGTGTCTAAAGGACAGACAAACAATATAAGTAAAATGTACACATCAACATCCCGTTTAAAAGTTTACACTAACCCTCAGCTCTTATAGTGTGTTAGCCTATTATCCACAGCCACGCTAAGTTCAATGACAATAAGCCTACTCAACTCTGAACTTCAACTCAGGAAAGATCAGAATAAGATTATCCTGCATCTCATGGGTAGTGAGGTGTGTTTTTGACATAACCCAGTCTGAAAGACTGCTTATAACCTTACCGAGGGAGGACAAGAGTGATGATGTCCCCTAGTGGTCATGTGATGAATTCTCTGTACAGGAATAACCAAACCAAAAAATGACAATACTGTCATTATTTACCAATTCTCATGCTGTCATTTCTATTCTTGCATAGAAAACAGCTACAAACTAAATCCTGAAATAATGAAAAATATTTGTGCATGACTATCCCAGCAAAAGTATCTATAATTAAACAGGAAAGGAGTAATTATGTGTAGAAGAATACAAAAAGCGTTGAGGCGGAATAAAACGACAAGTAATTTGATTTAGTCTCGCCTGGGCAGACAGCAGAACATATGAAGGGGAAACAACAGTTCTTAGGCAGCTTTGCAGGTATTATGTGAGGATTTATGTGGAGGGATGCATGGAGGTGGAAGGTGGAGGATCAAAAGTGCGTCCTGGAGGCCACGTAACCGGCATCACTGCCAGGCTTTTGGCTTGATACCGGCTAAAGACATCATAATAGGTTTTAAGTACTAGGAAAAACCTTGAGGGTGAAAACTAAACATGACTAAAGCCCAAGCAGAAGTAAACAAACACCGAGAGGTGAGACCGTGTGACGTTCTAGTATAATTCATTTAGCGGTTTGATTCGACTCACTTGAGTAACTTGGCTGATGAATTTCAGATGGTGGCGCGACAGTATAAATATGCTTTGTTAATCTTCTGATTTAATTGACCTTTGGTGTGAATAGGAAAGCCTGCTCTTTGTGACAGGTAATATAAGCACTCTAAATCCTTCAGAGTGATAGACCGTCAGGGTTTGGCATTTCTTTTACAGCGGGGACAAGGAGACGTGAGCCCGGGGGAATATCAACCATGTTGACGCCATGGAGATTGTTCCTCTGCCAGATGGCACTGAACATATTCTATCACATCGCAAAAGGTAAACACATCTCTAAAATTAGGATCCGCAAAGGCTAATTTTCATGAATCACTGCTCTGTGATGTAGTGGATGGTAGTAACATATGTGCCAGGCATGGTTATGAGGTTGTGGAAATGATAATGAGTCTTTGAATGACCCTCTTCAAGTCATGTGAGTTCTGATTCACTCAGCCTGTCAGAGAGAAAAGTCACAAGTGAGATTCACTTGTTTTATTCTTTACAGAAATGAGATGGAGAAAGTAGCATTCAACTGATTTTTACAGGATATTAGATAACAAAAATTTATTTTCTACGTTAGAATTAATGGTGCCCCAAGTGCCCAAGTCACGGGCCTCATGATGTGTGCTTGTGGTCTTGTGGTGTCCACTTGCCATTTTTGAAGGTAATAAGATTGTAGAGCATCCCATTTACCTTCAGCAATGGTGGAATTTAAAAAATAGAAGACCTGGAAGGTAATATGAAAGAAAGACGTTTCATATATGGTACAGGTTGTTATTTACATCTTTTATCAAGTATTACAAACAGAAATCAATTTTTTTCTTGTCATAAAATGTGCACAGATATGCCTAGATATCAAAGCCTGCAACTAAAAGTAAGAGATTTCAATTTGAGCTACGTTTCTCATTAAATATCCAAGACCAACTTGACAGTCTGCATTCATTTTATAATTTTGTTGTGTTATATCAACAGTTGTTTGAATATAATATTCATTTAGTAATTTTAATTTACTACATTAAAATCAATGTTAAACAGAATAGTTAATGGGAATTCTGAGAAGAAAAAAAAAGTCAGAATTTGCAGGTGTTAACTGTTCTAACAAAATTCTAACAGAATTTACAATAATTTCAGAATTCTAAATTTGAAATTCTGGGAAAACAAGTCAGAATTCCAAGGTGTGAAATCAGAATTGTGGTTTTTCCAAAATCCAACATGTTATAATTAACCCTGCTCTCCCATGCTTTTACAAAGATGTTGTTTTATAAAATATCTTTGCAGTCTGTGATTTTATGGATGATTTGTGTTGTCTCTCATCTGAATGGCAGCCAGTTTATGCCTTGGTGGTCAAGACATATTTGCCACGGTCCGAGAGAACAGTCCCACTGGAGAGATCATAGCCAACCTCAGTATCAACGGAGACCCGGGAGCCAGCAGCATCCGCCTGTGTCTCACAGGAGAAAACGCTGACTGGTTTTACCTCGAAGGCCGAACCATCCGACTCAACTCGTCGTTTTCAAGGACCTTGGATCGAGAGGTGATTAACACGAGTAGTGGCTGTTAGCATGTGGAGAGAAGCCAAAACAACACTGAAGCATTAGAACTGCCAGCCAACACAGTGGAGGACTTTTAAGCCATAGTTTGGGGTTTTAAAATAGAGTGTCTATAAATTACAAATGTTATTAGCTATATAAAATCTGTTTACCAGATTCGTCTGTGGAGTCCAGGCCAAACTAACACAAATCTTTACACCAATCAACAGATTGAGCAAAACAAGAGACCACATTAGAATACAAGCAAAATACATACATTTCTAACATCCCTATTCCTACCCAATACCTAAAATTAACAATTACCGTATTAACTATTAATAAGAAACAAATTAGGAGTTTATTAATAGTGAATAGTAATGGTTTATTAAAAGTGAGAATTGGACATTAAAATACAGTGTGATAATTTTTTGTTATGAGTGACAAAACAAATGACAATAGGAATATTGATCACTATGCAACCTAAATTATTGTGTGGTGATTTACAGGTGCTGGGATCAGTTCTGATAGCTGCATTGACATGTTATGAAAACGATATAATTAGGGTATGGTATAAAAGTGCATTGCAAAAATAATGTTATTTAATACTGGAGTGCATTTAACCCACAGTTTCTTATTTCAGAGTCGATATCGAATTATGGTGGAAATACTGAATGAAAATGACAACATGCCATATTTCCTTGAAGACACCATTCAACCACGATACATAAGTGAGGTAAACTCCAGATTTTACTCTGTATAATGAATTATTAAGCCGTTTGAAATGTACCTTTTACTAATGATTTTACATGTGATTATTTGTTCTGACATTTGAATCCTGACTCTCTTCCCACAGTTGGTGACTGTAAACTCGATGGTGTTCACAGTAAAAGCTAGAGACGGCGATGGAGACACAATCACTTATATGACTGACAAATCTACAGTGAGTAACGCCTTCAATAATAGACTAAATTACAGATGAAAGGATGAATAAAAGGTTTGGCAGTAACCTCAATCATTCTGTCCGGAGCTGACTGACTACTTCTCAAACCAGCACTTTACATAGATAAAACATATTAGAGAACCGCTTTTCCTTTCCACAATCCAAGAGAACATTGCTAGCACTGTGTGTCTCTCATCCAGGCTGATGCCAGCTATTTTAGGATTGATCTGCCCAACAGCGGGATGGTGATCCTGGATAAACCGCTAGACTATGAGACTAAAACCCAGCTGCAGGTGGTCATATTTGCTGTGGTATGTAGTACATGTTGTTCACATATGTGCTGACTGGCAATCACAAGACATTTATGTGCCGAAAAGGAGTCATAATTGAGAGAGAACAGTTTGAACTGCTTTTTAAATCAACAGGAAATGACCACAAAAGAAAAGTACAGCACAACAGCTACAGTCACTGTGAACGTTCTAGACGGCGATGACCAGTATCCTCAGTTTCAGCCATGTGCACCTGTTTATGAAGATGGAGATCATAATATCTGCACCAACCCTGTGTACAGCGTTAACATCACAGAGACAGATGAGGTAGATGGTAACATTTTAGTGTACAGGTGATTGATTTAGCTCAAATGAATTCATATAGCTCACTGCTAGAAAGTTAGAAGATAGTACATTTTTTAAAAAGAATATTAAAAAAAGAATAATAAATATTTTTTATAGGGAGGGATTTACAGAAAAAATAACAGTAAAGACACGTATAATCTTACAAAAATAAATAAATAATTTAAAATTCCTGTAAAAGATAAAAAAAAGATTTCTGAAGAAAAAAAAAAAAAAAAGTTTCCTAAATAGCAAATCAGATTATTAGAATGATTTTTAAAGGATCATGTGACACTAAAATTAATGACATAAATTACATTGTGTGTATTAGATACAAAACAATTAATGTAAATCATAATGGTATTACTGTTGTACTGTATAATGAATACTAAAATATAATAAAAAATGTTAACCTCAAAATCTCAAAACCTCAACATTTTGAAAATTTGTGTATATGGAAGGCAGATAAATTAATTCAGTTATAAATATGAAAACTAGAGTAGCCAAATAAAATGCTCTTTATGATTTAGGATGCTGTGCTGTATTTTTCTCCGGGGCCCATTCATGCTGAAGATGGAGACAAAGACATACTGACTCCTCTAGTCTACAGTATTCTGTCAGGTGCGTTTACTGCATGTTGCTTTGATTTCTAGACTGTTTAATCATTCAACTATACATTACAGTTTTTAATGTTATTTAAAATGACTTTCTAGGTGATGATAATGGCAGATTTACAATCGACTCTAAAACAGGAGAGATCTCTCTCAAACAACGTGTGGAAAACAGACTCCTCACACCTTCATTCAGGCTCCGCATAATGGTATGACGAGATAATGTCTATGTTTATGAACAACAAAGTGCTGGCTGATTTACCACGCTGATCTGCTGTACAGCGTTAACAAGGACACAGTATGGAAGCACTTCAGCTGCCATATTGCAGACCATAATGCTGGACAATAAAAAGAAATTGCATCGAACGTAAATGTGTGGCACAACAATGACATCAAAGTTCTCATCATAATTGCCCTTTGCAAACTCCCGACAGGCTGCGCAGGTGAATGACCCGAAGAAATATTCGGTGGCGACGGCACTGGTGCATGTGGTGTCGGAGAACCTATTTCCTCCATTCTTCAACAAGACCGTCTACAAAGGGTTCCTCATCGAGAGCTCCAGTCCTGCCACACTGGTCACTACCTACGGGAGCCAAGTCCTGGTAGTCCAGGCCATCGACAGGGACTTCAGAGATGTAGAGTGAAAACATTTCCTATATAGATTAGTACACTTAGTAATAAAAAAAACTTGCAAATCTTCATTTAGAGCGTTTCTCTCTTTGCTTTTTTTTAGGGAATAAACCCGAAAATTCATTACATGATGCAGCCCTTGACGGGTAGCAATAAACTGTACCACATTACCCAGGATGGCATTGTGATTGCAAAGACGGACCAGCTCAGAGCGTTCGACCGACACATTCTGGAGGTGACAATTACGATATGATCTACATCAGGGGTCAGGACCCTTTTTTGACCAAAGAGTAGGGCGGCACAATTAATCAAATTTCTAATCGCAGTTATGGATGTCACAATTAATAAAAGACAATAATCATTCAAAATAAACTCATGTTGTTCTTAAGATCTGTTTTATCTATAGGTTATCTTATCACTGTTTAAAATATAGTTTTAGTTTAATATTATAATACCATGCATATTTGTACTTTTTTGTGTAATTTAAAGAAGAAACCAGTCCAAGGAATAGTTAACATTTGAAGCTTAGTACTATAGAAATGCAAAAGCTTTTCACTTTAAATGTTTTAAGCTTATTTATTAAAAAAAAAAAAAAATGATATGAAGTTGCTTCAAACAGTGGTTTAAATGATTCAATGTAAATTGATTATAAACATAAATGATAATCGCAATTACAATTTCAAGTGAATAATCGACAATTATGATTTAGCCATATACATATTTGTCTTTGCTTTTCTGTCTTTTTAATCAAAGGTGATTGCAACAGATGAAGAGTCGGGTGAGACGGCCCATGCTTCAGTGGATATTGAAGTGCTGCAGAGAGGACAACCAGGTAAATGCACATGAGATTTCTTTAAAATCAAGGTTATTTAACAACAGTTGACTCTACGTTTTATGAATTATATTTTAACTATTTTTTTTCTATTCAAATTTAGAAAAAAAAAAATTCTAAATTTTCTTCTATTAAATTGCTAAAGAAAAAAACCTAAAAACCTATTTTGAAAATAAAATATAATGATGTAAAATAAATGGTTGGTTAAATAAAATGTTGCTGTACCACAAAAATACTTCTCCATGGTCTCCGTCTTTCTTTTATAAATAATGAAACATTATCACTTATCCTTCTTTAGATAATAAAATATTGCAAAATGGAAACTCAATACTAGAAATAATGTCTTAATTCATATCTTATTTTTAATATTGTTTAATAAATTTATTTTACATTCTATATAAAACTGTTGCTCTGTCCTTTAATGCTGCTCTTAAAATTATGTTTATCCTCATTGTTGTAATAAATTCAGCATCTTTAAACACATCTTTTAAAACAACAATTTTAAAATGTATTTAACTTATCAAAGATGGAAAGAAAAATTCACTTGTTACACATAATTTTTCATTATGTGTCATTCAGTTGAGAAGTAAAATAATACTGTACAATGGATGGCCAAACCACATATGAATAATAGTTTACACAAATCATTCATCTGGTTAATTTGATTATTCATGGTTGCATTAAGAGGCATGAATAAGATGTTAAATCAGATTTAGCCTCATTGTATTGCCATTAACCTCTGTGCTCCTCCAGCTCCTCACTGCCCTACTTTTGGCAGTCGTTCAAAGCCAAATTAAATGCTAAATCTCTTAGAGGTGTAAGACACAGAACTTACCACTAAAAAGTCTTTGTGAGCGGTTTTGTAATCTTTTTCTACCTCTAAACTCTCTGACAGTTCCCAGAAGTCCATTTGGTGAGGAGCGTCTGTTTGGAGATATGAACGCAGGGATGGCCGGCGGCATCGCTGCCCTCGTTCTGGTAGTGGCTGTGACAGTGCTATTTCTCTTCCTCTGGCTGGCCAAGAGACGGAGAGAGAGACGGGATCCAGCAGACAGGGGTGCAGTAGCTCTTGGGAAGCACCCAAATGTGGTAAGAGCTACTATATATATAGATCATACAAAGTTGTAGCCTTTAGTGCATGAAGTACATTGATGGAAACCCGGTTGCTAAAATGAGATACAAAATCTACTAATAGGACTGTTTTGACTGAACTCAGCACTATTATATCTCCCATTTTATGTATCTGGCTTGTCTCGACTTCCCAGTACTATATCTAGTTGTTTGAAAGGAACTAAAAGCAACACCAACTGAGCTCACATCTTCTCTGGGCATACAGTATGCTAAAATCCCAGAATGTTCATTGATGACTTTGGAAAAAAAGCAGGAAAAATATAGAACACATGCGTATGTGCAATAAGTCTCACTGCTTTAGTGTAAGACTGCATCTCACCTACAGGTGCTCAAGCAAGTCTTTTGCACTAAACAAGGAAATACCACATTATTATTAAAAAATCTTTTGATTGGAGGAATCAGACTAAAGCATCATTTATAGTCAGAATATATAGTGCCCTTGTCGTTTTCCCCTCACATTGCTTTTTAATTCCTCTTATGTAGAGCTTAAGATGGTTTCAGCAGGTAAGCACTTGACATTAAGTGGCTAGACATGTTCTGCACTGTCCCTTGTGAAGGTGAGATGTATTTTCTGAGAATCGGAAAGCCGTATACTACTGATAGGCTGGTTTAAATGGGATTGTCGGTGTTACAGTTTATCATAAACATGGTGCACCATTTAAACTGGTCAGTATACGAAGCACATCCCCCTGTGTTTGATGGTTTGGTTTGTTTCACTGTGTATTCGATTGGTCTGTGGCTGTTGTCATGTACTGTAGATAGGCATTTTGTATTTATGCATGGGCATTTTGTGTTACATATTTAGGTTTAATAAACACTGTTGAAAATGTAGCTATTGTTAATTGTGTTTCTCGTTTGTTTATTGATTCTTGAGAGATGAGACAAAACGCTACATTTTTACCTGACATTAGTTAACAGAGTGAAGTGAAACAGTATACTATGTTTTGTACCGTTTAATTTACTGTTTACTTGATCGCATAATTGTGTGTGCTTGTTCCTTTTCTCATAATTACTCCATCAGAAAAACTGGATCTAAATTTGAATTTGTTTTTAGATCATTTTATTCATTTTGCGGAGGTCAATTTGATATTGTCCAAAGTATAATATATTTTAATCATAGAGTAATGTTATGTTTGCAAACAAATATTATAAATATTTGACATAACAGTTCATATAATTTTTCTGTTTGAAATTGTGCATTACATCGAGAAAAATTATTAAAATCTAAGAGAACATGTTTAAAATTTTATTTTATTTAAATTTATTTTATTTTACAAATATGTATTATAAGTATAGCAGTCAGCGTTTGAACTGATTCAAAACACAGCATCAAAGTTGTCCTAAAAGTAAAATTTTTGATCCACTTCAACTGTTGACTAATTGTGACACATCTGTCTATAATTTCTTCTAATGTTAAGCATTTCAGCTAGAAAAAAACTCATTTTGTTAGAAAATAAGCAGTACGTTGCACCAAAAAGATTAATACCAAATAATTCTCGGTACACAGTTTTGCCCCACGTCTCAAGAATCAGTGACACGCATAACTGCTCTATAAACAGCGCTGGACCTCAGCAGTGGATTTGACCTGTGAATATGTCACGGTTGTTCGAGGCGACCCTAAATGCCCTTTCTCCGTGGTCAACAGGTCAATTCAGGACGTCCCATATCACTCATAGAGGACGCCTCCTACCACAACGAGGCATTCGTTGACCATGAATACCCTAGTGATTTATACACCAAAAAAGACATGCTTCCTGGGTCAATCAGGGAATACGAGTCTGAAAGGCCCACGGCACTGCAAGACATGCTGCCCATCCTGGTGCTTCCAGAAATAACACCCGCGAAGCCCTCATCTTCAGCTCTGGCCAATGGGAAAGCATTTGCAAAATCAGTCTCTTTTAATGACGACATAGGAATGGCGGAGGAGACTTTACCCAAAAACGAAGGGCAAATTGCAGTTCTATGTAATCAAATAGAAACCAGAGCGGATATTTTGATGCCTGTTATGCAGCAGGACACTTTTGCTGCAGCCACAGCAGAAAATCCTGCTGAAAAGGTTGACATTTGTTGCCCTAATCCTTCTGTAAGGCCCAGAGAAGAATGTATGTTCACTCATGAAGCTAATGAAGAGGATGAAGATGACAATGATCCATATAAGAACATGGCCTCGGTTATTTACAGCAGCGATGAAGACACGGGAGACGATGAGCCAAATGATTTAAGGCACTGTTACAAACATGGGCAAAACCTGTTCACAGGCGACCACATGAAAGCCATCGGATTACAAACCGAGGATTCGGATGAATCGCAAGCCTGATTCATCTAAAAGCCAAATCCTTACAAGTTTAAACAAAGGGAAAATAGAAACAAAACAGGCTCATTAAATAGGACATAAATATGAGCGGTTGAGCATAACTGCTTTTCAATTTTTGGTTTATATTGCATGTTTTCCTCATGCTAAACTGGTACAGGAATACACAGAAAATAGAGTGCACATGATCAGCCTTAATTAAGAATCAAGTTTTGATGACTGTGTCTTTGAGAAATTAAGATCTTATGGTCTGCTTTTGAATATTTCATTGAGCTCTAATGTATTTTTAAGCTATTATGACAAGGTCAAACCCTGAAAATGTGTATTGTAACTAAATGATTATTATTTTTTTTAGACTACAGTGTTCTGATTAATGATGTCTGCTGTCACTTGTAGAATTAAAAATACTTGCACAAATGCAAATGGTTGAAATGAACTGTACTTTTAGCATTTAATTAATAAATAAAAGTTGGAGAACAATACTCTGTACCCTTAAACAGAAGCTACAACATATTGCATTTGTTGTTTGAGTTTATGAAATAAAGCATGATTTGAAGATATTTAGGTGCTTCTGGAGATCCTGTGAAATGGCTCTATACATTATTTTGGAGCTAAAGTGTAATATTTCAGAGCATTTTACTTTTGGAAAACATCTTGGATTCTACAGAGTAGAGTCTTGGTCGAGGTAAAACCGTTTAAAAGCTTCAAATTGTTTTGACAAGGGTGCAAAGTTCATCTTTTACTTGAATATGATATAATAGCTGCATGTAAAGATGTGTCATTTCTGTGTTTGTCTGCAGGAGGCATCCTCACCCATCTCTCCTCGCCATGGGTTGTAGGACTAAAGCAGCAGCATCATATTTGGGAAAACTCTTTCAAGAGGCACGTGAAGTCAACATAACTGTGCAAGGAACAAGAACATTGTGAGAAACACATGGAGGTGACCGTGCAAATTTTTGTAAACTTCTGTTTTGGGGGCATTTTGTGTTATTCTGGAATGTTGTGGTTTGTGTGGATGGATACAGAGGAATAGGGGAATAGTCCCATGATCCCTGGTCATGGCAGCTTAACTTTCTGAACTTTGTCTGCAGCTGGTCATTTAAATGTCACTGTACTGTATATAATGTTAAAAAAACTGAGGTTGGTAGGATTTTTATATGTTTTTGAAAGACATCTTATGCTCAACAAGGCTGCATTTATTTGATCAAACACAGTAAAAAGTAATGTGGTGTAATATAACTGTTTTATATTTGAATTATGAATATCATTTATTTCTAATGTACAACCTTTTTTTTATTTTTTTTTTTAGCAGCCAATGATCCAGTGGCACATTACATTCATAAATAATTATAATGTAGCCTATTGATTTGGTGCTCAAGAGACATTTCTTCTTATTATTATTGATATTGACTTTATTTTGATAGTCCACTTTAGACATTTTTTACTTACTGTAAGTAGAATGTCTAAAATAGACAATCAAATTAAAGTGTTACCTAAATCATATCACAGTGCTTGATGGTAGCATGTATTGTTTGTCATAAAGAGATTGTGATGCAACAAAGCAAGAGAAAACAGCAGAAATACGCTATATACATTAACTAAAAGCTGTAAATATCAGGATCACCTAAAAACAACAACACTCTTTTGTTGTTTCAAAGTTGTATGACTTGTTTGTTTGTTTTTTTTCTGGGCAATGTTCATGATACTCTCGTTCATACAATGAAAAGTGGGTCAGGAGCACCTAATTATGCACTGACTGTACTCCAAGTCCTCTGAAGTTAAACAGAACTGAGCTATTTGAAATGTGTTGCATGCTGAAATGGGCTATTTGGTAACAATTCTTGATTTTAAAATCTCTACAACAGAATTAATTTTATAGCTGAGATTTGTGCTGTCATATGAAGTGTGATCACGAGAGGGCACCATCAGACCATTTTCCTTCAGTTGCTGCCTCGTGAAGTAAAAGTTTGACACCCAAAATTACCACATTCGACAGTGGCAACATGATGGATGTCCTGTAACGTGCTATTGCTAAACATGTCTGTGGCCGGAAGGGATACAGCTACTGCCGGAAAATAACAATAAAGTAAATTTGCTGCTTTTGCATTCTGTTTCATTAACATCTAGACCTACCCCAACCCTAAACTTACCCCTTACAATAATTCAAAAACAGTAATTATTGAGTCTGTGTTGATGCCCAAAGGCCCAATGGCCGTAGCTGGATCTATTTTTACCTCAGCCGCTATACATTTGCATGCCTATACTTCAAACCCTGGAAAAGTACGTTCGAGTAGTAGCCTACGAAGTTCTCTCTCAAAACTGCAATTGAAATTTGTGGCCTTCTAACAGCTATTTTATCAGTGTTTAGAACCACACACAATAATAACACGCACGGAGACGTCTATTTGATGTCTATTATTTATGTGTACTTTATGTGCAGTACGCAATGCATCTGACGTTTTCTATCATATGTCAAATAGCCATTGTTTTTATGATGTTTATGATTTGGGATGTTTGTAAAAGTGGCATCTTATAGGCGTCTAGCAGATGATAAAACGATCTTCAACAGACATCTTGCAGACCTACTTGAGCTACAAAAGTCACATTTTGATTTTATAAGGTTGATGGTTTCAGGTTAATGTGTTGACACTTAATAAACACAAAAAAAATTATGCAAAACATATCTTTGTGTTTATTGTCGGACAAATGGGCGTATACATGTGATGCTTGTTTTAAACGACAATGTTGACCACTAGAGGGAGATAATACATGTATTTAATTTTGATTATGATATGAAAAGTGTTTATTAGTGTTTGAATTAGTGCAAAATATAATTTAGCCCTATATATAGGAATGTGTGTGTGTTTGTGTGTGTGTGTACATGTACAGGACCAAATTCAAACCGACTCATGCGGACTTCAATTAGGTCCCCATGTGGAAACAAATGTATAAATCATACAGCATCCATGTTTGTATGTGTGTGTGTAAGTGTGTGTGTTATATATTGAGACACATCCTCGAGGTTTCATCGTTAGTTTGTTCTGCTCAGCTGACCATGATTGCTTGACCTGATACTCTCATACAATAAAATACAGTCACTTCGTTGCTCACTTTCCTTGTAATACACATAGTAAATACCCATTGTCATTCAAGGCATTAACAAATCTGAAAAAGGTACTCTGAATTATATATAATGTAGGATTTCAGAGGTATTGAGATCATACGTGAATATGTATGATGTGCACAAGAGCATGAAGCTGTAGGGATGTTTTTTGCTTGAGTACTTCTGTATGTCTTTTAATTCTCTCATGCACATGGACTTTGACAGACTAGAGAGAAATACAGCCTAATGTGAGGGAGGACATGGATGGAACAGGCTGTGAATCAGACACACACAGCTTAATCAGCTAATAGTGGTGAGTGGGAATGTATCTTGCTTGTAGTGCTGAATTAATTTCAACATTTTCACAGCTGGTCATTTTCAGTGAAGCAGATCGCTTTTGTTTGTACACTCAAAAAAATGACTCTTTGAAATTACTTAATTTAGTTATGTAATTATGCACCCTGGTTCCACACAACTAAGTTGTGTTGTATTTACATGAATGGATTTTGTTGAATTTATGTGAAATTGTTA
>JAUCMS010000079.1:9459061-9485935 GCA_032357445.1 Enteromius radiatus | reverse complement strand
CTTAGTTGTGTGGAACCAGGGTGCATGATTACATAACTAAATTAAGTAAGTTCAAAGAGTCATTTTTTTGAGTGTAGACACCCTCATGACTCAACCTTTAAATACACACAGTGTAATTAAAGCAGTGCATTTGACAAAAACACAATACCAACACGATTTAAAGGAAAACAAATTAAGTGCTTATATTAGTTCCTCCATACAAATTTGAACTGTGAAGTTGTCTTAGTGGTAGACTACTTTTGTTTATTGGTGGATTAACTGCTGGTTATTTTCAGTTAATCATGTCAGTAGTTGGACAACAAGGTTAATAAGTGATTTTGTCACACTAGTTCAGTGTTATGTGTATTTCCTATTTAAAAAAATTACACTATTTACTGAGCTGGTTTTAGCTGGTCTCCCAGCCATGAGCAAACTATTGTTTAGCTGGTTGGCCCTAAAATCACCACCTTAACCCAATTGGAGAGATCAGCAGACCAGCAAACCAGTTAGGCTGGTTTAAGTAGGGTTGCCCATAGATTTATATTGTAAATATGTTATTGCATTATGTTTTTACTTCTTTTTGCAAACTGAAGAATGAGTCAAAATGGCGAATGTAAAGATGCAAATGAGCTTGGTTCATGTTTAAGTTTATTTATAAAGCACATTGAAGAATAAAAAATGTTATATCAAAGTGCAGTAGAATCTATACAAATGGAATAACTACAAAATCAAACAAGAATGTGTTACATAATAATATAAACATGAAAAAAACATTAAAACATACCTAACTTGCAATTTTTCTTTTTTCAACAGGGATTGTGTTCAACCTAATATAGCTGTAACCTGGCCCGCTGTTCCCACCTCAGTCCAAAGTTTCACAGGTTTGTATACAGGTGACAGAACTTTCCTCCACCAGACAGACAGGTGTTGGTTGGTGCTCTGGGTCTGCCGTGGTGTTCCTGCGCTGTGACAGATGTGTGTGAGTTCCTCAGCGGGGCATCGGACTGCCAGACCGCCATGATGGATCACACCTCTCTCTCCACCTGCTGCGGCCCAGCGAGCTCCTCTTGTTTATATGCTGTGTCTGCAGCTGGGGTGCGACGCCATCTGTCACTATCAAAGTCTTCCATGATTGGGAATGATCCAAAGGAAGGCTAAATATGTGTCCCTTGATCTTAGTGAGGCTCGTTTATAAATAAATATGAAAAAGTTAGCCACTCTTCTCATTTTAACTTAAAAATGTTATTGCCCACAGAGCTTTAAATCTAATGGGGAAAATAGAGAGGGGTGGATGAGTAGATTTATGTATGCGTTATCTCAGTATGTCTATGACACATACCCGAGAGAGCCAGAGGGGCATCACTGCTTATGCAAGACAGTGATTCAGTCTCAAGCGGATCTCGTCTTATTCCATGTTATGTATTCATCCATTGTCATGCAGAAAATTAGTTTGTGCTGTATAGCTGTGTAATCAGAAGAGGCTTGCTTGACAAGACTGGTCGTATGGGACATTTATCTTTATAGTGTGTCTGTGATCCTAAGCTTCCTCTGCTGGTGTCTGCCAGACGAGGCACATCTGCTGTTGAGAGCTGCGAGATGCAGACATCTGTGTGCAATCAAGAGCTGAAACAGTCAGCCTTATCGTGTGTGTCCTGACTGGAGAAGAGGAGTTAGAGTCTAAAAACTGTATTTTATAAATGTCATAAAATGTCAAAGCGTTTGTTTACCACGCTTCAGTCACATGTGTGAGGTCTCTGCTTGATATTTGGCCATAAACATTCAATTCTGAGGTAGAATGCATTGCAAGTGCACAGTGCTGTTGTATTGTCATTACTCCAGTACTTAAGGGGGCGATATAGTTGCTACTTAACTTATTTATCCAGGTAGCTTGTTAAAAAATGTATGGCTTTACATTCTCAGGAAGAATCTCCTCAAACTGTTTCTCCACCATGAAGACAGTTCACCTGACAGATAAAATTATCATTAGAAGAAGACATTTTATGGTAAATTTCAACTTAATAGTTCTTTCATGCATTGGTGAGAGTATAATGTATTTTCAATGTAACTGCATTCTGGCACATGTCTGACCTGACATACACATAGTTAGAAGTATTAGCATTTACTTTCATATAATGCTGAAGGAATAAATCCTAAAACTTGGAAACAAGTTAGCATTTAAACACTTCTGTTCAGTTTTTGGAATGTGTTTATGTTTAAATGCTTGTAATATGGTCTGTGGCTGAAACAAGGAAATCGTAACATATTTTCTGCAGTAATCCAAGTCAGTGGAAATATATAATTTAGGATGATGCTACATAAAAATGTATCATTAGATGCAATCATCAGAGGAGGTAATTAATTTCCCATGATGCACAGCAGTTTTAGTTTAATTCTTGTTATTATGTTGAGTTCATAGCAGTTTCTTCTGATATATTCAGGAAACGCTGTGTTTTCAATTGAGTCTTCACAAAGACCTGTCCCCTTAGTTAGTGTAACTGGTTTGTTTGTTGGACAAAATGGTAGATTCTGCGTTATGATTGGTCATATCGCCTGTCAATCAAGTCCCAGCAAACCTGCTTGTTTTTTGCTTGTATTTGATTTGTTGTCATTTTATTTGACTCATTTTGGTTACTTATAATGGATAAAGAATCCCATTTGTTTTTATGCCTTAATGGTTGTTCGGCTGATTATTTGATAAACTGACTCACTGGAATTGACACAGTATGTTTTAGAATTTTTGATTATTTTTTTCATGTGTTTTTGTGAAGTGTTCTCTCGAGGCAGATTCAGAGCTGTGACTCAGTGAAGGACAGTAGACTCTTGATTTATTTTCATTTCGGTTACGTAACGTAATAGAGTTGTCAGAGGCGGCGAGAGAGACAATAGAGGACGGAGGAGATTTTGTGGGTGTCCACTTTGATCAGGGGACACCTGTCTATCTCTTTTGCTTTTATCAGCATTGTGTCTCCCTCTTCAAAGGTTCAGATGTGGACTTCTAAAGAGCTGTTTGTTTATCAAAGATCTGCATTGATGCTCTTCACTTTGGCATTGATGAATCACACAAACAAACCTCATGCTGCTGACAATTAAAGCCACGTTGTTCTTTTGTTTATGCACAATATGTTTCTCCATGGTCAACAACCTTCAGTCTCATTAACTGAGGAATGTTCAAATAGAGGTGAAAGAGGTTGTTTCTGCTTACATAGACCAGTCTGAAGATCTAGGCTTGCTGGATCTGAGTCTAAAGCCAGTGTTTAATCTACCTTGCCACTCCCTTGTGTGTCCGCCTGCTTGCTTTCTTGCTTAGCATGTGATGCTCCGTATGAAGTGAGCCATTAGACATAGTAACACAATTACACCCCAGCTGCCTGGACAAACAACCGGCCCATCTGGGCTCTTATTGAATAAGGAGATCTTTACTGATGTTTATAGATATAAAGTCGGTCTTACATGAACAGCAGTCAGATACAGTTAGATCCATGCTTTTTAAAACTAGGTTTAAGAATGTCAGACTTCGCAAATCCAATCTCAAAATGCAATAAAAACAGAACTGGGTTACATCTATGATGTTTGTTTTCACAAATTACAATTTATATAGTTAGTATCGTCCCTGTCATGACGTCATTTCCTGCAGCTCTAGAGTGATAAATCACATGGCATTCAGCTCAGGCGATTGACTAACAACCACTTGGCTGTACAACAGTGTTATCTGGTATCATTTACATTTAGAGTTTTGTGTTATTAGGCTTTTTTTGTTCTTTATTTCAGTGAGTTGCAAACATTATGATTTTCATTTTTAGTTGTAGTGACACTGAAGTCATGCAACCTAAGTGCAATTTATTAGTTATGTTTATTTAGAAAGATTAACCCTTTTTTCCACATGTAATATTTTATTGCAACAAACATCATGGAAAAATCATGGCGACCGATATGAGTGGCAGATTTCAATTTGTGTGGCAGTCGTGGCCTAATGGATAGGGAGTTGGACTTGTCGTGGGTTTGAGTCTCAGGTCCGGCAGGGATTTTGGGTGGTGGGAGTCAATTCCCAGCACTCTCTCCACCTTCAATACAACGACTGAGGTGAGACCCTTGAGCAAGACACTGTTCCCCCAACTGCTGCCCGGGTGCTGTAGCAATAGCTGCCCACTGCTCCGGGTGTGTGTTCACAGTGTGTGTGTGTGTGGTTGTTCACTTCTCACTGCTGTGTGTGTGCACGTTGGATGGGTTAAATGCAGAGAACAAATTCCAAGTATGGGTCACCATACCTGGCCACAAATCAATTCACTTTTTTTGTGTATTTTACATTGAGATGAACGACAATGCTAACAGATCACTTTCTCAAAGTCAGAATCTTTAAAATGTACGGTTCTCATTACTAAGATCTTCTGAAACCCAGAAAATGTTGCATATTGACTAAGTGGCAGTAACGGCACCTGTTGAGCATGCACCTGTTATGTGGTGTGAAATTACACAAAGTGCTTTGGATTCAGACGACAGCTTCTGCTGATTTTCACTATAGCATACTTTTCTCTCTCTTAATGAGACAACTACAATAACATTGTAATGCCAAGATAAATCATATTGTATTATGTTAAGTATTTTCTTAATAACTGTTAACATTGGTATGAATATTGTTTTCCAAGTATTTTATATTTTTGGTTGAACTGTAATTGAATCAAAACCAGAAGGGACATTAGCCTGGAAGCTGTAATGTTCGTTTTTGCTTGCCCTGTTAGAGCAGAATCTCTTTTTCTTGTGTCCTGGTTGCAGGCAGAGCTGTGTGGCTGCAACCAGGTCACGTCAGGGTGGCTGGCTTCTCTTCTGCCAGATTTGTTTCATTCTGTGGCTCCATCTTTATTCTCAGCTCAAGTATTTCCAAAAACGATCCTGCTAACAAATGCACTGGCAAATTGAAAATGTTTTGGTGCCATTTGGGAATATTTTTTGATCAGTCAAGAAGATTTAAAGGCATTAGGATTTTAAGGACAGTGCGAGCATCTATAGGACAATCATATGCATTTACATCTCTGATGCTTATTTGGCAACAAACCTAACATTTCTAAACTCTTATGTAACTTATGGGACTCAGTTAAAATGTAGATGTCCTCAGTTGCCTTGGAAACAATCTCCATGGGACAGATTAATTAATAAAATACACTTGGCAAACCATGAGTGGAGGAAAGGCGTGATTTTTGCACAAGATTTGTTTGTAGTATTCTCTTCATTTTCAATTGAATTAATTAAAAATGTGTTTCTGCAATAAATACCATATGCTGTAATATTACATATTATATATTTTTTGCAAGGACACTTTTGACAGATTAGTCTCTACAATCCTGAGGCCTAAAACCACAAGAAGGACAGCCAAGTGAAAGGACAGAGATGCCCGCCACTGTACCCAACGCATGTGTTTCTGACATGCAAGTCAGTTCATGTCCAAACATCACATCGCCTTTAGACAAAAATGTTTGTTTGCATACAATTTTTAATTTTTTTTTCTTTCTGTCATATAAAGTGAAAATAACAAGCAGGTTTTATTTCTTCTGCTGTTTAACATTTTACCAACAAACCTCTTTTCTGCTGGAGAGCAACCCAGTTAGCTAAAAGCTGCTTATAGAAAGAGCTCTGGGTGTTGATTCAGGAGGGAATTAACTCATGGTGCCCCACATTGATGGCCACAATTGATATTATTTTGGGGAAAAATCTAAAACAAAACTGCGACATTTAATGTAGTAAATAAGTTTGTATTCTCGTATTCTCAAGGAAATGGTTCCCAAATGGATCTACCTACACCTAAAGAGCTAAGCAAGGAAAACTATTAGGCCAGTATTAAATATTAACACACAATCATTAGTTACTAGGACAGAGACAGAGCATAAGGCTGATTTGGCCTGCCAAATGACTATGTTAAAAATTAAAGCAAGACACCAGGTCTAAATATATATACTGAACTTATTATTATCATCATAATCAGGCTGTCATGCACAAAGTCCTGTTTATTTTTTTCTAGGTCTGCATTTATAATTGATGACTTTTATAGTATTTCAGCTATCTAAACAATGAACTGTGCTGCAGCTACTTTGCCTTCAGGAGTTGTATCAGATGGAGGCTATAGGAGGGTAAGCTTGTGTGCACTTCCAAAAACCAGTTCAAATTACAGTTCAATTTGCTGGATTCTGAAATGTATGTTCATACATGTACTCCTTACTGTCAAGGAAATTTCAGCTGTTGCTTAAGCTTAAAAAATGCAGACAAGGACAATGATTGAATTTTAAAAAACTATTAAAAATAAATTTCGTACACTATCAGCAGTGATGGGGAAAGCTACTTTTAAAAGTAATGCATTACAATATTGTGTTACTCCCTAAAAAAGTAACTTATTACGTTGAAAAGTAATACATTACGCTACTTTTGCATTACATTTTTTAAATATGCAGAGTGTTTGTTTTTAATATATGAAGTTCTATTTATAGCAAATGTAAAAGCCCGTTCACAACAAAAAGTGTCACGAATAAACCTCAGGCTGAAGAAAAAGTTAATTCACTTCTGTAAAGTAGAATACAGTAGAAGAAAAACAATAAAGCACAATAGTTTTTGAAGTAATTTTTGCTTGTAAGTATGGTTTAACTGGATCATTAAAGGTCAGCAGCAAAGACATTGGTTAATAAAATGAGATTAGATACATTTGTGTAATGTCATTATTGCAGATTTGCGTCATATTCTACGTTTATTTTAATTCATTTTGATGAATACTAAACCTGTTTTTTGAGATGCACATTCACATTTAGTCTTGATCTACACTGTATTCACACAGCATGCACCATGCTCTGTATTTCTGATTTCTCCCAACATGTCAGGAGTCAGGAGACTTGTCAGTCAATAAATAAGAAAACAATGTAACTGGCGTTACTTTTTTGAAAAAGTAACTCAGTTACTGTATATTATTTTAAAATGAAAAAGTAATGCTTTACTTTACTAGAAAAAGCAATATTATTACATAACTCGCGTTACTTGTAATATGTTACCCCTACGTTACTATCAGTCATAGGTTTTGGATCATTAGGTGTGTTTTGGTTTTTAAGTGAAATTAATATTTTTATTTAGCAAGAACGGATGAAATCCATTAAAAGGTACAGTAAAGACATTTATAGTGTTGCACAAGATTTCTATTTTGTTAAATTAAATGGTGTTCTTTTGAGCTTTTTAACTCCTGAATAAATCTTGAATAAATAAATATATTTTCACCAATTAAAAAATAAACTTTCATGGACAAGGGTGGAAGAATATAGAAGGCTGCATATCCTATATATTAATAGCTAAATATTTGATTTGGAAGTGATGCATTTATTTTTTATATATGTATTTATTTAATATTTTTATTTGTAATACAGCCATATTATTTTGAATCAGTGAACCCTGCAGGATAGTGTAAGGTTTGTGGTCTAATAGAGAGTAATATGAAGCGTATGAATTACTTTCACTTTTATTTCAGAATCATCCATCTAAAAACATCTTGCATGAAAGGGACGGAGCATTAAGAGAAACCAGAGAGAAAAAACAAAGCACTCACTCATATTTTACCCCATAATCTCTACCTCCCACAACAGTTGTACCATTTCCAAGCGGCAATAAAACCCACCAGCATCACTCAATGTAATCCCAACAGAGGGATCCATAACAGCCCTACGCACCCTGATGTCAGTAAATGTACAACAGTGCTCTCTTTGGCATCACCTGCCAGGTTGTATGAGGTCATTTAGTGCAAGTTGAGTAGTCGAACCTCACTGACAGGCCATGTTACCTTTTTTAAAAAAATATATTTTTTTCTTTTGTCTCTATGTGCCTCCCTTGCTCTTTTTCTCTTTTGCTGACTTAATCTCATCTTCTTTCTTTTAAAGAGCATGTCCTCTTCAGCTTTAGAGTTGGAGTAACTCGGGCGACTCCTGTGGCTGTGAATAAATAGTGCTGTGTTGCTAGGAGACGACTGAGATCAGTTAATCTGTGAATAGTGTGTACAGCGTTTGCCCTACCTGCCCGCTCTGTATCTCACATCCTGGGGGATGAACCATGAACTCCTGATAACCCCGTATATGCATATCAGGAAAAAAAAAACCATGCTGTCTTCTGACCGTACAGTGATAGACACCCTGACAACTGCAGATGCAACACATAGCTGTACCTTGTTGGCTACTGCACTGCAAACAAATCATTGGCTTTTCCAGTACAAGACACCTTTGAGAAACTAAATAGTTTAACATATAGTATTGTTTCTGGAAATGTATCAAAATTAAATTAATTTAGGTTTAAACCAGTTAAAAAATGGTTTGCACTCAAATAAGTGCCATAAAGGGCATTTTTGGTTCCACAAAGAACCATTCAGTCAAAGGTTCTTTAAAGAACAATCTCTTTTTTTTACTTTTTTATTGTAAGAACCACAACTAACTTGAAACAGTTTTTTAAGATGTTAAAGGTTATTTATGGAACTATTTAGACAAAAGGTTCTGACATTGTGGAGGAATTCTATTTTTAAGATTATGGGAAAAATTAATTTAATTTCAAAGGAATTGCCATTGGCAGATATTTGACCTTTTTTTTTACAAATTTACAAAATGCTGGTCATTTTATTTTCACAGAAAACACAGACATTTACTAGAAAACAAAATAAAAATATACCAAGTAGGATTTGTATGATTGATTAATGGCAATGTGGCTATTGTTTAAGAGACATTAAGTTATTATTATTTATTTATATTATTTATTACTAGATAGGCTATACTGGCTGATTGTTAATATTTAATTGTGTAACACCCCCATTCCTTTACATTTTGATACTTTTAATATTTTCTTTAGTGTTATTTTGTTCATACTGTGTCACATGCAATCATATTTTGGACATTAAATTAATTTCAGTATTTCATATTATGCATTATGATGTTATGTACAGTAGTCATGCCTAAATTCACTTTCTTTCTTTCTTTCTTTCTTTCTTTTTTTGCAGTTTATTACTTATTTAAATAAGTAAATAAGTTATATATTTGTAACTGTGTATTATATTTTATTTATACAAAATGTTATAGAATTTAAGCCAACAATTTTCAATAAGGTTTTTATTTGATAACATTAAATACATGAGTTACCTTAAACAATACTTTTTAGCATTTATTTATCTAATGTTAATCTAAACATTAAAACATTTGTGAAGTCAAATTGAATCTGTTAACATTAGTTACTGACATCAACAAAGGTTAAACAAACTGTGCTATAACAGCTCATTTAGAGATAATCAGCCAAAACATTTTAGTTTCTGGCTTATCTAGAATCCATATTTTGGCAACAACAACAAAGCAATATGTGTCCCTATTGAAAAGAAACTCTTCAGATAGAAGTGCAAGCAGTGGTTCTTGATGCTGTTCTCAATGTCATCATGTGTTTTGGTTGTGTTTGTGTTGGATGTTGCTTCTTCTTACTAATACCACCTAATCTAACTAAAGCCCTGTAATCCACTTAAAATGAGGTTATGAGAGTGCTGCTGGATCTGTGCAGATGCTTTTATGAGAATGAGTTTCTGTCTTCATGTACTGCTGTGACCTGTGCGTATCATATTGAGGAAACAAAAACACATCAGAAGGCGACTGCGAAACACTTCACAATGCATTAAATGCATTAATTTAATTAGAAGTCATATCTGTCATGTGTGTTATATCTGTTAGATATATTATCAAATAATGTGTCATTTGTAATATGCCTCAAGCATTATGTGGTTGTTTACACCACATCCCATATTCAAAGTGTTTACACACACACACACACACACACATGAACACACACAATCACAGTTCTTCAAATATACCCTAGTGTAAATCCTCATATTTGCTGAGATCAGAGTTAGCTACTTATTTGCTCAGTAAATGCAGCGCTCCGGTGAGCTCACCTTCCCTCAGCTGATCCAGACAGCGAACGCTGCAAATCTTTTCATAACACAGAAATCATAACCTTAGGGAGCAATCTAACCTGCAAAAAAGTTATTAAAAATCTATTTATATTGTCATGGAAGATTTCTCTCCTCTTTGCCATTTGATAATAGGCACCTTTTTAAGAAATTAAATATTTGCTCTATCTATCTATATATCTATCTATCTGTATATCTGTCTGTCTATTTATCTCTCTATCTATCTGCCTGACCATCCATCCATGCATAATTGGTGTTTTGACAAGGTTCTCCCAAAATTTAATAAACAAACTTTGCTATGCAAATATGATGTTCATTCTGAGTTATATGGTCTTCGCATAAATGTCAGCACAAAGTTATTTATTTGTTGATTATTATATGCCTTTTTGTTTTATTTTTCTCAGTAATATAATGTTGCCATAATTTAACATTGTTTGCACTGTGTGTGTTTGTCTGTCTCACTGACTGTCTGTCCACTTGTCAACTGTTAGCAGTTAGCAATAAGTGAGCCTGGGGCTATACATACAATATGCATGCAAAATTTGCATTTTATGCAAGGCTGCTTAATAGACTGACTATCATTAAGTGGCATCAGTAAGTTTTTTTTTTTTCTAAAATGAGCATTTTTCTCAAGCTCCTGTTCTTATTCATCTTATTCTTATTATTCTTATTCGTTTAATCATTTCACTTTAATGCCATTAAAAAAGGGAGAAAAATTCTTATTTCATATCTCTAACTTTCTGGTCATTCAAAGCTATGAGCTCATGGTGCCTCGCAGCGCGTACTGTATCTACTGTGCGGCTCGAGCTCCTTGTATGGAGCGACACGCGTGATGAAGATCGCGCGCAGATGGGTGGGGGGCGTGTGGAAACTGATCTGCCACAGCGCGCACAGTCTAAAACAGACTCTTCTTAACGTACTGCCAAACCGGAGAGAAACGGAAACGCCTCGCACCGGACTCCCCCTGCCAGTCTCCACATCTCCTTAGAAACATCTGAACTAATTCAACAGGGCAAAGGCAGAAGTAGCGGGAGGGACCAAAAGCATCTGAGATTTGTTTGTGGAAGTAGCGGCGCTCATGGCGGCAGCTCAGCTGCTTTAGAAGGGTCACTTCAGTGGATTTTAGTGGGAGAAACTCGTCTGTTGGATGTCACTCAGAAGAATAATGGATGCGTTAAGATTGTCCACTGCTATTCTTCTACTTCTGTCTTTATTCAACTGTGGAAGCGCTATACAGTTTCCCGACTCCCATCTGTAAGTAGACAGCACAAAACTTGCTATTATTGTTATGAGTTGTTGCACTTCTTACTAACAACATTTTAGTTGCCAATAATTGCTTAAAAGTTTTTGTATTCCAAGAACGTAAAATAGACTGGTACTCTTCAATCCACAAGTTGCGTCTTACTGGACGCGTTTACACAGGGTATTCGCTATTTTGGATACAGTTGTTACACATGCGTCAGACGGACGTCTTTGGTGGTCTTTGCGTCGCGTTTCAGCGGCGGCGTGTTAAAGGGATAGTTCAAAAAGACATTTTGGAGAATTTCTTTACTATGCAGTGACACTGAATAGTGACTGAAGTCTGAAGATGTCAAGCCTCAAAATAGAACACAAAAATGACCACAGAAGAATCATAAAAGTAGTTCATACAGGCAATATGTAATGATCAGGTAAAATTTAAGCTGCATTTTTCCAAAAATCTTTATCTATTTCTTTTTGTGACATTCTATTTGTGAACGAATGACTCATTTTAGTCAGATCTTTTAAGTGAATCACGTCATCCAATCCCTGCCCTCAAAATAAATAAATAAATACACACACATGCATGTATGTGTATATATATATCTGTCCAAAACTAAATATTTAGTTTTAAAAGTACTGCAGAAAGTCTTGCAAGTTTAAAAAGACAGGTAATGCGTGTAAGAATTTTGTGAGCTGTCCCTTTAAATCTTACATATTATATTCACTACTTTCAAACTGTAAAGTGTATAATCTTTTAACAAATGAATTCACAACATGTTTTGTGGTTATACAACACCAGCAAGGCTGCTAGTGCCAGACAAGTGGTCATCAAAACCTGATGTGCCACCTGTGCCCTGGGAGTTATTTTTAGTTGAGCAGAGCCTATCACCTGTCCATATTATTTCAAACTCAAGCATGTGAAACCTTATCTTTTTTTAACCATATAGTTGCCATAAGATTATGTAATGATGCTTGCCTTCAGATACCTGTCTGTCTCTTGCATGTGTATCAGAGTTGCTTGACCGTGAACTCCATCCTGTAGCCCTCATTTGCTGCCATTAGACTGCAGTTGTTTGGCTTAAGTGTGTTTCACAACATCTTCAAACTGATATAGTCCCCTCTCTATGACAGATTGGACACAAGAACAGCTCAAGGCGTAGAAGCAATCATCTGTCAAACGCAAACAATCAGATTCCACTCCTTGCTTGAGATTGTTTGGGGTTGAGACAGAATTTGGTAATATGTAAATCACAGTCTGATGTCCTTAGGCCTGTGTCTGATCTGTGTTGTGAGCTTGCACCTGATCTAACAAGTTAAAGTTAACACAGAATCAAAATCCATTTATTTACCTGGTCCTATATGGAACGATTTGTTGGTTTATATTGTTCTAAATAGAGAAAATAGTCTGTTTCTGAAATTATTTTCCTCTTTAGCCAACATCACAAATTCTAGTGCAAAAATGGTGAAAACAACCCCATTTTTTTCACGAAACAATCAAAACCCAACAGATGTTCCAACTTTCATTCCTTCTTACTTGCATCATATTTCACTGAGAAATGTCACATTACATTTTTTTTTCTTTATTGTGGTTCCTCTTTCCTTCTCTCTTGTCATTCCGAGCCCCTTTTTCCTCCAGATCTGTGTGACTGCATCTTTGTGCCCAAACTCTAACCTCCTAATGCCAAAGCCTGTCTGCTTCAGATGCTCTGTGACTGCACTCTCCTCCCCAGTCTCCCTCGTCCCTTCTTAGTGTCTTGTGGCTTTTGCTGTGCTGTGAGGCAAATGATTAATGTCCTCAGATCTGAGGCTGATGTCACCCGTTCCACCCCGAAAGCTTCTCGAGAGAAGCACAAAGCAGGTAGTGCCTCTGTGCACTTTTGTGCTTGTTTAGATGTTATGAATTGTCATATTTTGCTTCTGTAATGGTTTGGGACCTGTCATCATCTTTTTATTTAGCTTTCAGACCTTTTATGATTATAAACAGACTTTAAAATAAAGTAAACAGTTCAGATGGCTTATTTTAACTGATTTCATTTTAATATTTTTATGCAAAAAAGTGCCATAATTTACACTACCTTTCAAAAGTTTGGAGCTGGTAAGGTGTTTTAATGTTTCTGAAAGAAGACTTTTATGCTCACCAAGGCTACTTGGTCCAAAATATTGTAAAAATAGCACTATTGTAAAATATTATTTCATCTCTATTTTAATATTCTTTCAAATGTAATTTATTCTTCTGATGGCAAAGCTAATTTTTCAGCATCATTATTCCAGTCTTCAGTGTCACATGATCCTTTAGAAATGATTCTAAATGCTGATTTGATGCTCAAAAAATATTACTTGTTTTCAATGTAAAAACAAATCATGCTGATTAACATTTTTGTGGAAACCATGATGTTTTCTTCAGGATTCTTTAATAAGTATAAAGTTCAAAATAATAATAATAATTGTAATGAAACATAAATGTGTTTACTGTCATTTGTAATCAAGATAATGTATTATACAAATAATTTAAAAGTAAAAATTATTTATTTTAATAGAAATAAATAAATAAATAAATAAAATCTTACTTCCACCAAACATTTAAACACTGGAGAGAATAAGTACTTTACTGAACCAACTATTTTAATTAAAAGAGACACAAATGAACAATCACTGTGTAATTCAAACTGGAAAATGGTCAAAATGCAAGCAAACTTAATGCCTCAGTGCATGTGGGGAAGAGGGTGATTTCAACTGAACTAGATAATTTTCCTTTTGCAAGCCTTTGAAAAAATTTAGTTTGACTTTATTTTGAATGCATTACGTCTTTTTTTAGCATTATGTATAAAAACCAAGAATCATTTCTTTTTTACTGTCTTGACTTTGGATCAGAACATTGAGGTTGTTTCTGAGCACATGTGATGGATTCTTTGTTCATCAAACTTGAGTAATATCTCCATGTCATATTTTTTTCTGGATCATGAGCGTCGTGTTTCTGGTCCTCTGGGATGACAGTACTGGATCAGTTAGCCTCTCTTCATCTTCGAATCACACTTGTACAACATTTGCGTCTTCACCATGTTGCACTTTGACTACAAGCATAATCAAATTTCATGCTTAAGCAGTTCGATACATGGGCCTTTCCTGTTTCTAGCCTTATTCCTCCCATCTCAGAGTGCAGAATGAGCATTATTTGCCCTTTGGAAATCAGCTAGCTCACGGTCTTTGTGGCGTGGGTTTAGCTTTGAAGTACGGAGTTTTAGATCTTTCCCGAACGAAAGGTTTTCGCTCGTACATTATGTGTTTGTGCTGTGCTTATGTGTTTAGGGGCAGTTTTTTTAACACCTTAGTTCAGCAGGAAGCCTTTTTGTAGATATTTGCTGAGCTCTGGGAGCTCAGCTGGGAGCTATTTTTGTCACTTAAACACTCAAACTAAAGCTCAGTCAAATTCAGGGTGAATGGCAGAAGAATGGCCCCCTGTGTTTTTCCAGTTAATATTCTTGTGCAAACTGCATATGAGTTTATACTTGGTTTCTATTTATTATTTCTAAATTATTAAATGTATTAAATGTAAATGTATTTATTTATTAATTTCTGTCAGTAGATATGAATTTATTATTTTTTTATCTATTTAATGATTTATGAATTTAGTGAAGCTCACATTTATTATTAATAATTAATTATTTTTAATTTATTATTATTATCAATCAATTATGAATTTTGAATTTAATAACTGTAATTGTGAGTAAGCTCAAATTTGTTACAGGTATTTTTTTTTTACACTTTAATTTTATATTTTATTATTTTGTTGTATTTAATTAAATTTGTAACTTTTTTTTTTAATTGGAAATCCCTTGGCTGACTAAAGGGAGTTTTAGACAGATTTAGACAGGTTTAGACAAAGTTGTCCCCGGAGTACAGCTAAAGTAAACCCACACAGCAGAAGTCTTCTCGTTCCCATGCCCACATATAATATGCTGAGACTAATTTTGTTTTCATGGTCAAGTGAGTGTCGCAAATCAGATGATTTTAGTAGTACCACAATTTTTTAATCCATTAAATGAGGCTTAATGTTTTAAAGAATGAACTGCTAACATACAACCAATACAAAAACTTAATGCTTGTAAATTAAAGTTCTTTGTTCAGCTTTGAGATATTAGGCCAAGTTTATCTTTCCAAACAGAATTCTCCAAGAAGTTAACTGGAAACTTTGTGAATTGCTTACAGCTGCTTGAATGCCGACCAACTTCTGTAGAAAAAGCACCTCTGCTCTTCACCCTTAATATTACTATACAGTGCAGAGCTCCTCAGGTGACCGCACAATTGCATTTAAAGATTTGAGGTGTGCTCTTTCTGACAGTGTATGGAAACTTGTCTGTGGGCTCTTATCTCAGAATCCTTTCTCATCTGTGCAAGAGCTACTCTAAATAAGGGATCAGTGGTTACTTCAGGCTATTTGTGAGAGCTTGTGGCTTAAAAACAGGCAGTAAGATTGTGTATTATTGATTTCCTGCAGCTTATAAGTATTGCATTATAAACATCAGTGTTTATTCTACTTATGCACTACACACTATTTCAAACAAATATGCTGTTATTTAAACTTTTTTTTTCCACTAAAAAATTCATTTTTTAGGTGATCACATAACACTAATGGCCATACTTGATGAGATCTATTTCAAAAACATTATCTCCCGGTTTCACAGACCTGGGTTAAGCCTGAACTGTGTCAACTGAAAGAAACTTGCACTGTGCTTTTTTTTTTTTTTTTGTCTTAAGATGCACACCAGTAATACTTTTGTCTACAATTACTTAAATGTCCTAATTGAACTATGGGTTAATCCTGGCTAAGGCTAAACCCTATCTATGCAACTGGTCCTTTATATGTTATATATTATTATTATATCATAGTACCCATTGATCCCCATATTCACCAGTAACTATTTATTTATTTAGATTATCATTCTCTGTCTGTGTTAGAATTAGAGTTGTTATATAAGAAGTTATCAGTCACATGACATTTACAGCTCAGGTGATTGGCTCAAAAATGGTTTTTTTTGGAAACCAAAAGATGACTGCTTAAAGATCTTGTAATTCAGGGCAAAACAACTGCCATTGAAATTATTATTTATTTTTATTTTTGAATGATTAGTTAGTTTTTGTAGCAAAGTTTTACTTTGAATACTGCAATTTGAGGTTACCGTATTCTAGCTATATTAACCATTGTTTTTCATTGCTGGACAGATTGATATCAATTTCACATTTTTCCTCACAAGGCTAATTTCACTGTTTATGACACTGACGCAGGAGAAGCTGTACAAAGTCCATAACGAACAGCAAAGAAGAGATGTGTGTGTGAATTTAGCAATCGAAGGAGAACAGTGACTAAGGAAAAAAGTATATTTAGGATGAGAATAGCACAAGGAATAAAAGTTGAAAGGGTAGCAAGTGAAAAAGATGTTCCGAAATGATCATAAGGAATTCCTAAAGCATTTTCTGAGTTGTCAGGTTAATATGATATGTTATTGAATGAGGACTAAAAGTATATGTCGGTGTATGTTGCCATGGTTACTGTTTAGGGTTGAGGTTAAGTTTAGTTCAGTTTAGAATACGATATATGTTAACTTGCATTGGTGAACTTGAGATACCCTGGGCTTAACATACATGTACATCTTGATGTCTGTTTCTGAGACCTGTGCTATAGTGAGACAGACAGATGTCCTGACCATGAGTGAAGGAAGGAGAAAAAGAGGGACAGAAAGGAGAAGAGATGTATTTGTGGAGACAGCCAGGCTTGCCAGAGGAGATTACTAATGTGTAAAGAAACCCTACACTCTCCTTGATGCACTCACTCACGCACATACACACTCTCAGCCCGCTCTTGCAGGAAGTACAAAGAGCATATTTAGATTTCGGCCTCACATTTTGCAATTCATTCTGACATAAATCAGTTTTAATCCGAAATTTCAATATCAGCACCTAAGGAAAACTCAGTCCCAGGGCAGAAAGATTCATATTTTGCAAGCTCAACAAGACAAACGTAGACAAATATTAGGCTACATCCAAAAAGTATGCGCATATTTATTTATTTATTATTTTTTTTATTGTAGTTTAATTCATGCCTTCCTCCAAAGTCTTTAAAGCTTAAAAAGATTTGATTAAAAAATGTTAATTCGGTTAAGAATTACCCACTCTCAATATAGTCTTATGTTCATCTTTGAAACAAATGAATTTTTTTTATAAAGCCAGAGATATTTCTGTCTTCCCATCAAAATCAATTCCACCAATTTTTTTATGCTTCAAAAAGTTCATAAAGACATTATAAGAGTAGTGACTTCCAATCTCATATGTTTTATTAATAATATCTTCATCTGTGTTTCAAAAGTAATGATTTTAATCATTTTCAAGATACAGTTCACCCAAAATTTATGTTTTGTTATCATATCATAATCCTAATTTTGTTCCTGAACCAAAGTTTTCCACGCACTGAGTTCAAAAGAACTGTCTGTAGAACTCATAAACAGTTTTG
Organism: Enteromius radiatus; assembly: GCA_032357445.1. Taxonomy (NCBI): domain Eukaryota; kingdom Metazoa; phylum Chordata; class Actinopteri; order Cypriniformes; family Cyprinidae; genus Enteromius; species Enteromius radiatus. The sequence goes on along the minus strand of JAUCMS010000079.1, from coordinate 9,468,260 downwards.
TGTCAAGCCAATCATCTGGGAAGAGTTCAGGAAAAAAAATTGGCTTCATTAAAGGGTCACAGAAACATAGTCTCTGTTACACTTTATTGGCCCCTTTTGCACAGGAGGAACCCTTTAGTTCCTAGAACTGTTTGGGGAAGTACCCGGATGCTCGCATGTTCGCACAGCAGGAACTAGGAATGAATTTAGTTCTAGGAACTCCTTTTATGGGAACTAATTTAGCTCCTACTTTAGAGTAGGGTCTAAAACAGATCTATAGGAACTACCAGTAACGTAAGTGTGTGCTGATTGGCCAAACGCATGTGTGCAAATGCAGGTTACAAGACATAACAGAAAATACAAGACATAAATAGAAAAATAAAGTTAATGTTAACGGCATATACCTGTCGTCTGTCGCCGTTGTGCTCTTTTCTTAGATTCAATCTTAGTAGATTTTGTCTCATAGTTCTCCATTATCATGAAACCCAGTATTGCTGTATAAATAAAAAAACACAGCTACGATCACAATATCCTTAATCTTTTTGTTGTTTGAGTTGTTGAAAGCAGCGTAGCTTTCCGTTGGCCTAAGTCACTTCTGAGTTCCTGTTGGTGGTGTGAATGCAACCAGGGAACTACAGGAATACGGCCCGGCCACAGGAAACTACCTAAACGACTAGTTTGTATAACTTATAACTGCGAAAGGGGCTATTGGTGAAGTTTGAAACAACCAAGACTCTTCTTAGAGCTGTCCTTCTGGCCAAATTAAGCAATTGATGAAGAGGGGCTTTTATTAGAGTGATGACCAAGAAACTGATGGTCATTCTAGTTGAGCTCCATGATCATATGTGGTGTTATAAAAAAACTACAGAAGGACAAACATCACTCCAACACTCCACTGATCTGGGCTTTATGTCAGTGTGGCAAGACTCAGTCTTTTCCTCAGTGAAGACACATGAAAACACACTTGGAATTTGCAAAAAAGCACCTAAAGGACACTCAAACTGTGAGAAACAATATTCTATGGTTTGATAAACCTCAAACCAGCTATGCTCATCACCTGCAGCGTACAATCCCAAAAGTAAAGTTTGCTGATAGCAGCCTAATGCTGACTTAATGCGGACTTATTGGAGTAGAAGAAAAGCTCAGTGCACCATAATATAAAAATAGCATTAATAAAAACCCATTCCAGAGCATTCAGAACCTCAGACTTGTGTAGATGTTCACCTTCCAACAGGATGATGAACCTAAACTCACAGCAAAAATGGCTTATATACAATGCCCTTGAGGCCCAGCCACAGCCTGGGCTTAAACCCAATCAAATATTTCTGGAGAAACCTGAAAATCATCTGCCCCCATCAAACCTGATAGAGCTTGAGAGGTGAAGAAATGAGGCGAAGAATGGCAGATAATTGCCAAATGCTGATGAGCAAAGCTGGACTTGAGACTGAAAAGATGCTTCAGCTAAATATTTAGTTATGGGTATGAATAGCCTACTTATGCAATTAACTTATTTAGTTTTTTTTATATATATATATATATATATATATATATCAATACATTTGTGACAATTCTGTTTTTGCTTTGTCAATATGATGTATGGAGTGTAGATTGATTTGGAATTTTTTATTTATTTTTTTACAGCAGTTTAACAAAAGGTATCAGCCTGTTCAAAAAGTGGGATGTGTTTAATAAAAGATTCTACATTTTTTTTGTGTTGTTTAAGCAAGCCAATACATAAAATACATTTTATGATCAATTAAATTCTTGGCACTATATCCCTTTGTGTGCATGAAATGAGTGGCTGAAAGCACGGCTAGGCGGGATGGCTCAGTTTCAGGGGTTTCTAATAATACAACTGTATTAGCAGAACATCCCTGGTCGTTCACAATGTCACTGTGACTTTGTCTGGCTCCAGCCCCTCCCACCTTGGCACAGCAAGAACGAAAGCTGCGCAAGTAGTGCTAACAGTATTGTGCTGAATATAGCTGGTGCACAGAATTTGGGTTGCAGGTGGGTCACAGCGACAGCCCCATTGAACATTCTCCGGTGTTCTTTTATCTTGGGTGTCATCGCTGGTTAACAGAGCATGCAAATGCAGCACTCTGGGTTACCTCGTTTAATGTGAGTGCCTAAGAACATGGTCTTATAATAGACCTGCTCAGTTGCTGGTAATGAATGAGTTAAAATTAAATATTTATATGCAGCGTTAATTAAATTTTGCGAAATTGTGAAAATGCAAAATGATTCTCTTTGTCATTGCAATTTTTCAGGGTTTACCTGACTCACTTTCTCTCTCTCTCATTCACACATTTCTCACAGAGACAGAACGTGATTTACAGCTTGCATCTTACTGTAATTGAATCAAACCTCTTCTGTTCAAGATTCCTTGTCACTGACAAAGACAAAAAGGAGGGAATATTGCAAGAATGAACTGCAGCTGCTTTTAGCATTGTTTAGTTGCACATGCTGTCTGCTTTTTTTTTAGTACTTGATTAAAAAAAAAGAAATAAATAAATCAAACAAATCCAAAAATTGAGGATTATGAGTGCAAGGATGCAGTAGACTAGGTGTTTCCAAACTGGGGTTCTGCAACGTCCAGGAAATCCTATGGGATCTGTGGAAAACTTCAGCAAAAATAAATAAATACATTTTATAATTTTTATATTTTGGTTTCACTGAATTCAGAAATCATGAGATTAATCACACTTATTTTACATTTAACTGATGTCTATTCGAAGCCAAAATTTTTAAAAATTCATACATAAATAAATAAAAATAAACAAATTAATTAATGTACAGAATCTATTTTTACAGATTCGTTTTTTTAATTATTTGATCAATCATAATTGTTTTATTTAATTTGTGTTTATTGACAGTCACAATTGAATAAAAAATACTGTTTAAATAAAATAAAAAAAATATGGAATCTCTTATTATTGCTTCACTACATTCAGAAATAATTAGATAAATCAGTTATTTCATATTTAATTTATTTATTAACAACCATGACTTGATCAATAATTCAATAATAGGTCAATATCAGTGATAATTAACTAAATTTGTTATTATTGTTTCATTCAATTCTGAAAACATAATATAATTTTTTTTTCAGTCAATTTATATTGACAGTCATTTTGTTAAATATATAGCTAATCAAGTTATAGATCAATTAAAATAAACTACACTTGTTAAAATGTACTGAATTTGATTTAGCTGTTTTAATAAATAAAAATTTTTCTCTTCAGGTTTGCTTAATGGTTTCAGGGTAATATTTTACATGTAATATTTTTTTATTCTCTAAAGCATATATTCCTCATAATGTCTTTTTATTTTTATTTTAGTGGTAATATATATCTAAAAATAACTCAACTCGACAGAAAAGCATACCGTGTCAACTGATAATTGTCCTCTACGCGATCTCGTCAAACAACAGACCGCTATGTAGTCATCCGCCTTGTTTTTTCCATTTACAAATTTCACCCTCAGAAAGAGCAAGATAGATGCTGACAGACAGGAGAGTGAGAGTGGCAGAAGTGGAGCCGAGAAAGCGCTAAACGGATGAAGTGAGACAGAAACAGCAGAGGGAGGTGGCTTGGTTATTTCTGCTTTTTTTGTGTCAAGTTTGCTACTAGATTTTCCCCAGAGGCATAATTAAATCCCACCCTATACTTCTGTGCTGTACTTATATTCTGCCAGTATTTATTAGATGTTTGAATGACATCTGACTGAAGAGTTTTGACAAAGAAGCAGAGGTTGAAGCAGGTCAAATAAAGGTCATTTATGTTTATGGCCTGATGCAAACTATGGACTTTTTGTTGCATTTTTGAGTAGTGGAATGGCACAGTTTCAGCTCTGAAGGCACACAGCTGAGCTGCAGTTGTATAAACTGAGCTCAGTTTTAGTCACTGACATTCTGTACACACCTGTTGATGCCTGTAGCAACAAAATGAAAACAAGTCCATTGCTGTTTGTGCAGGATCAAAATGATCTTATATGATTTCATCCTTGCTAGAAATTCAGCTGTAAGTATTATAACAGGAAAGTGAAAGCGTTTAGGAACAGCAGACCATGTAAAGTCACAGAGTGGGATCATAGAGGCGTATGGTTCACAGAAATCGCCAACATTCTAGTCGTTGTCGTTTGTAGAAGATTTCCAAACTTCCACTGGCATAAATATCACAAAACTTCCTGCTTTGTGAAACAGATATCCATGACCGAGCAGCTTCATGCAAGCCTCACATCGCCACAAAGGCGAGCACCGGATGGAGAGATGTAAAGCATGCTGCCACTGGACTCTAAAGCAGTGGAGAAGTGTTCTGTTATGCTTCTGTGTTTGGCAGTTTGAGGAGCGATTCTGGTTTTGACACCGCCAAAATTTTTTTACTGTGATTGGGTTTTGTCACTAAATATCCCTGTACTTTTGTTCCACCTGATGATGTTTATTCTTTACTTGAACCAACAGCACCTGTTGATCTGTGACCTTAATTTGTGGAGACCTTTGATGATTGAGGGGTCCATTAAGAGGCCATTTGGCTCAAATTTGAACAACTCGCATGGTTCCAGACAGCTGGTTAAGCAACAACGCTGTGGCGTAAAATGGAGCATGTTCATTCAGTCCTGTCTTTGCTAAACTATTTTTACAGACTCTAAATTGGTTCACAGTTTACAGTTGCAACATTCTGTGAAGGTCAGAACTGTAAAAACTATTTCTTACAATGAGTTGCTACCATTTAGTGCTCTAAATATTAAAGTTACATCATATATTTGCAAAGTATTGGATACATGTAGGTCTAATGTGGCTCTGAACATAGAAACAGCACTCACTTCCTCAGGGAGTATAGTTAAAATAGAGAAAGAGGGCAAGAGAGAGAGCTTGTGTTTAGTGTGGTACAGTCTAAACCTTGTATGTTAGCAGTTACAACCACTTTATTTCTATCGTCAATCATATATAAATCATGTTATGTATGTGTACCATTCAAAATTATGTAAAAGTATCCCTGTGTTAGTACTAAATATTAAGCAGCATAATTGTTTTAGATGAATAATAGTTAGAAATGTTTCTGTGGGCCAGTTAAGAAAGGCATTTTCACTTTCTCTTTGCTCTACTTAACTAAATAGAGTTCCCGCTGAGCAGAGTTCACAGAAGCTGATTGTCTCAACTTGTTTCCTAATGTAATTTATGAATATACACTGTACTGATTATAAATATGCAATTTCACAAGGAAATTAAGTCTGAAGTCGTTTCATAAACTATTTACAGTGTGTAATGTTTTACAGCTCAGTGGGTCGCCCAACCCCCAGCTTCTCATTCCAGTGGACTTGGAGGGGGGAAGGACAGAAGGGGATCTTATCTCAATTTTCCATTCACTGCTCCAAGTTTCCATCCCTCTTCCTTTTTTCACCACATCCATTTTCCCCCAAGCCATAGCACTATACTTAGCATGTATGTGCTCTGTTTTTATGGCTACTGTGGTGGTTATGATCATACTGCTGTTGTAATCTCATGAAGAGAGTTTCAATCGAATTTCATCAGCTAAACTAAAAGGAGCTGGCAACCTTTTCCCGTCTTCATACGCTATTGAATGAGCTATATTCTGGCACTTGTGATCCATAACAATGATTAGTTTCGATGATTCATCTCACCAGAAGGGATCAGAGCATAGGCTTAAAAGGCTTGTTTGGGTTTGATATATATTTTTTTGTGCATAAATTATCATTATTATTTTTTCCTCTGGACAGAAGAACATTTATTATTTCACCCTTAGCTGAACCTGTAATAAGAGCTATCAGTAAAACAGATCTGGCCAACATATATTTACATAGAGGAAGTCAGAGGTTTCTATATACAGTGTGTTATTGCAGCATTGTCCATTGTAGCCAATCACAGACATTTAGATTTTTTTGAACAGCACCATGGCATCATAGTCTCTTATTCTCCTGACATTTCAAAATCTAATTTCCAAATCACCAAACTGGCACTAGGTTCACTTTAAGTATGAAAAAAATTGGTGTTTTGCTTCAAAAGCAACATGAGCTGAAAGAGTAAGTGCAATCTGTATTATCTCTTTATATGAAACATAGACTTTAATCAGTCCATACAAAGACATTAAAGATGATGTAAAACAAATATTATGTGAAAACTACAGCACCGCCGCACAACACATCAAATATTTATTCCTCATGAGAGGCCAAATTAAGTATCCACCCCATAAGTTCTTTCTGTCAGTTTCTGGGCAGTTCCCATTCATATTTACAGGGTGATTATGAACATGATAAATATCCAGCCCTGACTTCCTGTTTCACAGAAATATATATAGGAGGGAAAACAAAGCCCAAAATCCCTTAATCATCAACACAATGAGAAAAACCAAAGAATATCTTTCTAATATGCTGCAAAAGATAATTGAGCTTCACCAATTAGTGAAGTGGCTTTAAGAAAAGAGCTAGAGCAGTGAAAGTTTCCATTTACAACATCAGGGAAATAATTAAGAATTTCCAATCAACATGAAATGTTAGGAAGCTGCCTGGAAGAGGACGTGTGTCTCTATCATCCTAATACATGGCGAGGAGTAGAGTTTGAGAGGCTAAAGACTCTTCAAGGACCACAGCTGGAGAATTGCAGAAAATAGTTGAGTCTCAGGGTCAAAAAACCTTTAAAAAATACATCAGCGCATGTTGTTTGGGACTGGATTAAGAAAAATTCTAATATTTATTTCCAGATACTCAAAAAGTGTACATAAGTATAATACTCAAGTAAATATACTTCACTTCTGTCCACCTCTGGTGAGTGGTGGTCTATATGAAGTTTACCAGCGTGTAAGTTTTAGAGAAGCTAAGTGACACACATCCATGCAGTGCTATTGTTTGATCAATTCATATGGCATCAGTATGCTCATACCAGTCTTGCCTTAAGCTGAGGCCTCTGGTGGTTGGCCCTCGTGGCTAAATATACTGCATTTCCTCACGTGGTTCTACTTCTCAGATTACATTGTTGTTTTTTTTTAAAAGAAAATGTTCCCACTAAAAACCGGCCAAATTCATCACCCTCCAGCAAAAGGGAATTTTCAGCAGCCTTGTTTTGTGTGTGCGGTGGTATGTGTTTTATGTTGCGGGACATCTTGCATACATTCAACAGGCTCTGCAGCCGTGGCTTTGAGTCACACTGAAAAGATTCATAGTGGTGGTGACAGGATAAGGACCTCGGTACGGATTTACTTACGTGACACCCATATCCCACCCTTTACACCTCTCTCTTTCTCTCTGCCCCACACTCATTCTGCTGTGCTTTAACGGGCTCCTATAGTGCTAAAGTGCCCTTAGATGGAGGCGCAATGCATGCTGTCTGCTCAACAGTTTTAGATTTATGTTGAGTATTTAAAACAGCAGGTGGCTGGTCAGCAGTGCTGGGCTAATCTGAGACTGTGGGTGGGGTTAAAATGTGTAATCATTGATTTTATATATATCCCCCTTCGTGTCATAAAAAAATTAAAAATGACATTCACATTTTGTCATTTAGTCACCATCATGGTGTTCCAAATCCATATAGCATGCCTTTAAGCCACATGATCTAAATAGAATACACCTTTAAAAGTAATATAGATGCAGTTAATATGATTTGTTTTCGCTAACCGTATTTCTGTTTTTAAAAAGTCTTAATTAGTCATTTCAACAAATTAAATCATCATAAATACCTTAAATCAATACACAATGTCTTAAATTCATAAAGCTTTTATTAAATGTGGCACGTACTGCAAAAATCTATATTTTACTTTAGTATTTTTGTCTTGTTTCTCAATATAAATAGCATTAAATCAAGATGCAGTTATTTGGGATGCAAAATAAAGACATAAAGTTTTGTTTTCTGAGACATTTAACAAAATGAATTGACTTTATGTGGAGAATGAAAGCTTGTTTTCTCAGTGAATTCAGTAGAGCCCACTAGCAGATATTTGTTCTTATTTGAATCATAAATAAAGGAGTTTATCTAATATATCTTGATTTTTAGATTTAGACATTTGCACTTGACAACAAGACAAAAATGCTGATGAAGTGCATTAGTTTTTGCAATGTGATCAGAAGGTACTGTAAAAGCTATTTGAAATTTTGAAGTTTTTGCTATGGTATAGAGGAAGAGTTTCAAGTGATATCAGTAATAAATAACTAAATCTGATTGGTTCTTTGTGTTTACAGGACCCGGAAATGGGCGATGCAGATGCAGGAGGAGCTAGTGCAGTTGATTGATGCTGAGACCGGCATACAACAGCTCCAAAAAGTATGACCATACATTTGCTTTTTGCAACTCTAAACCAATTTTTTGCAGCTATGAATATTTTATATACTGCCACAAAATGAAACACACAAGTGAGTCAAATTAGGTTGATAATTAGTATATGTCCCAGTGCTACAGTGGCTTTAGTTCCCGGAAACATGTAGAAATAACGCAGGCTTATTCCTTCAACAAAAGCAGATAGCCTACCGCTAATTATTAAAATTCAAGCTTATAATAGATCCAGTCTTTTAGAAGTTGTCCTTAAAAATCTATTTCCCGGTGCAGATTAAATGGATGGGACTTGCTAGTGCAGTAGTTGTAGAGTTCTCTTTTCATAGATGATGGAAAGTCGTGACATGAAGGTGAATAAATGATTACAGAATTTTCATTTTGCGTGAACTGGTACAACTTCAAAAGGAGCAAAACTGCATCAGCATCGCTGTCACCCAGTTTCGACAAAACCTTGTACTGCATGTCATGCGGTTTGCCATCCTGAAAGCATATGTGTCCGAGGCCAGGACTTTACTGTCAAAGAATTTCATCAACTCACAAAGCCTGCTGCTAGCTTTTAAGCTTGGTGGCGATCTTTAATGGTAAATGTGGTCATTTTATGGGGGTCATGAGGTCCAGTGTTTTTCCTGAACCAAAGACTGTTCTATTATTTATTTTTTACACTACCAGGTACACACAATGATACAATCACAATCGTTTACAGTGTATTTTAATGCCAAATGATCAGATATAACTGACCAGATGTCTATAATGTCTATAATTCCTTATTATTAATGTTGACCTTCTAACCACTAAATAATTGCCTGTTTGCTTTAGCAAATTGTGAAAGCAGCTTTACTGTTTTCACATAGATGTGTTTTGAATAAACGTCTCGGTTACGTATTGTAACCCTCGTTCCCTGAGAAGGGAACGGAGACGTCACGTCGGGAGCCGACGAAT
>JAUCMS010000079.1:9408639-9443859 GCA_032357445.1 Enteromius radiatus | reverse complement strand
AGAGTGTATTTGTTTATGTGTATATATATATATATATATATATATATATATATATATATATACATATATATTATTCATTTTAAATATATACATTTCTACAAATATTTATACAAACAAATTCATGTATATATTTAAGAAAAAATTTACATTTTCATTTATATATATATATATATATATATATATATATATATATATGTGTGTGTGTGTGTGTGTGTGTATAAATGGAAATATTTAATGTAAAAGAAAATTTAAATACTGTATGTGTGTGTATTTATATATACATAGTAAATATACACAGTACACACATGTATAATATTGTGACAAATATAAACAAAAACTATTATTTTGGATGTGATTAATCCTTTGACAGCACTAATATATATTAAAATGCATTAAATATATTTCAATATTTGTCCCAAAAGTGACAGCAAAGACATTTGTTACACAAGATTTCAATTTTTTCTTTATTTCTTTCTGTTTACACTGTATCATAGTTTCAACAAAATACTGAATAAATATTAGTATGCAATAGAAAAGAAAATAAATAAAGATACATAAAGAAAAAGGCTCCGGGACAAGTTACAGGAATGGGATGTCAAGTTTCCCAAGGGAAATTAGGTATACAGTGAGTTTCTAGTACAGAGCAGATTAAAAAATGATGCCATTATACTGTTATTAACCTAATCAGTTGAGGAGACCTGGACCGGACCTGAGCTGTGGTCTAAATTTAGTTTGTCATCACTGAGGGGTTTTCTCATAGGCAGAGAATTTGGAGTAAAGGCTGAATGCAGGTCAGGCTGAGAGATATGCATCTTTTCAACCGTTTGAAGCTGAGCTTCATTTTTCTTCATTAAAACCAACTATTCACCGAATGATAAATAAAATTAGCCAATTATATTGGAGCTCTGTCATGTTAATGCCTTTATTTGATGTTATAAAGTATCTGAATGCTAATGTTTGGTTCTGAGACTCGTGTTTTTGTGTTGTTTTCTGGTGTAAGATGGTGATTTATATACATTACGCTGTACTCTACACCAAAGGTTTGATGTCACTGAGATTGTTTATTGTTTTTAATATGCTCAATAATGCATCTAAAGACAGTAAATACATTAATATTGTTGAATATTTTTACAATTTTAAATAACATATTTTTCCGCATCATTACTCCAGTCTTCAGTGTCACATGATGCTTCAGAAATCATTGTAATATGCTGATTTGCTGCTGAGAAAGCATTTTCTAAAATTATTTTTAGGGCTGTCAAATGATTAATCACAATTAATCACATTTGAAATAAAAGTTTTTGTTTTGATAATATACGTGTGCATACTGATTAGTTTTATTAAGTTTTATTTATAATAATTTATGTATAAATAAACAAAAACTTTTATCTTTAAAGTTTTTTATCACAATTATTTTCATTGTTGAAAACAGCAGTGATTCTTTTTTTCTTTTGTATAAACAATAATAATGGTACCATAATACCATAAAAACAATTTCAAATATTTTTTTTTAAATAATTACTGTCTTTACTGTCACTTTTGATCAATTCAGTGCATCCTAAATGAATTTCTACATTTCAAAAAAAAATTTTCCTTAATAAAAAATGTATTGTTTGGATGGTAGTAAATGATAGTAGTAATTACTTATGCATTTTTTAACACTTTGCTCTTGTTGCTTGTTGTTTGTAGGCGCTGGCATCGGAAGCAGAAGAGCTGCAGAAAAATCATCAGTGGAAGGATGATCTTGACGTAATGCTTCACACTTCCTGAAACACACACACACACACACATATACACAGGTGTAAAAAATAAGGCTGTAAAACCTTTGCCAGGGCATGTTTTCAATCAGTCCTTTATTAGATAAGAACAGATACCAGACACATTTACAAACGTCATCAGCTTAGTTAGAGGGTGAGATAATCAATTGGGTTAGAAAATGTTGGCATCCTGGTCTCAGACCTTTACGTCTGTGGTATTGATGCATTTCAGGTTCCCACGGATTGAAATATCAATTCTAATTTGCAGAGAAATGGATGTAATGTCTGCTTGTCTGGTTATAGATTTGTCAGTCAAGTATTGTCTGAATGAGTCATCAAAATTTGTAGTGCAGCAGCAATATTTCATTTCTGAATCAGACTAGGTGAAGATTCTCTATTTAAAATGCTTTTAAAATGGTTTAAATATTTAAAATAGTTAAGTTGTTACACTCTTGCTCAAAGTGTGTACTGTAAATGAAACAATTGTGTGGGCGCCTTTGTGTTGAAAAGTCTGTCCCGCCTGGAGCTGTCACAGCAGGTGCTTCTCTTCAAGCCTTTGTCATGGACACAATTGTAGTGACAGACAGAGAGGTTTTCTTCTTTAGTTATTGATGGGATGCAGGTAGAATTGTGTTAAAGACAAGGTCAAGAGTCAAGAGTTTGATCCCATCCAGGGCTGACCTATATGTGCATGTCTCAGCGATTAGCGGTCTATAACCTAAAAAGAGTTTCTGCCGCATGATTAGCAAGCAAGTAGGACAGGTGGCGGCAGCCGGTGATGATCCACTCCTATGTCTCCAAGGCAACTGTATGTCAGATAGTGAGCTTGCTTGTTAACGCCCCGCTAATGTTGGTCCTGACAGTGCCCTCACACTGTGAGGAGAACAACCCTGGGAGGAGACACACACACACACACACACCTAAAACAACATGCATCACTTATGGAGAAAAGGGAGTACAACAATTGAAAAACTTCCTTTTGTGAATGCACAAACCACGCATAAAGAGCTAAATATAAACACTTGGAAATACAGAGTCACATTCAGATTTAATACAGTGTTAGAGATGGACAGTGTTCTAAAATAAACCTAAGAACATTGATAAAATGCTAGAAATTCTAAAACATGATTTTAAAAATCTGTATATGTTTTTCTTTGTGTAGTCTGTCTCTGTCTCATGTATCTGCCTTTGCCCTTATTTGGTTGTTCCTGTCTGTTGATTAGTTATTTGTGTTAATTTACTGCCAGCTGTGTTCCCCATGTGTTTTGAGTTCTCCAATCGTCAGTTCCTGTATTTTAAGTCTGTTTGTTTTAGCCTTCATTGTTCGATCGTCAAGTGCCATACCTTGTGTTCTCTGTCCACCTGTTTGAGTCTTTCATTAAATATCCTACCATCTGCCAGATCCTTCACTACAGTCAGCGTGACACCTACCCCATAACTTTTTTGAAAAAAAAAAGAATATTAATACACTTACTAACAAGCAAATCAATAAAAACTAATGCTGCCAAATGATTATTCGCGATGAATTGATAATAAAATAAAAGTTTTTGTTTACACACACACACACACACACACACACTCACTTATGATGCATATATAAATACACACACATGCATGTATATTTTTAAGAAACGTTTATATATAAAATTTATTTATATATGATAAAAAATTGTGAATATAAGTATATACGTTTAAATAATTTTTAAAAATGCTGTATGTATTTATATATACATAATAATAAATACATACAATAAACACACATATATTACAGTATTTAAGCAATACACTAAAGCCTTGTTCACTCTTTGTCGAACAGGTGAATGATACCATCTACTACAACGCCAAGGAAAAGGTACGATTTCTTAAAAAAAAAATGCATGCTTAGATACGAACTAAAGTGTGTTTTTTAGTTGTTTGAGAGTTTTATGCTTACTTTTGTGTTCCTAGTTTGACATCAATGACACTAAAAGACTCCAGAATCAGCCGGAATTCAATGTGGATCCTACTTTCAAACGCCCTGTTTCAAACAGTACATCAGCAGTGCACATTCCCACTGATATCTATGAGGGCTGTGAGTACACACACGCACACAGCTTCACATTTGTTAATTTTTTTATGACTTGGCATGGTTGCTAAAACACAAGTTTATAAAATCACGCTTTCAGTGACAGCTCGGCTTTATTGCTGGGTGTCAGGTGTGGACAGCCATAGGCTTGTGGAAAAACTGCAGACTAAATTTAGAGAGCGGCTCAAACGCAGCACGTCTGGCCCCTCAGTGACCCCACAACCCCCAATATCCTCCAGCAAGAGAATAGCTCTCACTCTCTGTCTCTTGCTTTAAAAGGTTATAAGTTAGGAAAGCTTTGAGGTGAGAAAGCTACTGTAGATCACGAGTAGCTTGTACTTCTTCATCAGAACATATTTGAAGTGATTTAGCATTACATCATTTGTTGAACAGTAGTGGATGGGTGCCGTCTCAAACATCACAATAATCCACATCCAGTTGATGAATTCACATGTTTTTGAAGTGGAAAGCTGCATGTTTGTAAGAAAAATCATGGTTTCTGGTCAAAATACAAGTCTATAATTCATAATAACGGTTCCTCCGGTAACAAAATCCATTCCCTGTTGTCTACCCGCATCATAATGACTTGAGGACTCGTTTTGAAGTTAAAAATGTTGTAATGGTATATATATTTTTTTATTACAAACACAGTTTTTCGCTTCAGAAAACACTTAGTGTGCATTATTTTTTGTTTGTCAGCACCCATTCACTGTTGAGCAAGCAATGTTATGCTTACTTTCTCCAAATCAGTTTTACATTTTACTCAGCAGCACCTCCGCCCTCCAAAATCTCATTGGTCCCTTATAGCTGTATATTAAACATTGCATGCGTATGTTGGCTGTGATTTAATAACAAGTTGGTCAAGTCTGCCAAATAGTGCTTTTTTGACACTGCATATCATATTCTGTGTTGGCAAAAAAAAAAAAATCTGATCTCCTCAGTGATGGGCTGACTGTGGCCTTGCATTTGTGTTTCACAGGCAAATGAATCTGATGTGATATTTGTGTTAAAGATGAGGACTGAAGCAGCCGCATTCATCATATGACTCATCTGTCTCTGTCCCGCTGTCTCTCTTTATCTACTTTTACTCACTTCAAATTACTCTTAGTACATTTTGCTTTCCGCTTGATTTTGTTGATCCCGCAGCATTGCTACAACAAGCTTTCCAGTAATATTCTGTTTTCCATTTAAACAGTGTTTTTTAACTCTATATCTATATATTTAATAATAGTTTATTATGTAACAATGTAGCTGATTATTCAAGTGTTTGTGTATCCCTATGTGTGTGTGTGTGTTATTGGGGTCTCTAGGCTGTCAGGATGTTTGTGTCTTATTAAGATATGAATCTGTGCTTTTGCCTCAACGCAGTGTGTCATCTGTCATCACAATCTCAAGATGGACACAGACATGCTCAGAGAGTGTGTGCAAGCATGATGACGTGTCTGTCACATGAATCCCTCTGGCTGTGCTCATAGTGATCAGATAGTTTTTTTCTGTTGACTGTTTGCCCTGATTCATTTAAACCAGTGAACTTTTTTTGTTTTTGTTTTTTACCACACATTTAGTACTTTGCGAGTGTCAGTTTTGGACCCTAAGTGCAGTTGTACAGTCATACACTTACAGTTTCTATTTTGTAATTGGACTTTGATTTTGTTTTTTTTGCACTAATATGGATATGGCCATCAAAGAGAGCTGGTTGTTAGCTGGTTGTGGGGTGTTAGATAATAAAGATGTGTGTGGTTTCTAACCCTGCAGACTGACTGCCTGATGGATGAACAACAGGAAGGGGTGTGAAACCACATATATTCTGAATGAAAACACACACACACAGATGATCGTAGATCATTGTAAACAGCTTTCATTCACTAATGCACTTTCTTTAGGCTTTGTAAATTATGCCTTCATGGACTAGTCTTATATAAATATATGTGACAGCCTTTACTTGGAGTATTGACTTCTGATCTATAGAGTATGCATGTAAAAAGACAACATGTATAGTGTGTGTGTGTGTGTGTGTGTGTATGCAGAGGGGATATCCTCTAAATGATTACAAGCTTTCATGATCCTGCACTGATCCTGCAATTTAGCACTCACTCTGCCAAGGCACAACAATAAGATTATTGTGTTTGCAGAGCAGTTTTTTGCTTCAGTGTGTGAGAGTTTGGTTTTAGCAGAATTATCCTGTGATCATGCACACAAAGATTGATTGATTAATTGATTGATCTGATCAATTTAATTTATTGTTAAAAATAACAAACAAGTAAATTCCAGAAATTTCCAAAAAAAAAAAATGCTTATGAATTAATGACTAGTCTATATAATTATAATGCATGTGCTTTCTAGGTAGTTTGCATGTTTCCTATATAAAGAAAAACTTTATTGCATTGTAACAGTGCTGTAATTATTGTAATTAATTAATGTATTGTCATTTTTATTAATTTAAATAATAATAATATAATGATACTTGTAAAAAAAAATAATTGTATAAAATAATAATGCATGCTCAGTTAAATTAAAATTAGAATAGTAAAATTTTAAATGTAAGTATACCATAAATCAGTTTAAATTCATAAAGAAATTGGTCACTTTGGCAGGGCAACTACAAATCTGGGTCAGTAGAAAAAGCCTTGCTGTATGAGTATGAGAGTGTGTGTGTGTGTGCGTGTGCGTGCACATGTGATTGAAAGTGCTGATCAGAAGTTATAGAATTTATCTGTGATTTTGGACCAATGACATTGCTCCAAGGATGGGACTTGCTAAAATGATTGGTTTGGACAAAAAATGGCAGATAGCTTGTGTATACAGTAGTTAAAACATGTTGTCTGTTAGGCTGCAGAACTGTTTGCATATTTTTTTTTCCAATAGCTTTCTAAAACATTTTTTCCATACATATTTTTTACTATAGCCAATGAATGACTATATCAGGAAGGAAGTGAATGGTAGAAATAGAAGAAGAGATGTAGCTTTGGGCTGCTGATGGGCTTTCTTAAAGAAGATCAATAGGGTCTGGTCTTCTTTTGAGTGATGGAGAAGGACTGTATTGATTACACACCTAGAGTGGGAGGAGTCTTGACAGAAAGAGGAAGTGGGTGGCACTGGAGTGGTATTAAAAGACATCCCAAGGAATCAAACCGAGGCTGTCAAGGCAGTAATGCCACAGAAGAAAGATATATCAACAACTTTTTTTTTGCAGATTGAGTCATGGGCAATTATGTCATATATCTGCCAGGGCACTTTTTAAAATGTTAGCATCACTCTCACTTACAGCAGGCATTGTGTCCATTTATGACATTCTCTGGAAAAAAGAGTCAGATTTTCCGATAATTTCATTAGAACTGCATTAGCTAATAGTTCACTTTGTTGTTTCCTCTACTGCAGTGGTTTATCGCTTCGAGTTTAGCATAACATGATGGGATCTGAAGTTTTGAGAGCCCGTTTATTGATTTATCCCTGATTTGGGGTTCGTTTTAGTGCTTGTTTGAACAGAGCTCTCAGAAAACATGTCAGCTTGAGTTAAATCCCTTAAGACCTGTGGGGATGCTGGGATTTATCCTGTTTATTTACGTGTTTGTAACAGCCACTATAATCCTGAATGAGCTAAACTGGACCGCGGGTCTGGATGACATCTTTAAGAAGAACAAGGAAACTGACCCGACCCTCCTCTGGCAGGTGTTTGGAAGTGCAACTGGCCTGGCAAGATATTTCCCAGGTAAAACACTGGAATGAATAGGAATCCAAGCCGTTTTATGTTGAAGTCAAAATGAATTAGTATATTGCCTGCCCACTTCTTGGTGTTTTTGCATTGGGCTTCATTCTTTGCTGCTAAGTGCCAATTTTTGAAGCATAAAAGCTCACAAACACTGCTTTAAATGAAATCAACTAATCACAAAAATGAACCTTTCAGAGGCGCACTTTTAAATAGTACAAGTACTCGAAATTATACATGTAATGCAAGACGAACATTATTAGCTCTTATTGTTTAGCATCAAAATAATATAAAATGTATTCCTAATAAATTTTATTAATGTTAATTGACAAACCTATTTTTAATAAATAAAAATAACTATTTAGTATTAAATAGTGTGATTGAATCATAGTGTCACGATCAACGGGAAGGGACCCAAATGACGAGTGAGTCCAATATTTTTAAAAGTTCACAGGGATGAAAAATCTTTTGAGACAAACTCCAGCCAGCGGGAGAGAACTATGCCTCCAGAGGTAGACATGAAAGCACTCCCAGTTAGTGGCAGAAGAATGGGGAGAAGACCTAGCAATCAGAGTGAAGGGACTTGAAGCAGGCTGATATCCAGGATAGGTTCTCACCACCAGGCTTGGTTAGCAGACTGCTTGGGGAACCAATGGGCAGGGAATCTCAGGCTGGTGGATGAGGTCTGGAGGGAACACACAGCAAGAACAAACAAGACAGCACTCAACACTACTCAGCAACACAAGGTTAGGCATTTAATAAAGGGTAAAAAACAAGAAGAATATGAAGTAAAACAAAAAGGTAAAATAAATGCCTAAATTTAGACAATACAAATTCAATGTGGTTTAAGACTAGAAACAAGACTGATTAACTACTAGGGTTAGTATCAGAAATAAATAAATGGAAGATAATGAAGAAACAAAACCAAAATCAGAAGGTTGAAAGTCAAAACCAAAAACTGCAAAAAGGATACACAATAACAGGGCAAGACTTGAATATAGAGCAGCAAGTCAGAACTGTCTCTATTGCACAAGACGAACCAGCAAACACAAGAGGAAAAATGGCACAATGGAAGGAATTAACAACAATTAAGGAAACCATGATAAGACAAGGGCTAAACATCAGGCTGTGACCAAGAGAAACAAAGAGGTATGATAACAGGAACACATGGTAGACACAACAAAGACAACACAGACAAAGCTGCCAGGGCTGAGCCCTTTTATTTGATTATTTTCAGTATAAAAATAGCATTAACTTTTTAAAATAATATTTAGTACATTAATATGAAATACTAACTACATTTTATATTAGATGTTATATCAAATTGAATATTTTGTATGCAATACTTTGGAGCAGCCCTATTGCTTTACAAACTAATCATTCATTCATTCTCCTTTTAAAAAAAAAACAAAACACAGTAACATACAGCCTATTTCTACTTAAGAAGTGATTGTAGAAGGTTATAATTATAACAGACCCGATATCCCATCTGCTTTAGCTTCCCCTTGGGTTGACACGAGGAGCACACCAAACAAGATTGACCTGTATGATGTACGCCGAAGGCCCTGGTGAGCAAACCTGTGCCGCTTGACTATACATTTGTCTGCTAATGAGAGAGATTACAAGTGCTTTATATTCTCTCCTGGTTGTTGGGCCTGATGGTTTTTCTCCTGTGTGTGTGTTTGTGTGTTTGCAGGTATATTCAAGGTGCAGCTTCACCTAAGGACATGTTGATCCTGGTGGACGCGTGAGTGAAGTCTCTATGAGTCCCTGTTACAATTCACACACTCACTGACACAAACCCACCAAGCTGCTCAAGCAGTCTTTCTCACAAATCATCCTGTTTCGATTTTGCACTAATGTAATTTTTCATAGTGTGTGACAGATCTCTCTACTTAAATAGCTCGTGTTAGTTCTGCATTAGAGTCATTTATCAAAGTTAGAGAGAGAGAGAGATTAAAGACGCGCCAATGAGAGGTGAGAGCAATAAACATGAAAAATCAATTTTTGCTTTTTTAGATTGGAAATATTTGGCAGATATTTAAATAACGGGGTTGTTAAATGAAGCATTTTATGAATATTAAACATTGTAAGCAAAAAAAAATGTTCCGATTATGTGCCCTAAACTGTTATTCCTCCCTTATTCATCATTAAATATTTGCATTTAAAATGAAGAAACACATTATAGTCATGCTTGGCGTGTGAATACATTTATAATGCGGATGCAACTGAAAAGCCAGTTTCAGAAATTACCCAGAAAGATACAGCATCCCTCAAAAAACACATTAATGTGTCATTATGTTGTATATTTTATCACGCTTAAGGGGCTTCTTTTGGTTACAAGTGAAATTAGCCTTGTTGTATTAGAAAACATGGCCTTTAAGAGTTGATTGTGTTATTGCTCAGCCGTAATGATGATGGTGTCGTGCTGTCTGGGCGTTGAGCCTATTACTGTAGATCAGCTTCAGCCAATCAATGTAGTTTAGCTTTATGACTAAACACTATAGCCCACACACCTCCCATTGGAATCACAGAGTGATTATTAATCCGTAAAAACCTGATGCAGCATGTCAGTTCTGGAGACATTAAAGGCCTAAATGTTTTCTCTCAGTGTTTATTTATTTATATTAAATTAAATTAAATTTTAGGGACTGTCCAAAGAGCTCAGACTATTTTATTTTATTGATTTTTTTTTTAGTGATGATGATATAGTAAAGAACATGTTCTGACTATGTTATTCCACTGTAGGAGTGGAAGCGTGTCGGGTCTGACACTGAAGCTCATTCGCACTTCCGTCAGCGAGATGCTGGAGACTCTCTCCGATGACGATTACGTCAACATCGTCTCTGTGAGTGTACAGGAGATAATGTGTGTTGCTGAGAGTGCATTTAAATAATGAACTCCTGCAATGCTCCTCAAAAAAATCTGGATTCCTGCTGAGTAGGAATAGAAAATTGGAGAGAAACAGAAGCATGGAACCTCCAAGCATCAATAACGTCATAGTTGTTTTTTTGCGGTTTCAGTTAGGCACCGCTGAGGCGGCAGGCCAAAGAATTATTGATGTTTCCCATCATCCTCTGCTCTAGACGCTGTGCAGTTCATTTATGAAATGAATCGTTTATTTCATGTTCTTCATGAGACTACTGACAGGAATAAAAATCGCAAACTCTGTATTCTGCTTTTAAGTGAGTGAGTTGTTTTACATTTTTTCAATTAACTTTCTTCCTCCATTTCTTTAATAGCTTCACGCTTATATTTTATGGCCCGGCTCCAACTGTGACGTTAGCTTGGTGTTAATGAAATTAGCTAGCAGTGCTCTAAGTGTATTGCTGGCACAAAGCCATGGGACTTGAATAGAGAACCCAAACAAAGCCTTGAATCTAAATGATTTCATTACGGTATGCGAGCTGTAGCTCACAGTCCTAAACAGATTTTTACAGATGACTAACTATGATGCTTTTATATGGTTTCAGTTCAACAATACGGCCAAGTCGGTCGCCTGCTTTAAAAACCTGGTCCAAGCAAATGTCCGAAACAAGAAGATTTTGAAGGAAGCAGTCCAGAAGATCACAGCCAATGGCACCACTGACTATAAATCTGGCTTTAAGGAGGCTTTCGACCAGCTCTCCTCAGTAAGAATATCTAAAGTAGCTTAAATGAGAAGCCAAAAAAACATAGTGTGGCCATAATATTACTCCAGTTTCATCCCTTGAAATATTTAGCTATGCAACAGCTTTTCTGGTTATGAAAGGTTTTTTTCTACGTTATATAATGTGTATTGTATAGATTGAGATCAAATCTGTTTAAAGTTAAGCTTTAAGTTTATTGCGCCATCTTGTGGCAGCAGTGAATAGTGACATCACAGTGGTATATTGTCAAAGTCAACGTATGTTGTAATGATGGACAACATCTTTGCACTTTAATTTTCTAATGATTTGCTCCATTTATAGATGAATTTTTCAAGAGCAAACTGTAATAAGATCATCATGCTGTTCACTGACGGCGGGGAGGACAGAGCTTCAGAGATCTTTGAAGAGTATAACCGTGAAAAGAAGGTGAGGAGCCATATGGACACACACACACATAAATTGAGACAGACTTCCACTAACAATAACAGAAAACTTTTTATTGCATTTTATTGTATTTTTAGAAGAAAATAATACTTTATCATTCAGAATTAATTTATTAAAGTGATCAAAAGTGAAATAAAGACAGTTAAATAATATCATGAAAGATTTCTGTTTCAAATAAATGCTGTTCTTTTGAATTTTAATTTCTTCTGAAACCTGGAAAATAATTTACCGATCCAATATTATGCTTATTATAATAAGCACCATTATATGAGCATATATTCAACATGTATAATGATAAGAAATGGTTCTTAAGCACCAAATGAGTATATTAGAATGATTTCTGAAGAATTATGGAATAACTCGCATATTAAATTGGTGATTTTACTGTGTTTTTATATAAAAAAAAAGAGTATTGCAGGCTTGGTGAGCCGTGAGAAATCACATTCTTCAAAAACATTATATCATATTTAATTTGCACACTTAACACTTACACTCTCTATATTCTATTTATATTGTCACTTTGAAAAAAACATCTGCTAAATGACTGCATTTAAATGTAAAGTCATATTTAATTATATATAATTTTTACCAATAAGAATGTTTTCAGATATGCAAATGTAGTTGTGTGTAGGAGTGTTTTTTGTTTTTTTTCCAGAAATTATAACCTAATTTAAGGAGTAAATACTGCCATTTAAAATTTTGGGATCAGTAAGATTTTTAATGTTATTTTTTTGTTTTGTTTTTTTTAATGGAGCCTCATATGCTCAGTAAGGCTGAATTCATTTGATCAACAATACAGAAAACAAAACAGTAATATTGTGAAATGTAATTCTAATACTGCTTTCCTGTTTTAATATGCTTTAAAATCTAATTTATTTCTGTGAATTACTCCAGACTTCATTGTCACATGATCCTTCAGAAATCATTCTAATATTCTGATTTATTATCAGTGTTGAAACCGTTGGGTTGCTTAATATTGTTTTGAAACCTGTGATGCTTTTTCTTTGATGAATAAAAAGTTAAAAAGAACAGAACTTATTCAAAACAGAAGTCATTATCACTTTTTATCCATTTAATGTGACATTGCTGAATAAATAAGTAATTTCTTTAAAAAAAACAAACAAACTTGGATTTACGACATATTCATGCCAGTATCTTTTGTTTCTCTCTTCTGTCAGGTTCGAATCTTCACCTTTTCTGTGGGCCAGCATAACTATGATAAGACACCAATTCAATGGATGGCTTGCAATAACAAAGGTAAAACTCTGACATTTAATGCTTTGGAAGAATTATAATATATTATCACATATTAAGACTTGAATGCTTCCTGCAGGGTATTATTATGAGATCCCCTCTATTGGAGCCATCAGGATCAACACCCAGGTAAACGACAGACAGTGTATCATTTACATAAATGTGACTTCTGTCCAGCATCATATATGATAGTAACAGGTATCCTTTCCATGCAGGAGTACCTGGATGTGTTGGGTAGACCCATGGTGAAAGAAGACACGAAAGCAAAAAGTGTACAGTGGACCAATGTTTACGTGGATGCTCTAGTACGTCTAGTCTTCTATATATGTGGCTGATATCAGGCTGATTCTGAGACGCTGAATAGCTGTTGTGTTTGTGTTGCAGGAACTGGGTCTTGTGATTACAGGCACTCTGCCAGTGTTCAATAAGACCAGGAGCAGTCGAGACAAGAATAAGGTGGAGGCAGTGAATTGATGTCTTGTGAATCAGATGAACTGAAGTGAAACGCGGTCTGTTTTAATGTCCTTGTTATCAATTGCAGAACCAGAGCCAGTTGATTTTGGGGGTGATGGCCGTAGACGTGTCTCTGGATGACATCAAGAGACTGACTCCACATTACACTGTAAGGCATGAGAGCGTGTGGGTGCGATCTGCACTTCTTAATTTACGACCGCCAGTTTGCAACATTGAAGAGCTTGCACAAGCATCGCATTGACCTGTAGCAGCTGGGTCATGTTACCAGCGATGTTGCATTCCTTCTGTTTAGCAAATCTTGTTTTTGTTTTTTTTAATATTAAACCATACGTTTAATATTAAATTGTAAACGTATAAAACTTTTTGTGTCTGATTTTGACCTTTTTGGAGCTGATTAATATCCAGTATTTTTATTAATTTTTTATCATTTCAATGAATCTGACACACTTTTTATATAATAAAATTTTGTCTTTTTATTTTATTTCATTTTATTTTATTTTTTATACAGTCTTTGGACGTTTTAAGGCTGCACTGATTATATTATGATACTTTTAAGGCAGTAATTATCATCACATTGTTCAATTAACAAATTAATTATTAAATAATATAAATATTAATACAAGCACTAAAATAAAACACTGTAATACTAACTAATATTAAAACCTATTGTTAAAAAATGCTGTTATTTTGTTTTAAGCTTCAAAACAAAATAACATACAATGTTATATAATATTATAATATTAATATCATTTTTAAGAGTTGCTTTAAAATTAGATTATTATACAAATTTGCAAATAATGCATTTGACTCACTCTTAAAGCACTAGAGTTTATTATACATATTGTGTGTTTGCAAAAACAAATGTTTTTTTTTTAATTGCTAAAATTATGTTACTATGTTATTATGTTAGTATGTTTTTATTGTTTTAGCTGTGTTATTCTTTATCAAAATAATCAATATTTATTGGTATAAAAATAATGTTTGGAATTGTAAACTGATATTTTCAACTGACACACTACCGCAAAAGATTTATTTATTTATTTTTTATTCTCAAGAATAGGATTTGTTTGTTTGATTTTGGTCCACTGTGTGTTTGTGCATACTAAGCAGAAAAAAATGAATCATCCAAGCTTAAATTTATGACAAACTACTTTTGCCAGTCTGGTGGGAGTGTTTATAAACATTTCACATGCAAAAAAGTTAGCCAATAATAACAAAGTCATTAGCATGTAGCAGTCAGCAAAAACATATTACAAAATAATAATTGATCTCATTTTTTGTTCCATAAAGCTCGGACCAAATGGCTATTACTTTGCCATCGACCCCAATGGCTACGTGCTACTTCATCCCAACCTTCAGCCAAAGGTACGACTCCTACTCATTCCATCGCTGTATGTTTCTTTCTCTCGGTTGTTAATAGTAGCTGCCCGTAACCATGTGTAGGATTAGTTATGCACGGCTGAAGAACCTTCACTACAGGTTATGATGAAATAACACTGGCCACCCACGTGTGCAGAGGTCATCTGTCCTTTGTAATAAATATCATTTGTGCAATCCAAACACAATCGTTCTGTTTAGTTCACAGATGAAACGCCAAAGAGGACATTTATTCAAAACACATGCATGACAATTAGCAAATGTTTAGTCAGTGATCCATGGGATTAGTGAACACTTTGTGTGGAACAAAGTAGATGTGCTGAGAAACAGTTTCTCGTTGGGCACTTCTTCAAGGAAAAAGTGACTCATTGGTAAATGTTTCTGTGCACAAATATGCTGTCCAGTATTGATTTATAGTATTACTTTGAAAATTGTTGTTGTTTGCCTGTAGGACCTCAAGTCTCAAGAACCCGTGACACTGGACTTCTTGGATGCAGAACTAGAGGATGAAGTGAAGGTGGAGGTAAGAGCAACACTCTGTGCCTGCTTTTGAAGATTCAGTTGTAGTATTCTCACATTTGGATATAAGCCAATCACATGTCAGAGGCAACGTACTGTATGTCTTTTCCTATTGGCTATGTCACCTGTCAGGTTATTCATGCAAATGTGAAGGGGTTCGGTTGGATATCTCTTGCTGAGGAGTTAGTGAGAACTCATGTTATATAGCTGAACAGTGTATAATAAAAGCTTCGTGTTCAAGCTGATTCTGAGTGCATCTTGAACTTTATGTATCGTTATTCTCATGACGTAAATACGACACCAGTAACAAACTGTATTTACAACATCAGTCTGTCTGACTTCTGTCTGTCTGTAGATCAGAAGAAGTATGATAGATGGTCAGAAGGATCAAAAGAGATTCCAAACACTAATGAAGTCTCAAGATAAGGTAATCATGCATGATTTAAACAGTAAGTGCTTCTCAGCTGGTATTGTTTCAGAACCCAGTTTTCTTTGTTTTAGGTAAAATGGGAACAACATGAAATTGTTGACATTTTTAAACATTGTACAAAAGCAAACAAAATGGCCTTTAAATGTTCAAATTTGTTCATTGAGTTGTAGTTTCGAAGCATCTCTGCTAACATTTTATTGCATGAAATATTCTGGTTGTTAGAAACCATGTTTATCTTAAGCCTTATTAATATATCATATGTTTCTTATAAGAAGCGACAGATGGAATTGCACTGAAATGGTGCAGAGCTGGATTAGCCACACATCTTTTACATGCATACATACATAAAAAGAAATGAATAAAGGCAAAAAAATCTATTTGACTCTCTTAAATTAATAAAGAAATAATTTTTAAGACATTGCAATTTAAGCATAGATCGGAAAACAGGAAGAGAACAAATGACTGCAATTTAAACTGCATTCAAATTGTACAGAATTGGATTAGCCAGACACACACACACACACATTTTCCTCTCCTTTAAATGTTTTTGAGTTACAAGCCACCAGTTGAGAACCGCTGGGCTGTACAGTACTAGTTATTCAGAAATAAAAGATAAATAGTTAATTAAACCACTAAGTGTTATTTTATTCTTATTGCAGCGTTACATAGACAGAGGCATCAGAACCTACACTTGGGGTCCAGTCAATGACACAGACTACAGGTCTGACAAATGTTTTGTTTTGTTTTTATTATGAGATTTAGTTTTTTTATGATTTGCTTTTGTCTTGTTTGAATTTATTTATTTTGCTTTGTTTTGTTTTTGCTACTTGTTTTTATGTTGTTAAGGTGTGGGGTAAAAGTGAACTTATAAATGTTTTTTTTTAAATATATGTTGCCGCTAGGGGGCACTGTTCAAAGTAATGTTGAGTATAAATTTGACATTATACTTCTTCTGTAAAGGATACAGAGAAGTGAAATAATTTAGGTTTGAGTTTAAAATCTCTTACCAATATGAGTTAGAATCTATAAATTGCAACCTGCATGGACAAAAAGCTACAAACCTCCAATTTTATTTAAACAGGACGCTCAATTGTAATAATGTCAGGAAGTCTACTGCTTTTCATTTTCATTTATTTCTTGTGTCTTCTCTCTGTAGTCTGGCTTTAGTTCTACCTGACTACAGTGTCAGCTACATCAAGGCCACTATAGTAGACACCATCACTCAGGCCAAATGTAAGTACCATAACTCACATTCTCGCACCTTTATCAAAGAGATTGAAATGCCAGTCTCTTGGCCTCCGAGGCCAGAAGCCGTAGCGTGCGCTGCTGGTTTTTATCCAGAGAGTCCCCTACAGCCTCTGTCCGTTTCACAGCTCTTTTTTGACACCCTCACCTCCTCTGGAGATGTAACAGCGTGGTTCCTCAGTTGTGGTTTGTCTCCGTGAGCGTGTGCCAGACGGGGCGACGACTCCTTTAACGACAAAAGGGTTTCACCTTGTGCGTATTAGCCCAGGTTTTTCTTCCAGATGCACCTCTGTGCCCATGTTTACCCTCTCGTCCTCTCTCATGTGGCTTTTGGGAGAGGAAAGGGAATCTCAAATGCCCGTCCCTTCAGGAGAGCCCTCACGGTTCCTGTACAATATTCTTATTCAAAGCTTCTGGGGTTGAATAAAATATTGTGAAATCCCTCATGTTCTTTCCTATATCTTGCCTTCCCCAAAACCTTTTCATTCTCTCTCTCTCTGTTTTTCTCTCCATATCTCTCCCTCTCCTCTCTTCCCTGTCTGTCTATAGCTTGGAAAGTCTCTGAAAATTCTGGCAAGTATTTTCCTTATGTATTTCCTTCATAGTGTTCAGTGATACTCACTAGAGATCGGCCGATATTGCTGTTTTGTGATATCTTCGCTCAGATGGAATTGCCATTCAGATTTACTGAGCTAAAGACTTTATTTAAACCATTTTATTGGCAGTATGAACTTCAATTAATATCATTTTTTTTTTTTTTTTTTGCAAATGTTACAATAATATACATTTTTGGATCTTATTTTAAGATCTATTCATGTATTCAAAAATACATTACATATAAAAAAATACATTTTTCAACAAAAATAACATTTCTGAATTAAAATACATTTTAATGTTTATAGGGGTATTAAATCAAGTTATTAAATCTAAATTCTCCTGATACTATAATACATAGAAAGTAGTGCTGGGTGAATGTAAATTCACACACATGCATGTATATATTTAAGAAAAATATGTTATCTTTATATATTAAATGTATGTATATATAAAAAAAAAATATGAATGTAAATATATACATGTAAATATTTTCTAAATATGCTGTATTCATCACGATTAATCATTGCCCTGCACTAATTTTACATTTTTAAAATTAAAACTTCATTTGAAATTGAGGTTTTTTACTTTACTGTTATTTCTTAGAAATAAACCATTAAAGCAGTTTTCATATAAATACAGTATTATAATGATTAATGTGAAAGTCATCTTAAATCATACATTTAATTTATTTATGTTTTTATTAATTATATAATTAATATCTAAAATGTCATGTGGTGCAACTTACTGTATAAAAATATATATTTATGTGATTTCAAGTAAAATGTCAGGCGGTGGAACTTATAAAACATATTGATGAATAACAATTCTTGATGTTTGTTTAAACCTAAAAATGTTTATGTAAAGTGTCCCTTCTCATTAATGTGTAATGAAAAGTTTATATTTTAGTTTTTATGAGTCCCTAACAACAGGTTGACATGCATTCAAGGTCAAGAAACACTTTCATTGCTCAGACTTCCAAATATTTCACTCGATTATTCATTTCTCCAGGAGGGCTTCCTTTGCATGACACTAATCTGCAGTGATTGGTCGATTGGTCTTACTTTCATGTCATCATGCCTGTAATGCTGCTTTGTATAAAGCGTTACCATTGCAATCACTATTTTAATGCTCTAAAAGCAGCACCTAGTGGCAAAGCATGAATTTGCGTTTTCAGACCAACAAGTGGGCAGGCAACATGCTACTGTTTCATTTTAACATCAACATGAAACGGCTTGGGATTCATTTTAAAAATGAATAATTTTAATGATTCTGAGTTGACTCTATACATGGTGAACTTTCAGATTTAATACTTTGCAGGATGTGCAATCCCTATGTATGTCTACTCCCGCCCGCACCCGCAAAACTCTGAGAATTTATTCCCACACGATAATAGAGATGCATTGATTTTGTGTCTTCTCCCGTCCCGCAGTGGGAAAAAAACTTATTGTATTGCTATTAAAGAGATTAAAGAGATTCATGTTTGTTTCTTTCCCTAACCTGCATGTATTGTGACGCACCGGTAGGGAAGATGAATATAGCCTGGGCTATCGGGGACATCTAAAACGCTTAGGCTACTGCGCGTTTCTTTAGACTTCAATTACTTTGATTTTGGCTATTGAAGTATTATGTAGGCTTGATTGCGCCTGGTGTAAATGTGAAGACATTTACGTTTGAGGTTCTTTTCAATATCATTTGTTGACAATGACATCATGTCGCTAGGCTACCTCCAGGTCCCGCAGTGTTTTTTTAGCCGCCCATTCTCGCCCGCAGCAAAGTTCAAACCGCCCGCTCCCACGAGATTTGCGTTGGGTCCCAATCCCAGTGCAGCCCTCTACTGTGTTACACACTGCATGAAAGGTCACTTTCAAAAATCCATAACAGGAACACTTTAAAATACCAATATAAAGTATACACAGTGTAAGGAAAATATGTTTTTACTTTTTATTTGATGGTTACACCACTTGACATTTTTGGAGTCATTAAATTTAAACTTTAAACTGTTAAAAAATGGTATACTTTAGTTTTTCAAAACCATATGAAGCCAACATTTCTACAAAGAGAAATTTCTAAGAACTTGGCACTGGATTGTTCCTTATCGGCCTATCTCTACTACTAGCACCTGCTCTGCACTTACTTTATTTAAATCTGTAAAAATTTAAATAAAAATATGCACAAACACACATTCGTTCACTTTATGTTTGCTTTGCATGTGTGAATGTTTCCCAGCTGACTGAAGCAGTTTAGATGTGTTCCCTCAGTGTGTTGTCGACGGTATGACTGTCATGAAGCGTGACTATCACATTTACTCATCGGGACCGTGTCTGAATGTGTGTGTATGTGTACGAGCATCAGGAGATGTTTAGTAGATGTTTTCCTGGAGGTTTGGAAGGTGAAACCGCAGAGGACATGAGTGTGACTCTTTGTGCTCTGAACCGGTACTTTTATCTCCGCCCCTTCGCTCTCTGAATCATCTGGATGCTTTCAAAGCCTCATAAAGGGGTGGTTTAACAAAATACAGGCCTCGCTCTTTGGAAGGCATGTCCTCTGTGTGTGTGTTGGGTCCACGTGTTCATGTCCAGGTGTGGATCTGGTATGTGTGTGTCCCTTTTTAACTTTAATGGGACAGTGTAACTTCAAGGCATCTAACGTTACTGTTCCGCAATAATAGTCTGTACTAATCGCTCGTCTGCCACCAGATCTGCTAAACCATATTTTATGGCTTTTTTTTTGTCTATAGCCAACCTGACACCATCACAAAGATTGAGTTTAATGTAAATCAAGTGAAAACACAGCACCCTCAAAATGCATTCGGACAATTTGGCCACATTTAAAAATGTCTGGATGTCATTGCTATTACCAATGCAAGTCACTTAGAATTATTTTCTGCATGAAATTGTTTCCCTCCTTCATCTGTCATCTTCCTTGGCTCATGTGAATGCATAATTCATTAAAGGCTTTCAATTTACAACCAGCAGAAAACCTTAGATGAGAATGCAATATTTTTATCCAAGGCTTGCTCTGTGAATAAAATATTGGTGACCTTTGACCCCTGTGGTTTTACCCTGTTTCTCTGCCTCTCTTTACCTCCTCTCCTCGGTAAACCGCTCCCTCCTTTCCCTCTCTGTGGCATTTGACCCTTCAGAAGAAACTGGCAAGTACTGTTTTTCTCTCCCTTTTGTATTTTCCTTCATGTTTGAACCTGGATGTAACATCTGCCCTCTCACATGTTTGAGTCCGTCATCTGGTTTTGGAAAGAACAAACATACTCACAAACATACCCACATGCATACATATATAAGAGAATGTGTGTTGGAGGGTTTGATGAATATGAAAGAGACATTTATTAGCTACACTTAATTTTGATTGTCCACTTTATATAATCTACTAAGTATATGTGTCAACTAGTTCTCATTTTATTTACAACATGTCTACTAACTCACAGAGTAGACTTTTAGGGTAGGTTTAGGGTCACTAGAATAAAGTTTCTGATAGTCAGTATGTAGTATGTTGTGGACCCATGAAAATAAAGTGTTAGAAGTTACTAAGAGCTAGTTGACATGTAGTTGCAAACTTACTGCTAGTAGAATATCTAAAGTGGACTATCGAAATAAAGTGTTTATTTATTTAGCAATACATTGTTATAGTGAAGAATCTTTCATTTTTCATGTTCTACATCTCAGCTTTGCTCTGATTCTTCTTATTTAATTGTATGTTATTTTATGAGATTATTGTCATTTATTCTACTACTATTAAAGTACATGTATATTTTAAGATAATACATCAAATTCCTCATTTTGAGCTTTCTCTGTCTGGGCCACCTGTATGTGAGGTCGTGTGCCTGAACAGCAGGGTGTCACAGCAGATCACCGCATTACTAGACAGAAGCTCAGAGATGTATTTTTACAAGCTGTGTTGCTGCAGCCTGCTGTCTGTAGAGTTGTGTTTCACTGTCAGGTCACTTTGAATGTACCTGTAAGTTATGGGGTCTGCTTGTATTCTGTATATATCTGTTTTGTATTATTTTCTGCTCTGTAATGACAGAACGTATTTGAAATGTTCTTTGATCTCGGTGATTTCTGATATTTTCATGTCTTCTTCCAGTTTTTGAAAGCCTGCACGTGGACAGATTTGAAGAGTATGGATATACTTTAATAGCACCGAGGTCAGTTTCTTAAAGGGATAGTTCACCCAAAAATATTGGGATCATTTGATCACCTTCATCTTGTTGTTATCGTACGTATTACTTTAATTCTGCTAAATGATTCCTATTCTGTGTTTTAGAGATTACTGCGCAAAACTGAAAGCTCAGAGTGACAACAGCACACAATTCCTCACAGACTTCATTGACTACATTGACACGAATTCCCCGTACCACTGTGAGTGGGGTCATGGATTCATACCACTAGTTTAAAGGTTCAGAGTTCATTTCCAGGGCTGCTCAGGGGGGGAGCAAGCAGTTTATGAGGATATGATATTGATTACAATGTTACTTAAAGGTTGTAGCTACTTTTCGCAAAAACAAAAAAAAAATTATATTATATTAGGCCTTAACTACAGTGTACTTATATTTAAATTAATAATTTAGTACAATGTACTTATTGTGTACATACATGCTTTTACACTGTAGTTATATTTATAAAAATACAGTGATTAATTTCTGTAATTACAATCATATTTACACAGTTTACCCGTCCCTTAAGTTAAACCTTAACCCACCATTAAACCTACCCATATTACAAACTTGTCCCTAACCTTACCCATATCCCATCTCCATAGCAGCAAAAGTGTTTTGCAATATAATATCAACACAATAAGGATATTGTACTTATTTTTTTGATGCAAATACCTAATAGTTAAGGCCACCTAATATAAAATGTTGCCGTAATTCATATTGTTAAATGATACCATTAAAATTTCTTATATAAATTGGAAGAATTTTAAGTGTTTGTATCATAGTATTATGAATATTATAAAAAAAATATTATTACAAAATACTGCAATTACACACAGTATTACAAATAGTACTATATTATATTATTCATTACAGAATTCACTTTTTAAATGTTTTGTTTATAAAAATATAGGTATATAATTGTATACATTATATTGCTAAATTATATTACACTTTTTTACTTCATTTTTAATACAGAATTATAAATATTACTGCATTATACAGTGGCACTAAGTCATTTTTAAAACACTAAATTTTGCGATAACAATAACATTTTAGGACATTTTTTAATACAATATTTCAAATATTTCTACATTATATTACTAACTTATGCCATTCCACATTCTACTACTTTGCTTTTATATAGCTTTATTCAAGATTATATATGCCAAATATTGCTATTTCATGTTGGAATATATTTGTATTATTTGTACAAAAACAAAATTGGACTATTTTTACAGTTTTTAACAGTGTTACAAATATTACTGTAAAATGATACTAAATAATGCCATTTCACACATCCATATTTGAATTCAGTAATAATACTGAATTAAATAAAGTTCATAGCTGAGAATATTAGATTTAATTTTAATTTTAAGTTCTTCCATTGGCTAGCAGGTCTTCTATCCACAATCAGATTATTTCTGCTGTCTTTCAAAACACATCGTCTACATCAAAAGCAGTCCTCTTACACCTTTTCTTGATTAAGTTAGGGTTTGTGTATTTTAGTTGGAATCTAATTATATTTATTGTTCTCTTGTTGACCGTGTTAATGCAAAGTAAACCTCCTCCCTTTGCCCGCACACACAGACCCCTTCCCCTCCCCTCACCTTCCTCTCCACAGGACGCTTTGATCTCATCAGGATCAGTTGGTGTGGCGGTAATCACTTGGTTTGGTGCACATGTGTTGAATGTGTAGGTTTTGCTGTAATACTTTATACCTATATGCCCACCCCCTGAATTCTGCAGCAATTACCTGGTGTGAAAGAGGAAAAGCAGGACTTGTCACGGGCGGGGGGAGAAAAAAAAGACTGTGTGTCAATACATTGGTAGGGTCCAGGAAATTTAAATAAAAAATAAATAAATAAATAAAATAAAATAAAATATATTTAATTTAAATTTAATTTATTTTATTAATTTCTAAAAGTTAATCTCTATTTCAGATATCCTACAGAACAAAAATTCTTTCAAATGAACCAACAGACAATAATTTTACTCATTATGTTGTTGTCTGTTTTTCACTTAAGAATAAAACTTCCTCGTAAGTACATAAATGTAATAACATTTTATAACCAGCAAAGCATAGCACTGTAAACACTCATTTCTGTGGCTATTTGTCACAGAGGCCTGGTATTTTAAGTCCACTATTTCCTCGCTGTCACACACAGGCGGATCAGTTGAATTGTGTTCTTGCGCTGCTCTCAATCAGGTCCTAATGAAAAGCATGCAGCGTGCAGAGGGGGGCGGAATAAAGTCGTACACCAGCTGCTCTTTCTGAAGTGTGTGTGTTTTGTCGTAAAGGCTTTGCGGTAACGAACTGCAGTGCGATGTTATAAAACACTCTAACGTTCTGAACGTGCCCGCACCAAAAAAGAAAAACCTTTGAACACTTACTGCCGTTTCTTACAGCCGAAGAATACAATCGTGTTCCACGTCTCGGAAAATTAATCTGCATGTTACTTTCCCGACATGTCTCTCCGTCTCGTTTTTTTTGCGTTGCTGTCTCGCTCTCTTTTTTATGAAGTTCTACTGCTTTATGACTTTGGCATCGGTTGCCTCAAAGGTCAGAATGTGAAGCCTGTTCTTACTCATAACCAACAGGTGTTTATGCATTTATCAAGTCAAAGGTGAAGCTTATAATGACGTAAAGCTTTGTTCTGTGCCTATTGATCTTCCATTAGATTTTGCTCCTGTAGTGAGAGAGTCATTTTGATTCTTGTCATGTCTAAACGATGGTAAAAGGATGGCAAGATGTTGATAGAAGCCAATTTCTTGTGTATTGTTCCTCAGGTAATATGGAGCTAATAAACAGACTGCTGCTGGACGCTGGCATCACGGCTGAACTGGCCAAGCACTGGAACGAACAGGGGCAGTGAGTTGCTCTGAATTATTCTTTATTTGGTGGAGCACAAAAGGAGATACTCTGAACTATGTCCATGCTGCTTTTTATCATAGAATGTAAGCATAGGCTGTAAAATTCTGAAAAGAGCATCATAAATATATTGTCATTTTAGTATGCTTTTGTTGTATGGAAAAGAGCAGCATGAACATCCTGCTAAGCATCTGTTTTTGTGCCTCACAGAAGAAAGACATTCACATTTTTTTCAGTGAGCTTTTTTCAGTCTAGTTTGTGGTTTTCAGGAATGAGAGAATAAGGGCTAAGTTTGTGGCGACAGACGGCGGAGTCACTAGAGTGTATCCTGCGAGGTACTATTATATTTGAAAGCTTTAGAGAGGGAATACCAGGCAGGCCTGTGGGATTTCGACTAAAATTATCGCTCTGTGTGTGTTCTGCAGTGCTGGTTCAGAATGGACTGAACAGGCAGAAACATACAAGTCTAGTTTCTACAAGAGAAGTTTGGACAATAACATTTATGTATTTACATCATCGCCATCTGCATCTAACGGTAAGTATGTGTTGGTGATTATTACACAGCAAAATCCCATTTGTTCTTTTGGATTAATGGATATTTTCTGTCCCCTTTTTATTTGGAAACTCAAGATTCTGTTTTGGTGAGCAGAGCGATGGACCTGAGAGTTGATGAGTTCATGCTGAAGCCAGCAGGTAAGAGTTGGACATTATAGTTTGATATGGGAATATTGTGTAGATAGAAAATAGAGAAAGCCTGGTCAAGTAATTAAACAGTTTTTACAAATGATTGACACGTAGTTCAGAAAGCTACCACTAGTGTAATTGAGGTAGATTTTTGTTTGATTGTGTGATTATGAACTGATTTTAAAACTAAACTCATTGCGGTTTCAGTGGTTGGCGTAAAACTGGATAAACAGACTTGGATGGAAACCTTCATCAACGCTACTATTACACCCAAAGTGAGTGCAAAGAATGAACTACCTGTATTTATGAGGTGCAGGTTAGAAGGATGGTTGAGATTATTGTCAGTTTGATTCATCTTAACACTGTCAGTTTGCGATTTGCATGAATTAGGTATGCAGTGATGAAAGTTATGGCTAAATGGACAATATTCAAATTCCACAAAGTACATTCGAATCTACGATATTTGTGTGCGACTCTAATATGAATCTGTCTTTATTTGTACTCTTCCTGCAGTGTGTTGGTGAAATCTGTGGGTGCAGGAGGGACGATAGCGTAAGATCATATTTATGTGACTGCGTGTGTTAGATCTAAAGAGATATTATATAAACTACAATTTAAAAGTTTGGGTTCAGTAAGTTTTTTTACTAACTCCAAACTCTTATGCTCATCAAGGAGGTATATATTTTAGCATAAATACAGTATAAACAATTAAATTATGAAAAATACCATTCAAAATAACTGTCCTATTTTAGTATATTTTCTCAAGAATTATTTCCTTTTTTTCACATTTTAAAAATAGACTTGGTCTCATG
The DNA here is from genome assembly GCA_032357445.1 of Enteromius radiatus. Taxonomy (NCBI): domain Eukaryota; kingdom Metazoa; phylum Chordata; class Actinopteri; order Cypriniformes; family Cyprinidae; genus Enteromius; species Enteromius radiatus. The sequence continues at coordinate 9,417,823 of JAUCMS010000079.1, read as the reverse complement.
GCATAAATTTACCTGGATGGATTTTTTAGCAAGACACGAAATACGTACCAATAAGTACATATCACCACTGTTTCCAAAAGAACACTAGAGGCAACTCCGACACCTTTTATTTCTTTTCACACAAATTCTGGTTTAAATCCTGTGTAACATCTTGATTTCGACAAAATCTGTGTAAAAGGTAGTTGAAATGACAAGGTTGCATCAACAAATGCCTTTTTATACCAGTTTTACATTTGTTCAATGTATACTATCAGGTAGGTTTAGGGTTGGATTTGGTGTAGGCTTATTTACAACATGGTAGAGCATTAACTTTTATCAACAGTCCCCAGATATTTAATGTAATAAAAGCACAGCAATACGTACCTGTATATCAATGTATTAAACCTGTGTGTTAGCGCCACTCAGTGGATATTTCTCTTTGAAACTGCTGCGAAAAATATAAAAATGGTGTTGCACAAAAAGTGCACAGGGGTACATATTTTTATGAGGCAAAGATGTTAAAAATTGGTTGCGCCACTTTTTGTTTTTGGCCAACCACAAGCTTAGTTTAGATTACAACTGAATTGACAACAATTAAATTAAAACTGTATTTATCTTTTTCTCTCTAAGAATCTGGACTGCTTTCTTCTGGACGATGGAGGCTTCCTTGTCATGACCAATAAGGACATCTATATCAATAAGGTGTGCCTTTCTTGGGGCTGCTTCCATCCCACATTCCCCTTCTCTGACCCCTGGAGAGTGTCTACCCAACCCCACCTGCACCCCGCCGGCAACAGCAGTAGAGTAAATGTTTAAAGTTAGGCTCAGCGAGGGAAACCAATCAGAGCGGAGTGTGTGCAGGATAAATCAAGGCCAGAGTGTTTGGCAGAGGGGACCGATTGTGCCCTAAATCCCGTCTGCTCCCCTCTGTGTGGGCAGACTCTCCAGGGGTCGGCTTGGACCGCACATTCATTACGGCTGTTATTGCACGGGGAGCGGCGGCTGTTCTGTATGCTCTAGGATTTATATTGCCTTTGGACTGACTTATAGTCTCGGATGCACACACTTTTACATTCTTACGCGCAATGCAAAGCTGGAAGTTAAGCTGTGTGTGTTCGTAACAGTATCCAGAACAGGGGCGTTTTTTGGTTGTTTTTTTTAAATTCCGCACACTCGTGCTTGGTATCACACCTCAGAGATTTTCTGGGCTCTCAGACAACTCTTTCTTTGGTTTAAATTATGGTAATGCAGTAGGCTGTCCTAATAGGATTAGAACAGGTCCTATTGGCTCCCCTGAGAACGGTGGGCTCCACACTCTTTAAACACACAGCATGTAGTTCACAGCATGAACTTATTCTACAGATTAGTAGAGGCTGACATCCTCATACCCTGAGTGACACATGCCTGCTATGAAACTTAAGTATAAGATATACAAGTATAAGAAGAGCCACATGGAATCTGAAGTGAGAGAATTCAGCAGAAAGCTTAATTTCTGTTTTAAGACATTTAAGCATTTTTGGTAACACTTTAGTATTGGGACCAATTGATCATTAATGATCATGACCATATTCTACATCTCTAATCCTACCCAATACCTAAACTTAACTACCTTACTAGCTATTAGGAAGCTACTTCTTACTTACTAACTGCAAATTAGCAGTTTATTGAGGCAAAAGTCAAGGCTAATGGTTTGTTAATAGAGTGAGAATTGGACCTTAAAATAAAGTGTGACTGCATTTTGAATGATTAAATGAGAACGATGCACATTGTTCCCAAAAATCTGTGGGGAAAATATGAACAAATTTTATTTAATTGTATTGTATTGTATTGTGGTCAACCCATTCTTCAGGAGCAGATGTGTGTATTCAGAGCGTGATTTTTTTTTATACTGTTTGTAGCTCATCTCAGCACATCTGCAGACCAAATGGCCAATAAACAAACATTTCATTGCGGGTTTAAATGATGTTAATTGGAAACAAAAATAGCTTTTGTATACTTTATTTTTTCGCCGGTGAATCTTCACAGCATGTGCCTGTTGCTTTTTAAAATGCAGGTCGATGAAGGTTATTATTTTGGGGCATTTATTATCTCCAGAAGTAAGCTACAGTAAATCTGATAAAGCCTTTGGAAATGCCACCAAAATTTTGTGGGCAAAATCCAGTCATTTCAGTAGGAAAATAAATTTTACATAATGGGGGGGAAAAAACGCAACATGATTTAACAAGTTCGTCACACTGAATGCTGCGGTATTTAAAAGTTGTGATTTGAGCTGTACAACACTACACTATTGACAGTAGACCTTTTTTGTCAAGAAATGTTTGCTTAGATGTGACTTTTTTTGGTCTGCATTAATTATAATTATCCCTATATAACAATAACAACAGAAGTCTATGATTCCCCTATTTAAAGTAAATGTGTGTGTTTGTGAATGCTCTATATTTTCAGATCGGACACTTTTTCGGTATGATTGACCCCATCCTAATGAGGAATCTGATTAACGAATCCCTATTCTCCATCAACATAACCTACGACTACCAGGCCCTCTGTGAACCCACCAGAGAATCTAAAGCCGCCGCTGGCCTCAGATCAGTCTATGTGGTGAGTTTCATTTTCTTTGAATACAAAAAATAAAGTCAGTTTATAATATGTTCTTATTTAGTAGTGGTTTGTGTGTTATCTGAAAAGTGTTTTGGCACCTGTAAATAAAGATTTGCTTACATAGCACATTTTCCCCAGACTATAAAGCTTAGTCATGCGATTAGTGAACGTCACATTATTGTTCCTTATCACACTGATAAGTCAGCCTCACGATACGCTCTCTGATCTGTGTGACTTGAATGATTACGGCCTTGTCTTACATGCTGACTAAATCTCTCACAACACACAGAGTCAACCGTGAATCATCACAAAGAGACACTTCCTCTCTCATGCTAATCAGAGCAGCGTGTGCGGCAGCTAATGGCCCTCCGAGCTCATTCGTTTAGCCTTTTTTTGTGGATTTATGCTTGCATCTACTGAGCTTTCATCTAATATCTCCCGTATTGTTTGGCAACGGGTCCTTTCTGTCTGGCAGGGTCATAATAGGGCCCTCTGCCAATAAAAATCAGGATGTTTTGGTGCTTTTCAGCTCCGGATGGGCAACTTGCAAAGTTAGAGAAGAATGTCTGAGAGAATAAGAGTTTAAGATGCCAACATCTTAAGGTTTATACTGATTTTGCATCACAAGGACGTTGTAGATGAGCTTAGTGCTTACAAAAATGTTGTTTGCCCCTTTTAGCCCACTATAGCTGACATCCTGAACATTGGATGGTGGGCTTCTGCAGCAGCCTGGTGAGCGATTTAGCTTTCTCAGTTCACACAAAAACTGAAAATCCTTTGATTATTAACTAAGTGCTATGTTTTACAAGTAAATAGGAGCCCATTGTTGTTTTGGAACCCAATGACTTTGATTACAGCACATGGACAACATTGTTCTGAGCTAAATCAGTATTTCTTTTGATTTCTCCAGGTCAATATTGCAGCAGTTGTTTGTTAGCTTCACATTTCCTAACTTCCTCGAGGCAGGTAAGATCTAGACATTAATAATTCATTGCTATGAAACAATGATTAAGCTACTGCAATTTGGCTGACGTCTGTTTTTCTTGTCGTCTGGTGCACCGCCAAAACTAAAGTGTTAATGGCCGCTAATGTTGAATTCATGAATGTACAGAGTGTGACCATTTCCGGATGTCAAAGACAATTAATGTGATGGGGGAACGGTGCAAATTTGGACTATTCTTTGAGTGGGTGTTATTTAGGCACAAATTCAACAGTGATTCTAAAAAAGCATTGTATCTTGCGGCAGTTGGATAACAATTATGCTTTGTTCGCAGCGGACCTAGACGCTGACCCGTCTGAAATTCCATCTAAAGAGAGTTGCATTAAGGAGCAGAAACAGTATTTCTTTGAAAACAATGAGACAACTTTTAAGGGGACTATTGATTGTCAAAACTGCTCCAGGTGAGATTTTCAATCTTGAAACTAAAATTATTTTTAGTTAATTTATTTATGCACTTGCTTATTTTTATTACTTGTTTAAACTGCATCTCATTTAGCAATAAATAAATATTAAATAAAAAAAAAAAAAGTGCAGTTATATAATTCTGTTACTTATTATATTTTTCTATAACTTATATATTTTATTTTATTTAGTCTGCACATCATGTAACAATAAAATTGAACGTTTTATGGAATTATATAGCCTTTCAATCAGTTGTCACCCATCATGTAATATATCAATGTGTTTGTGCGTATTCTTGTGTTTTTGTTTTCAGGCAGTTCATAGCTGAAAAGCTTCCACAGACAAATCTGGTGCTTATTGTTGCCGACACTAAAGAACCATGTTGCCAGGCTGATGAAAAATATTTCTCCCAGAAAGAAGAGCCTTGTATCCTTCATTCACATACAGTACAAACCAACCTGCTGTTTGGTATTGAGACAAACACTGATGATTACATATCAGGTCAGAAACAGTATTGGGAGGGAAATTCAGAAAAAAAGTATTCAGAAAGTATTCAAAATGCATTGCGTCTAACAATTACTTTGATTCTGGAAGACATTTTCGTCCATTCATTTGAACAGCTGATGTCAGTAAACTGGAAAATACGTGACTCGTAGAGGTTTAAAGGGTGGCAAAGTTTTATAAAACTATGTAGTTTTGGTATTTTTGATACTTTGCTAAATAAACCAGCAAAACATCCTTGGAGCGCCAGACAAAAACAGATTTTGCCCCATAACCTAGAATAGACTAGGTTTTTTTAGGAGTGTCTTATGTCCAACACACTTTAATGTCAATTATAAATTTGATTATGTTTTAGTGAATAGGTATCTTATTAATTCATATAAATTATTTAGTACAGTACTGGTGAATTTTTATATGATCTGCGTATAGCATATAGCTCAAATGTTTTTATACGAAAAGTGCCACTTTGGGAAAATCCATTTTCGCGTAACATCAGATTGTGCTGATTTGAATCCTGAACTTGGTCTCACAGCTTCAGGTCCAGATCCCTGTGTGATAGCCACGAACCCACGCTATCGGAAAGGTCCAACACAGTGTTTTGACAACAATGCAAGTGTAAGTCACCCAGACGCCTCCTTCCTGCAAAAGCCTACAACAGATTGACCAAACTAGCAATCAGCATGACTTAATGTGCATCATGCTCTATTCTTGCTGCTCTCATTTCAGTCATTACCTGAGATCTACCACACTGAGACTCTGTATGAGAATCACTGGAGTCATGATCAATGGAAAGAAACGCTGATATTGTTCTCTGTGTGATAGATCTTGGTTTGGGAGAGCTTGGCTTTGTTTGAAATGTTCTACTCTCACACAAACATACATTTCATGGCCTAAAGAATGCGGACACCTTTTTTTAATTAACTGGTTCGGGTGTTTCAGATATACCTAACAGGTGCATAAAGTCAAGCGTATAGTTATGCAATCCTGTTTCTGAAGACATGAAGAATCTAAGGTGGAGGAATTTGACTGTCCTGCTTAAAAACGTGAATCATACTGAACAAGTTGAACTTCCTATTCATGATTTAGAATTTAAATGTTCACCAAGTACAGTACGTATGAGTGGGGTGTCCACATACTTTTGACCAAGTACTATATCTTTATCTGGATTCTCTCTTTTTTTACTTGCAGTATTAACGCTTGAGCTCGAGCATTTGTCAGCGTGTTGCTTAAACCTCTGACTGTCAGACATTTTTCTGCATGACTCTTCCTCTCTTTCTCTCTTTTTCTGCTGTGTATTTGGCTGTATATTGTATGTTAGGATGAGGCCATGTGTAGGAGAAATGCAGGCTCTCCACTGCTTTCCTCTCTGCTCATGTTACTGCTGCCAGTGTTCATGTGCTGTCTCGGGTCAGTCCATCTCTCTATCTGCCTCTATCTCTCTCTTTATTTCTTTCTTTATTTACTTACTTACTTTAATGGTCTATCCAGTCTGCCAAATTAGAAATTCAGTTTTGTTTTGTTTTGTTTTTTATCTTGTTTGCTTAAACAACTTTCTATGGAGATTTCTTCCATTACCTGAATTTCTGTAGTGAATCAGCTGCTAAAACAGTGGAAAAAGCTATCAGCAGACACACTCTGTTCTTTTTATATACATGTTCCACTCTGATATTTAACTTTTTTTTCTCTCTCTGTCTAATTCAGATTAATATCTCTTCCTGTCATGCATTTAATTTTGCACGAGTCACAACAATTAGCTTAGCTGTTGCTTCTTACATCTTGGTAAACTACTGATGTAACTCTCACGCTCGACTAATTCACCAGCTGTACTGAATAAATTACTAACAGCATAAGCGTATTTATTCATATTATTTAAAAAAAAATGTTTAGATTGATTTTAGTGGGATATTGTAGTTTAATGGTGTGTTCACCTAATGTCTCATTAACTGTAATTAATTATATAATATGTTATACGTTTTATATATATATATATATATATATATATATATAGCCATTCAAAAGTTAGGATCAGTTAGATTTTTTAAAAATGTTTTTTAAAGGACTTTCTTGTGCTCATCATTTGAGCAAAAATTATGAAAGTCTTTATTGCAATTTAAAATAACGGTTTATTATTTTATAATTTATTCACAATTTATTTATTTTGATGCAAATACCTTTTTTCAGGGTTTCTTTAATAAAAAGTTTAAAAGATCAGAATTTATTCTAAATAGAAATCTCTTCCAACAATACTATCTTTACTATCAGTTTTCATTGATTTAAACACATCCTTGCTGAATAAAAGTATTCATTTCTTTCTTTCTACTATCCCAAAATTTGAATGGTAGTGTATTTTGTTATATTGTATGTATATAAAACAATGAGTTTAATTATGCAAAAACAAATTGGAGAAAAAAAACCAGTTGTAAATAAAAACTGTATAGTCAAACTGCATGTATCTTTTAATGCTTTTCAGAATACTTTTTTTTTTTTATATAATATTTTTCAAAAATTGGAAAAGGATAAAAAATAATACAAAAATAATAAAAGTAATATCCAATACATATTTGAATGTATTTTAACATTTTGCTATATTTTCTATTATCAATGGAGAAAATCAGTTTTCCTTCTCATCTCATTCCCACACTCTATGATCGCACCATTAGTTCCTCAGCGGACTTATTGGTTTTCTCTTGCTGGCAATAGGAGCAGAACGAGGATTGCGGTGGGGTGGCGGGTCTGAGTCCATCTATCGTGTCCATGTTCATCCTCCAGCTGCTGCTGCTCTGGCTTCTGATTGGACGAGGACATGGCCTCTCGTGACCTCAGCATAGAGACGCCACACCCCTCTACGATGCCAAAACTTGCCACATTTGACCGTTCATCCGAACTCCCACGTTACAGCCCAGCACATGGAGGGAGAGGCTCTGACCCAGGAAGTACAAAATCCGAGCCGCGATCACTCACAGCCTTTAAGGTCAAAGTAGGTCGGAGATGATAAATGAGCATCGACCTTTGACATTTGACCCGTGAGGTCAGACTCTCTCCACATGAGCAACGGGGTGGGCAGTCTTACCTGGGTGGGCAGACCTTGAAACTTCATTGTCACTTCGTCCTGTCTTTTAAAATGAAAAAATGATCCAATCACAACACTGCCAACCAAAGTTTCGCCCTTTACCGGTGTGATGCCTTTTTTGAACCTATTTGTCCTTCAATATATTTACACGGCTCTGTATTAAAAACTGTTTATATGTGACTTTTATGGTTTGCCCTGGTGAGATCTTTAACGGACCCCTCCGGGTTGGGTCAAAATCCAGCCTTGTTTGTGGTCTGCAGCCCATTACTGGAAAAAAAAAGGACAAATGAGCTTGTGACCCGATGCAAAAGTCTCTTGTTTTTCCCAGTGGTCTCCACCTCTGTGCCTCGGGAATATCGGTTTCATTTCCGACCGCCGTTTGGAGTGAACAATCCCTCCCTCCATTTGTCCGTGGGTACCTGTATTCGCTATTTTTTATCGGCCCATAGTGCATTTCAAATGCGCACTGCTGCCAAACTTTAGCCTGTGTGTGGTCTTTGCTGTACTTTGCACTTGATGCCAAGCAGGTCGTGTGGCCAAACAGCCCTTTGCTTCTTATTTAGGGCATTTTAAAATGACAGCCGACTCGTACCAACCTAAAAGTTCGCAAAGTTATGCGTCCTGGCTGTGAATATGACGAGAAAAGCCCAATGTTGCATGTGTGTGTGTGTGTGTGTTTTTCTTTCTTTCTTTTTTGGCGCATTAGCTGTTTCTTTTAAGTTGTTTAAGTTATTGAAACTGAGCAAAGATTTTTCTGCTGTATGTTTAATGTTGAGTTTTATGTTATATTTAATGTACATGTGTTGATATGCAGATGGCGTTTATGACACAGTTGCTCTTTCCCACACTTTAATATCATCTGGAGAACTCGAAAAGGTGGAAAGAAAATTATCTCATGTTTACAGATATTTTGAGACACTTGAGAGTTTTTATAAGAAACGCTGCCCCTGGTTGTGCTGTCTAAGTCTCTGATGTGTTGTTTTTCACTTTAATGTCAGAGGCATAGCTCTGTCAGCCTTTCTTTCCTGTCAACGTGCCTTGATGTGAATGGATTCATATAAAAATAAGTGAAGGAATATCACAATGTGCAATCTGACCCAGAGAAATGCATAATATCGTTCTGATCTGATAAGAAAATTAAACTTCCATCCCTTTAAGAGATCCTGACTGGATCTTTGTGCCTCATTGAAATCTGGGCCAAAATCCAAGATTTATGGAATAATTAAGATTTCAAGAAGAGACAAGAATAATTACAGAAGCCCTGGACTGCTCATAAATTGTAAAAAAAAAAAGAAAAGAAAATTGTGTTTAATAATAATAATAATAATATTTTAATAATTTATGTGTTAATTATTATTAGTTTTAAATTAAGTAATATATTTGAATAATTTGCAAATAGTTTATTTATTAATTGTACTATTATTAATATTATTATTAATTATAGAAAATAATAATTATTATTAATATTTGTTTTAAAGTAAATAAAAAAAATTGGTAGAAAATAATGCAGACAAAAAAAGGAGATGGAAAATGCAGGGGGATTTTTATTTTTTTTTGCCCAGTTTGTTACAAACAGACAAATCTTGTGGTTCAGAGCTTCTGTAAATAATAACATAGTTATTAAAAAAAAGGGG
>JAUCMS010000079.1:9393428-9408539 GCA_032357445.1 Enteromius radiatus | reverse complement strand
GGGGGGGGCTTCAATTACAAATGATTACTTGTTACATGAATGTTATGTCTGTAAAAACGCAAAGCATTTTTTTTATTTTATTTAAATATTCAGTTCAAAGTTTTAAAGTTTGATTTTGAAGAGAAGCAGGGACGTGCAGTGCTTAGCCAATATCCAATATATTTAATACTGTATTAATTATGACATATGATGATTAATTAATTGCAAACAGATGATTTCTGCAAGTGATTAATGACTGCTGAACTTAGTTGCATTGTTTTTGGATTAGTGTATACATGTACAAAGTCATCTGGGTCTCTGTCAGTACTGATTACCATCGTGTTCTTTCTAATTTTAGAAGTGTAGACAAACAGGAAATTAAAAGACATGAAGACACACAACATCAAATCTGGAATGGAAAGTGAATTTAAGTGAGCAACGTCACTGCGACTTTATGCATCATTTCCTCTGTACACAGGAAACAGTTTTGGTAATGCACCTGAAAACAACATAATTGGACTTTGTGGATTTGGCTTACGTTGAAAAGCCATTCTTTTCAAAATCTTTCCATGATTCATCACCGTAATCAGACAAGCATTCTAGTAGTGACGTGCGTTAAATCAGTGTATGATAAAAGAAATGCTGTAAACATTGTAGTTAATTGGCTGTCAAAATGAGAAATTATTGAAAACACCTCCAGTTCCAGACCATTAACTCGACGAATTACCCACGTTAATTCCCAGTAAAACTAATGTCATCTTTTCTATCTAAGTTTAAAGTACTTGTTTTTCCACTTCTTCTACCTGTATTTTAAAGTGCCATAGAGGCAACAGAGGGTATTCAAACCTCTAACATAATCTTATCTCTTCCTTATGCCCTTTTTAGTCTGCGTGTGTTGCACTGAGAGTGAAAACTAAGCTGTGTGTGCATGCATGTACACGTCTTCTTCTGTGTGTGTGATGGTACATTATTTGCCTCTGTAGATGCTGGAGTGTGGAAAGTAACAGCTCTGTTCGGAATAGCATACTAGCATACTACTACCATATTCGCAGTACGTAGTACGTACACTATGGACAATATGCAAATACAAATTCCTAAAAGGACAACAATTTTTTCCTCATATGTGCAGTATTCTACTGTATCCCACAATACAATGTACCCCACCTGACCTTCGTTTTTTAGTAAACTGATTGCAAAAATGTACGTATTTATACAAATAAGACATTGTTTCCCTTCTGATGATGTCACAATGTAGCATTCAATTATTTTATTTTTAAAAAAAGACATACTGTGCAGTATTCAGTATATACTGTAGTATGCTAATATTCCATTCTAAGTGCAGCCGAAAGGTCCTTGCACACTGAGTCTGAAATTTGTACGTTAAAAAATAAATATGACCACATGTGTCGATCATGTTTACAAACTGCCTACAAAATTTTTGGCAGTCATACCAAAAAAAAAAAAAAAAAAAGGGATTGGGTTCAATTTTTTGCATTATTCGCCACCATAGCTTTTGTGTGCATGACGATGAATGCAAAAAAACACCAATATTTTGGACCTTAAAGGTATATTCACATTTAGCTAAAATTAATGGGAGTTATGTGCAATTTTGAGCCTCACATGACGACGATTGCAGATTTTGCTCATTTTTGCTGGCTTTGAAAGTGAGCTGTGCTTCATAATTCGTTACGCTATTGAAAAAGGACTTTTTTATTTCGTTAATGTGACCTCACCTTAACATTCACTGCCTTTTTCTTGGGGTGACAGCTGCTGAACCGAGACGTATCCCGATCCTGACGGTCCAAGCTAACCTTAACCTTAAATGTCAAAACTGATTTGGGACCAGTATTTGAAAGCATTAAGGGTCTCCAGCTTCTGACAGAAATTGTTTACAGGATACCTTAATAGAGGGGAAAGTGTTTTCTAGAATATCAAAAAGACAGATGTTTAGGGGAAATACGAGATCAATTCATATTACTCCTTCGAAAATACTGAATTAGATTTAGCAACTTAGTCTTTCAGACAGACTGGGATGAAGAAAGGCTTTTGTTTAACTTCCTGTACAGACTGAGCTCAGAAGCTGTCACCTCAGGAACAGAAAAAGCTGGCGTTTGGGGTCTGTGTCTGTCTGGTCTGTGTGGGGTTTTGATCTCTGGAACTGTCCGATAGCGTGAAGTGTGTTTTAAGTGGGCAGTCAGATTATGCTGCCTCCACTTGCCTCCTGGCTGACCGTCAGTCTGCCTCAGTCAGGGTTTAGGAGGACTTATCCGTGGGCTTATTTTCAGTCCCCCTTAATTTTACTGTCATCCAGTGGTTCGCATCTGGTTTTGCTTCAGGAATCAGATTTTAAGTGGCAACCCAAACAATACCAAACGTAACCTGTGTTTAGTGTAATCTGGGTTGTATTATTTTTTCACTGTGCATAGTTTTGTTCATGAGTTTTGAATAATTTCGAATAACTGTATTGTCATTGAAATAGCTTTTATTAAAATGACAAATAAAAACAAAAAAGGTGCATTTCTACCTTATATCTCACAGTTCTGACTTTATTATGAAATTGTGAGTTATAAAGTCAGAATTGTGAGATATAAACTTGCAATTCTGAGAGCACATCTATCTCTCCCACAGCTTCAAAGTTGGACAACTCACAATTGCGATTTTATATCATGCAATTATAACTCACAATTGGGAGTTTTTATCTCACATTCTGAGAAAAAAGTCAGAATTGTGGGATATAAACTGAATTGCTAGTTTTATCAGGTAATTGTGCATTTACAAATCGTAATTGTGCAATATATAACTCACAAGTGTGAGTTTATATCACAATATTATATACATTTTTTTCTGTATTTTATTCAGTAAACGAACTTCCATATTCGTCATAAAATTAAATATGGCATTGATCCATGCAAGATTATATGCTTATTAGCATTTTATTATTTGCATTAGCAGTTTTTTCTTCAGTCCGTGACCCTCAGAACAGACCAGTTGATAACCACTGATTTAAGACTCTTGATTTTGCCTGATTCAGTATATTTGTTAAAAAAATATATTAAAAAAAGCAAAAAATAATGAAGGCAGAAATGACAAAAAAGCCCACTGTTTATAACCCTGGAATCGTCTAAAATTCATGTTCAAGTATATTCAGAATAAAACCTTTACCATCAATATGAGTGCTGCCGTGTCCTTTGCCTTGACTGTTTTGACCGTGACAGATTTCTGTTTTTCCTCTTTTCCAAAATCACTTCTACTTGTATTTGTCCCGGTGCCAAAACATTTTTCCCCATGTATGTCAGAGGGAAGTTGGAGTCTGCAGTTTCTCTGCTCTCATGTGACATTCTTCTGTCATCAGCGAGGACTCGGACCGAGCCAACTACAACACGGCCCGCGAAACGCTGAAAGCCATTGATATTTTCACACAATGTTATCTGACTGCCATCGCTTTTCTATTGCTCCATCGCCATATGCGCTCGCTCACCTCTGATTTGACATTGAAGGCCTCAGTATTGTTTCACCTTGAGTTTGAATGTGAAACCAGCAGCGTGCAGATATACAGGGTCCTTCCTACGTTTATTGGCGATATTAACTGGTCTCCTTCTGCGACGTGTGATATACTACGAGACCGTTAAAACTCACGGTGCTCCTAACTGCTTTCAAATAAGTTCATTTACAGTCCCCACAGTGTTTTTGTTTAATGAACGGCCCGTTTATATTTGCGAAACAACTGGGGGAAGCCTTAAAAGGACAAGTACGATATATAAAATTACATATTTTACAGACTGGAGGGAGGAAATAAGCTGTAATATTAACGGCTGAGGCATTAATAAAGCTGTCAGTCTATTAATGCTGCCTGCTTAAAGCGAGAAATGTAAAATATTTTGTGGATTGTAAAGCGGTGTCATAAATATTTGATTGTGCATCAGAATTGGTGTGAAAAGTGCAGAGGGTACGGCGAGCAGGTGTGAGTTGGGGTCTTCGGCGGTCTTGGCACAACAAGTTATTTGCAACACAAACCATGTCCAAAGTCCAAACCACAAACCAAAGTCGTGAAATCATTATTGGTCTTATTTACATGATACACATTTGTGCATTATTGTGAAATATTCACCAGTTGGTTTTTCCAAAGTTGCTTGTGTTTTTGACAAACAATGCAAGGTTATGACAGTGATAGCAAATGCTTTTCTGTTGGGATTTCTCAGAAATGCTCTTCAATTTTATTTTAATTAATTAATTAATTTTTTTTTCCACGTGTGTTTTGTTTGATGTTTAATTGAATTTATAAACAGAGTGATGCATGCATAAATTCAGTTAAATATTAACTTGCTCTCTGCATTGGCAAAATCATGAATAGAATGTATATATATATATATTAATTTATCAGACCAGTTTTAAATGCTTTGTACATTTCCATTGCCTCAAATACTTTATTTTTATGTTATTATTATTTTATTATATTTTTCTTTATTGAAAATTGTATTATATATTTAAATTTATTTAATTAAATCATGAATTGACTATAAATTAAATGATATATCTTAAAATTCGAATTTCTTAATTTGTTGGAAACAGGAGATTGGATTCATATTCAATAATTACTCAATCATAGCAGTCTCTTTGATCACGATGCAAGAAGAGTAAATGTGATCGCAGAATAAACATCATTCCTACATTTTATATATTTATTTATTTGTTTATAACCGGGCCTGTGTGGATCTGTTGTTGTTAAAAGCTGCTTTGAATAGTTGAGTTAGTCATTCCTTTTTTTTTCTCCCCAAAATTCTTCGACATTCTTAGACTCTACAAGGCCTTATTTCACAACGAGCTCTAGACGTGGTGGCTCTCGAATGGAACGTGTCCTTATGTTTTTCCTCCCTTGTCACCACGTCGACTCTGAACTCATAAACAAAAATGGACAGTGCACAGTAAAAACTAAACATGCTCACTGTGCACATATTTCAACTGGACATAATTCACAAGTCCCATCCACAGCCATGTTCTATCTCCTTCCAGGGATTTTGACAACAACATGGTTTAGTTGTTTGTATTAAAACAGCATGTTTCCTCTTTAAACACTTTACATGTTCCACATTCGATGTGCATTTTTTAATAAGACTGCATTACAGAGTCCAAAACATATTAGTGGTTGCAGCCAAATCAGACTGACTAGCATGCAAGAACACCATGTCTGACTGTGGAGATTTTCTCCAGCTGAGGTATTAGCCTAAAGTGTCTTTATCCTGAATGTTGATGTTGGTATTTGTGGGGACTTAACAAGTAGCAAAGGACCAAACCTCAAGATTCAGATGGGGTTGTCTCATTTTTGCACGCGGTATTTTTAAGTTTGAGGTTGAATTTCGGTGGGGTTAGATCTTGATTGCTAAACAATTATGTCTGAATAAACTCTGCTGTTTGTATGTTGATCGCTTCTGGTTATTAGATGGGAGGCCACTTTATTTCCATTATAAAGGCTCACTGATGCTTTATGGAATGACAGTGGTTGCTATTTTTCCAGAACGCCTCCAGACAGATTCCGGATATCCAAGAAAACAGCTGTCTATATCACAGCATGCTTAAAGAGGTTTCAGCACTGCTTATCGCACGAGTTAGAGTTTGTGTTAACAGTATCTATCGTCATTTTTACTCTGCAATATGTAACAAAATGTAAAGTTTGGGTTGTGCGCCTTCTTTCATATTTGTTATATTCCTAAACTCTAATCCTAAACCATTCTAAAATAAAGTTGTCTAAACTTAAATCCATTATTAAGCCAATATTATCTCATTTATTATTAATGGTAATTTATAAAAAAGCAGTAGTAGTTTGTAAATGAATGTGCTTAATCAGGGAATAGTTATATTCTTTCAGATTTACCTCATTATTTTGAAAATATGTGAAGTGCCAAGGAAATAAAAATAAATTAATCAAATAATTTAGGTAGCTAATTGCAGAAAGTCTTGTGGAAATGAGAGAAAATAGTCTAAATCAAATAAAAGGTTCATTTAAATGGATAGTTCACCAAAATAATGAAAATTCTGACGTTAATTACTCACCCTTATGTTGTTCCAAACCTGTAAGACATTTCAGAACACAAATGAAGATGTTTTAGTTTTGTATTTTTGCATTTTTTGTTTGCAACAGGACAAGCATCGAAGACTAGTGTTTTTTTTTTTTTTTCTTGAAAACAAGAAGTATTCATGGAGCTTCATTTTCATATATTGCACTAGAACCACTATTCAGATGGACTATTTTAACGATATCCTTACTACCTTTCTGGTTCTTGAACCTGGCAGCTGTTTTGTTGTCTATGCAGGGCCAGAAAAAAGCTCTTGGATTTCATAAAAAAATATCTCATTTTGTGTTTCGGAGATGAGCGAAGGTCTTGCAGGTTTGGAACGACAAGAAGGTAATTAATGAATGACAGAATTTTCACATTTAGATAATCTATTTCTTTAAGAATATCTAGCATTTTAGAGTTTTGTATAACTGGGCATGACTGTTAATAATCAGAACAATGTGATATTTTTTTTAGCTTTCCTTGTGACATTTTCAGACTGTCTTTGGAAAATACATGTTAGGTGTCCATAGATATTACATTTAAATGAATACTCAAACGCTAACTCTGTTGTTAATTTGTTCGCTGAAGTCTTTCGCGATGTTTGAAATCAAGCTTTCGTGAGAATCAGCCCTGAGTTGGCTTGTATACGCACAGCAGAGGATGTAGAGGAACTTCCAGGTGCTGTAAACAATTTCTCTCTTCTGTAGTCATTTCTGGAGAGAAACCACTACAATCAGGAATGTTTAGATGCCAAGTCTTTCTTCTAGGTGGGTCACTGGAAATAAAAGGATTGCTTTTTTAGATATTCTTTTTATTCATGCCCACTCCCCCTATACACACATGCGTGGTCCATACCAGCAGCTGTAAACTCCACAGACCCCCTGAACTGTGTGACTGTGACTCACCTGCGACTCATTTGAGACACGCGTTCTGAAAGCGGGAGTCTGGTAGCGCTCTTGCTTTTCATGTCCTTTCATGTCCAGCTGTCTGTTGTGAAAGTGATTTGGCCGCCGCACGCAGCACAGCCAAACACAATAACTTCTCACAGATGTGTGTAATGTCCGGCTGAACCCCACCACAAAGCCAAAGGGAGGGAAAGAGAGGGGAAGCAAAGTTTTTAACCATCACTGAAAATACAGATGCTGTAATGTTACATAAAGGCTGTCTCAAAATGTAGCGCATTGGATAAGTGCTAATGGCTAATTAGGACGCACCTTAATCTTAACCTCACCAATGAATTAACCGCCAGCTGAGCAAAAATTGCTCACTCCCAGGTAGCATGTAGCTAAGCTAACAATTTGTTAAGCACATTGTTTTCTGAAATAATAGATGTATCAATTCCACCAATTAGTTTTAGTATTTTTTAATTTGTATTCGTGTCTGTCACCTTGCTAATGCTACAGTAATGCTAACACCATGGTAATAAATAATTGTCATGTATTATACTTTACTCCCCTGCTGAAAAAACAGCATATGCTGGATAAGTGTGTTTTGATGATGGGATGCTGGTTTAGGCACATGTCCAGCATAAACCAGCAAACGACCAGCTTAAACCAGCAAAGAATCCGCATAAACCAGCTTAAACCAACATCCCAGCATACCTTAACATCAGCTGTTTTTTTGTTTTATTTCAGCTGAGCCTGCATTACCTTTACAAGTATGGTAAAACTTTAGAATAGGTAACACCTGTTAACTATTAACTGCGACAAATTTCCCTCAATAAATTCTTAGTTTGCTGTTTATTAATAGTTAGTAAGGTAGAGGTTAAATTTAGTTATAGGGTAGGATAAGGGATGTATAATAAGGTCATGTAGAATAAGACTTTAATATATTCTTAATTAGCACTAATAAATGGCTAATATTCTAGTAATATGCATGCTAATAGGTGTAACCATAAAATAAAGGGTTATGCTTTTACTGCACAATGGTTAAGCTATGGTTGGTGTAGCAAAACAATGGTTCATTTGTGGTTAGCATGGTCTATTCTAACTATAATAACCATGTTACTGTAGTTACCAAATCAATAGGCTGAATTCACAATGAAAAAACTTTTTCACTGATGCATTTTCCTCAAATTTTGACTAAAATTGTTTTGCAGAAAGTAGCGTAGTCCTTACATGTTCGAACACTAGCATGTAGCAATGCTGACGATTTCATAAGTACGGTAAGCCTATCGCTTGAAATAATACATTAATGTGTCAGTCAAAACAAATAGCTGTAATAATTTGTATTAATACCAGAACTCAGTAAAATCATATTCAGAATTTTCTTGAGCTCTCTCCACCACATTGTCAGTGCTAATATATGCTAATAATACCATGGTAATGAAAGATTTTCAAATTCAGAGACTTTACGGTATTAAGACATTGTACTTACTACTTTTGCCTCAAAAAACTCCTAAATGCTCTGCTTATTAATAGTTAAGGTATTGGTTATAGTCTCAGAGGTTAGTATGTGTGTGTATGCAGCTCTTCTGTTGGGACCTGCAGGTGTGTGATAGGGGCTGGGCAGAATCAGCATTTCTGAACACAAACTCTTGACTCACAATAACACAATGTGTTTTGTAGCAGGAAGCAGTGATTGTGATAATGATCTTGTGACATGATAGGGTTATTAAAAGTGTCTGCACGATGTGAGATGCCAGGCAGCTGCTTGGCTGATTAATCTCTCCATGCTTTATGTTTCAGCTGAGGAGTCACCCTGCCCCGGGGATGGTTTATTTATGCACACAGATGCTCTTTTATTCTCTTTCAAGTTCTGCATCTCAGTGGCATCTTCCAGCGACTGGATTCGGTGTGTGTGTGGCAGATGGAGCGTTGATGTTCCTTGTGGTCTCTGCCCACTCTGGATTTAGCTCACCCAATGATACCCCCCACTTTTGTGCACTAAGGATTCCAGACAGACCTGGACTGATAAAGTCACTACAGAAGGAGGAAGATGTCTGGAATCAGTTTCCTCATTTGGATGCCAACTGCTCCTGTCGAAAGAGCAGCCCAAAAACATGGTTTATCACTGTAGAAGGTTCCCTAACACTGACCTAGTCCTGCAAGACTTCTCCTCCAGACTTTAAATGGCCATTTTCCATTTGTTAGGGTTTATTTCCCGAAGCATTAAGGGAGAGGAACATCTGTTGGTCTTCATCATCCATCCAAGTTCCCATCCCAACAAAAGTTCAGGTATGCAGTTTAGAAAAAGTGGTTCTTTGGAGCTCAGATTTTACTTGCCGGGCTTGTTCGTTTACCTTGACCCCTTACTCAACACCTCGACAGCAGAGCCCAGATACTAGAGATTAACACATTATCTCTTTATTAGCAAACAAAGGGATCTGCTGAGTGGTTTGTAACTTGTTGGAGATGAGAGGGAGATTCATGCTGGCTGATTGGTCACTGAACCCATGGAAATAAGCCAAATGACTGCAACTAAGAAGATATAAGATATAAAGCTATAGTTGATACACTGTTTGTCACTCAAAATAGCTGCTACACTGTTCATCTAATTTAATAACATAGGGAACAAACTACCAAATATGTCTGCCTTGGGGTAAAACGCTTGGGCTAGCTAAATGTATACGGATGCACCAATTCACTGGAAAACTGGAGTTGGACACACTGAGACCACCAGACTCATATAACTTAAAAATTCACGCAAACTGAGAACATGTAACGATATATTAACAATATATATTAAGTGATTATATGTATTTTATGTCATGCTGCCTTCAATTGGTTTGACTTAACTATTTTCATAAACCAATTCTCACTATTAATTAGAATGCATTTTACCAGCACATTGGCTTGTTATCTGTTTAAAGCAAAATATTGGTATATTAATGCTATATTCTGCATGACCATGTTTTAGATCCCTCAGTCCTACCCTATGTCTAAACATAACAACTACCGAGACAACAAATAAAGACTTTATAGACACAAAAGTCTTTATTAATAGTTAGTTATTAGTGAAAATTAGCCGTAAAGTGAATCAGCTTAATAAAAACTATATTGTGATATAACCAAAATATGATATACAGAGTTTGTGTGTGCGCAATTAAAAAATGCAAAAAGTAAACTAAATCTGTAACCACTTTTGAATCTTAAGGTCAGGTATTCTGGTTATATTTGTGGTTTCTGTTCACATTTTGGCCAGGTTTTTCAGAGTGTTTTTTTGTTCAGTGAGCCTAACACTGAAAATCTATTTGTAGGCCTTCAGCTTTACACCCTAGTGTCCGAGCACACATGCCAAACATCTTTTCTGGTGGAGGTGTGTGTGTATTTGAAAGGCGAGGGGGGTCAAACTGCGGTCCAGGTAATTTGCTGCCTGTGAAACTGAAGTACAGCACCCAGACCTGCATGAGAGGCTTTTGAAAGCTGTAGGACATCTATTAACACCTGTCTCCTGCTTTCTTCTGTCGCTCGCCCTCTCTCTCTGTGTTCTCTCTTCCTTGCTAATAACTCCACTTAAGACACTGCAGTCACTCAGAGTCCGGTCTTGAGCGGTCTCAGCAGGGTGTCGGGGTGGCCGTGTGTCTGGAAGGGTAAAGCAATTTATTTGGGCTTGTTCCCTCACACGTGGAGCCACTTAGTAAGCAATGAGGTGCCAGACAACCTCACAGCTGCCACAGCACCAGGGCTCCAGCCCTCCACCCTTTCCAGGCCAGGGTCTTTTCTTTGGGCTCGATTTCAAAACTGTAAACCAGGAACTGGACGACAACTAACACGCAAAAGGGATTGGATCAATCCACCCTACTGAGATTTTTAAATAGTTTTTAGGACACCCTCATCTGATTTAGCGTTGTTTGATGTGTAGTTTTAACATTTTTAAAGTACTTACATTTTTTAGAAACACTTGTTTTAAATACTTGTTTTCATCCATTTGACACCAGAAATGAAACTTATGTAAGAAAGAGAAGATGCCTCATAAGTTTATCTTAGAAATTCTTCATTGAGCCGTAATGACGAAACAAATTATCCTCTTAACATTGTTTAGTCCATTGTTTAGTTTATTTTTGCTTCAGTGAAACTCATTCATTTGTGTCCTCGCTGACGTCAAGTTACAAAGTGTGGTCAGTCCACTTTCTTGTGTTTTCATCCGTAACATTGTTATCTGGGGAAAGCGCGAGCTGCACCGATGTGATCTGTGGCCGGTCGCACGCGCGCCAGGGTTAAGAAACCTGTTCATTTGTAATTGGATTTATGTGCAGGAATGTTTTTCCAAGGCGCGACTTGTGAAATAACACGCCATCTGCTCCCTATTAGATTGTGGGACCAATGCTCGCTACACAACAAGCAAGGAAAGCCCCAGACGTGTAGATTCATAGTGCTGGAGGGCCGCTTTATTACCGCACATGGGAGACTTGCTGTTCAATCACTGCGTTTTCTCTGCTAGGTCTGTTCTCTCAGAATGCATTTGTTCTTAAACTCTCAGTGAGAAACTCTTACCTCTCTATTGTCAAATTCCTTTTAAAGTTTATATTCATCATACATCTATCACTGTTTTATTACTAGTTATGTTTTTAACAGTTCTTGCTTAAAGGCGTTGTTATTTGTTGTGGTGAACAATTTATCTGTGCAAGTCAATATAATTGAATTTATTTTGCCTTCGTGATCTTTAATACAAATCTTAAAATGATGACATCAGTTTGACAGTTTGGGCATGAGCACGACATCTTTAAACACACCTTTTTATTTTTGAAACGCCTACTTTCCACATCCAATCCGTTTGCAGAATAAAAAATGAGCCACGCCCACTACTTTACTCATTCAATATTCAGAGTTTCTCTTTGAAGTATGTCACAATATAAAAGTAAAAACAGTCGCAAACTCCCCGTTCACTTGCCCATATTTACGTCAATAAAAAGGTCAAAAGAAAAAATGAGTCAAAAATGAGATAACGATACTGAGTGAATGGTGTTGAAGTGTAATCTCACTTCAAACGCACTAAAGCTCAGCCTCAGACCATTTAAAAGTACTTGTACTTACTTAGAAAGAAACATAGTCAGAAAGAGATGCTAATTTAAAATTAAAACGTCAGACATACTTATAGGCTTTTACATCTGAACTCTTCATATAGCTCTTCTTTATAAAAATTCTACTTTAACATGAGGGGCAATGAGAAACTGTGAGAATGAGCATAAGAGGGCAAGAGAGAGTGGGGGCAAGGAGGCCGTTACTTTGACAAGTTAAGGTCAAAGGTCACAGAAAGGAGATCATACTAGCGATTAGGCCCCTCGATGAGGGTTAAAACTTTAGTCCCACTAGGGAATGGTACTTGCGCATGTGTGAAAGTGCATACAGCAGGATGACAGACCCCAGCTTCGGAGAATAAGTGTTCCCCTCAAGCCACTAGAGTGAGGACCCACCCTTTCCTCTCGCTAGTTTCAGAGGCGAGTCCGTATTTGCAAGACTTGTGTCATATAAATGGACAATATGCTTTTTGCAGACTTCGACCAGTAGGGGCAAACTGGCCCATTCTATCCAGCCAAACCTTGACCCCTTGGTGGTAATTCACTGGTACCAGACACAAAGCTCTAATCCATATTTCACCTCAGTCTTCAGTTCTAATCTGTCTCCAGTGTTTTAAGAGGCCTGTGTTGTCCTAATGTGACTCTGAGACCTTAGTGCTCATGGTTTGCTTTTCCTCCCTTGATATCTGAGCTTTTTCTTTGTCCAGCTGCAATATAACGCCTGAAGCCGAAGCACACGCTCTCCTCTGAGGCGAAAGCACTCGCACTGATGAGGAGCGTTTGAGCAAAGGCAGTGATGGAGATAGAGACTGTTTGGGAGTGTGACAAACAGATACAATCAGAAAGAATAAGAATGGCAATTAATGAATGAGACAGCAAGAATCAAAGTTTGGAGGAGTGGCTGAGGTTTAGACGGGAGTTCTGATGGTACTTTAATGAAGTGTTCTCTAAAAGGAACAAGCGTTTTTGGAGCAAGATCACACACACAAACTCATTGACTCAATGGCTGTGCTGGGACAGAGCCAGGAGGTTATAGCCACAGTCAGCAAGATAAAGGAGCAGAGGAGAGAATGGAAAACTAGGAGGGTCATTTTATGAGATATATGCGAGTGGTGCCTGCCCAGGATATTGCTATGAACTTGCTAGGTGGCAATCCCTACTCCCTAAAATAAGAGATAGTAACATTTAAGTCTTTTCAATAGGGTTGCGAGATTGGAAATCATTTTTAATTGGTTTCAGGTTGGTCATGTGAATTTAGTGTGTTGACCAACAGAAAACATCTTGATGGTAAAGTCACTTCTGTGTGAGCGGTGCTTCATTACTCGATTAATAATAGAACATGGACCTGCATATTTTGCAGCACCTGCTCCTTAAAGCACATTAACCAAAGAAAAAAAGTCACAGTTGTGAGAGAAAAAAGAAAAAGAAAAAATATTATTAAAGTTCCTTTTTTTATTTTTTATTTAGTGGCAGAAACAGGCTTCCATATTAAACCCTTACAATTGACTACATTTGCAACCAATATATTGCACCATACATTTTTCTAATTTTTCGAATATGCCATGGAAAAATGATCTGTCGCTATGTTCGTTACATTGCAACTTATTAGCATATGTGAACCAGAAATTTGAGTTCTCTGCGAGTGGGGCTAGGCAACACAAAGCTGCAAAAATAGAAAAAATGTCCTGATCATGTGGGAAAATGCTCATCTTAAGAAGACTTATCCCACTGAACAGCTGTCACACTGAAGTGTGATACATGGCACAGACTGATGTTCTGACAAATGGTACTGTATCATTATCAGTTGCTCAATAAAGACCCTTTCATCTCATTGTAAAGCTAGTACTTTTCACAACAAATCCTGCAGCGCAAATGGGCGGAATTCATTTCAATTGCGCAGCTTTGTAATGGGCTTCACCAGGCCGAGGCGCCCATGGGGATTGGGTGGTGGTCGAAGCCCAGCCTGATGTATTTAAGTCAAGGCATTTAATCTGGCCACATTTCTCCCCAACAGCCCCGCAAGGCACAGCTCTCTCCTTCTGACTGACACGCTGACACCTGGGCTCCACCGCTGCCGACCGGCCAGCATGCCGCTTGGGCCCACCTGCTCGCCACACATACCGCAAAGCAAACATTTCAACAGTTAGGCCGACTTTAAAAGCTCCACGCGACTTAATGAGAAAGAATCCGAGGTCTGCGTTTCACCTCTTTCTATGTCTCTCTCTCTCGCTCTCTAGAGGGCATTTAGAACTGCCCATTAATGGCCAAAGTGTGGATTTCCTGTGAAATAACGACTGTGCCCTCCACATGGTTCGCGTCTAAATACTCAAGAACACTTAGTTAAACATGAAGCCCGGCGATCGGCAATCGGAATGGGATTGCTTCCAGCTGTGCCACTCCGACCAGCATTGAGAGCGGGAGATTCTTTCTTTATTGATGCTGTAGCTTACATTGCATATGTTGGCCTTGCTGTTGAATAACAGGGTGAGTGTGAAGTGATCAGCTAATTCGCTTACTCCCAATCCCCTCAACATGATTTTACTTTCAGATGGCAATCAAACTATTCTGTGCCTGGAGGTCACCTGACAGTGTCTTGGATCGCTTAGCTTCATGGAGAAGGACTGTGCTGTAACTCCTCAGAAGTCCACTTTGTTTCTAGAATTTTCTAGTTGATATATTGATACAGACAGTAGTAATGTTTAAAGTAAAAGGGTAGCTGTCTCAGATGCACTTCTTAGGGACTGTTTCATTTTACCATTGATGCAAGCATTGATACTGATGATGAATTACTTTTCCCCCTTAAAAGTGTTGCAATATTGCAGTGCTGAGTAGATATTCCTTAACTTACCATAAATTATGTGAAAATGCATATAAAGGTCAGTTGCTTATAAAAGTCTTTTCAGAAAACTAGAAGAATCAAATTTCAATATATTTTATTCAGAACCTCCCCTTTATGTTCTATTAAAATTTGAATTTAATTAAAATTCTGGAAATTGAGAAAAAAACTTTGTATTATATTTAGTGCTGGGCAATGATTAATCGTGATTAATCGCATCCAAAATAAAAGTTTTTCTTTACATAATATATTGGTATATACTGTGTATATTTATTAAGTATATA
>JAUCMS010000079.1:9352920-9393328 GCA_032357445.1 Enteromius radiatus | reverse complement strand
CGCATATATTATGTAAAGAAAAACTTTTATTTTGGATGCGATTAATCGCGATTAATCATTGCCCAGCACTAATTATATTGCTATTTTATAATATAGCCTATATGTTAACAATTAAATTTTACAGTTAAATTTTCCAGTCTGTCTACTTCAGATAGTTTAAAATATGTAATGAACGAGACACATGGATCACTTTTATTTTTTTCTTTGCCCTTTTTGAAGCTCAAAAGGACCAGGACCCATTCACTGTTAATGGATGGAAAAAGAGCAACCAGTACAATTCTACAGAGTTTTTACTTTTTGTGTTCCACCAAGGCCTAAAGAGCAACGACATAATGGTGAGTAAATAATTCTAATTTCAGGGGTTATGTAATCATAACCAAATCCTAAAGACACTGTACCGTCTTGTCATCAGGTAAGCCTCCAAGTTTTATTTACGTTATTGCCTACATGTTGTGTATTAATGTATTTTCATATTTATTTAAAACCTAACTGTGTTTAGTATTACTTTAATTTTACATTATTTTTCAAACTGTGTCTGTATCTCACACAAGTGACGAACAAAGCAGAGAAATTCCACAAAACTTTCATACCTTTAAAGCTCATTCATTATTATTATTATTATTAGTCATCATTCACCTAACACTGTTCATAGCCAGACTGTATGTCTCTAATGTGGTTATCAGTCAAAGCTTTAGGAAATGACGCGCTCATCAGTCTATGTTTTGCTAAATCCCACATCCACATCCAAATTTAGGATCAAACTCGCCAATAAACGCTAATGTTGCGCGTGAGTGAGTGTGTGCAAGAGAGCGAGCGAGAGAGAGAGAGCGCGAGTGAGAAAAGAGAGAGAGAGAGATCGCTGCGATCCGTTTCTGTTCATCACTCAAACCAGCAGCAGCACCACCAGCTCGGACCTTATAAACTCTGCATCCCAAATCCTGGAATATCAAACCGAGAACCATGAAATCGGACATAATGTGGATTTATCAAGCTCTTCTGTGCGTTTTACTGTTTGTGGATGTGGGTGAGTGTCCAGCTCCTAACGCACGTGAAGCCAAAGTGCGTTATTGATTAGTAACTGATCGTGATTTAAATCGCGTTAAACACAATGCAAATATGTCACTGTTGGATTGATTAAACAGAAGTTCATCATTCACAACTACTTAATGTTGTTTTTGAAAAGTAGACTAAGTGATGTGCTTGTTTATAAATGCATTCTGAGGGTAACAGTGATTCTGAAGATACTATTTTGTGTATGTGTTTTGAATTTAAGACTTGGTTGTACTATCTCTCTTTCCCTTGCAAAAGCTTAACATGGTGATCTAATACCTTATTTACTGCAGTCATACAAGCCATCAGTGACCTCACAAGATGAAACAAAATGACAAAAATATTCAAGAGGTTTCTTCCTCTACATTGTACATTGTAACTAACTCCCAATACTCTAAAATTGGGTTTAATGAAACTTTATTACTTTTGATTGAAGTTTAATCGTTGCAAAGTGGTTACGACCAGTAGGTTACGAGCAGTTGTAAGTTCATTGGACTTTTCAGCCTCTTTGAGTGACTTCACTGATGAGTTGAAACTCTAAACTTTTAGAAATGTGAGATATTATTATAAAGATGACATTTCAACATCATGGTAAATTAAGGATTGCTGAAAAAGGAGCTCACACATAGAGTGACTGGGGGTTTGTTTGAGTTTAAATCAATTTAATGAAATAAAATCCTCCCAACTTTTTGGTGGAAAACTAAAAATACAAATAAACAGTCCAAGGGGTTTTTAATATATGTTTAGGAGTCCATAGTTTTCAAACTGTCTCCAATCACTCTAATGTATATTTGGTTTGGATTTTACACAAATCCATTGACCTTTTCTCATGTTTCAGTCTCATAAATTGAAGCCTCAGGATGTTACATGCATCACGTAGTGCAGAGGATATGGGCTGGTGTGGCCTATAGTGGTCAAAGATCTGGGTTGGTAGGTTGTAGGTTCAAATCCCACAAGTGTTAATTTATTGTGTCTTTTAGCAAGACGCGTTTCTGTAGTATCATCTTGAGAGGACCTGAAACTTGTAAAAGATTTAAAAAAAAAAAAAAAAAAAAGAAGCGGCAACATATGCACTGCTTTCTGTCCTGTTCAACTGAAGAAACCGATGCTGAATAACAGTGACATGCATCGTTAGATGCGCTACAGCAATGCAACAGACCCTTCCCAGAGTGCACATTTCCCGCAATGGGCAAAAGCACATATGGGGTGAATGGACTCTCTAAAGCGGGCGTTATCGACGTGCTGTGCAACATCTGGACAGAGCCGTTTCTCCCATATTTCACCATTGCAAATATTCACCGGACCAGATGTGCTGCGTAAACACAGAACGAGAAGTTCTTCAAACTTTCACTGAAGCTTTAGGAAAGGAAAGGACATTAGTGAGTCAGACTGAAACCATTAATGCTGATGTTTCTCTGATGCCCATCCTCATCGCTACCATAAACATCATCCCGTTGTTATTTAAGGAAGAGATTTAGCCAAATCTAATAAGCAGGCTGGGAGATAAAGATGCCCCCGACAGGCCAGAAAGAGGAATTTAAAGGAGTCTAATTGGGGCGCTGAAGGAAAAGATCAATGTTTGAGGAGCAGCTCGATGAAATCCAGATGTGTTCAGATGCGGCCCAAACATTAATAATGTGTTCTCACCAAAACCGCTTCAGCCACAGGAGTTCAGCAGGAGATTCGGCAGCACTGCGTGTGTCTGAAGCAAACTGAGTGTTACCTTACACCGCTGATTTTCAACAGTTTACCAAATCACTTAATAATCAGGGCACCAGGCCCAGAACTACTGCGCAGAGCAGATCCAAGTTCATGCCCACGCTGAGTGAGATAACGGCACATAGGAGAGATATGAATATTTCTATTATCAGATGTTAAGAGGAATAGTTCACCCAAAATGAAGTGAGCATGCCTGTCAAACGTAAAATGACATAAAATTAGACAAACTTTTAAGTATCATAAGTCGATAGATTTGTGTGAGGTAAAAACTGAAAGTGTAGCAATTATAAATATGTTACCATAACAACAAATAGGTGTTGTGAACGAGATTGGTCTGCTGCTAGTCAAGTTATCCTATCTCATTGCGGAAAGTCACATGACTGGAGGCATTTCGGTAATTGTGTTTCTGTAGTTTATGCACATTTTTTCTTATCGGATAAAAAGCTTATCCTGCTCAAATATATGCATCAGTTTTTTATGCACATTTTCAGAATTTATGTGCATGTTAGCATTTCCATTCAGGAAAAAAATAGGTGGATTGGAAACACAGCTACTTACTGTTGCTTAATTGTTGACATTCCAGTATGAATCCATGTGATATGGAGTTTCTTCCGAGTGCAAGTAAGTTGACCACACAGATTCTGTTCATGTTCAAGTTGGTCATGCAAATTTGCCAAGCTTACCAACAGTATATCAGGGCTGTGCTTCATACATCTTTAATTACTCAGAACGGACACATGATCTGTTTTTGTGTCGAGTCTGGTCTTTGCTTAAATTTCGCTGATGTGACCTTAAAGGCCTCAGTATACTCATAGCAAAGTTTTTAATTTTGCAACACAATGTCACGATTTTTGCTATAGAGCAGCTCTTTCACTGTGTTTGTGGCTTTACTCTTGGACATCTGACCTTTTTGGACTGACCAGAAGAAATACACAAAAAAAGATTTTCACCTCAAAGGAGGCAGAGCCATGAACCAATCATAGTTTGTTTAGTTGTTTACGAGCTCCAAAGAAACTTTTTTGTGCCTGATTTTGTTCAAAATGAAGTTAAACCAGCTTGTCCTTAGCTTGACCTATATGGGGTTTTAAACCCAAAAATGAAAATTCTGTCATTGATTACTCCTCCAAATGTCATTTGAAAAGTCAGAAGAACTTCCGAGAGCTTTCTAAGCTATGAGTAATTTTTCTGCACAGACTTCAGACGGGCATCTGTAAGACTTAAACACACATCAAGCGCAATAACCCATGATATCACATGGACTGTTTTAGCAATGTCCTTGCTATGTTTCTGAGCCTTGATCATGTTAGGATCCTTGCTTTCTATGGGAGGGTCGGAGCTCTCAGAATTCATCAAAAAATATCTAAATTTGTGTTCCCGAAGATGAACAAAGGTCTTAGAGGTTTATAATAACATGAGGGTTAGTAATGAATTACAGAATTTTCAGTTTTGGGTGAAGTATATGGTCAACATTTGATAGTACAGATCAGAAAGTAAAGAAGGTAAGGAAACACTAGAAAGAAGATGTTTTAGTGTAGGATTTACAATGTGAGCTTTGGACATGTACTGTATGTAAGCTGACTTTGGGAATGCCCTCGGACCACCAGAGTGCAGTGAATCATGAGAGTCTGGGCCCCACTCACTGGCCTCTCATTCATTTCTACAGAAGAGACAGTCATAAAATAGAAACGGAAACCTGATTTTTTGAGTGTGAAAGGATGCAAATGCTGATGAGTCTAGTATTGTTTACTCCACGTGGTTTTTTAATACACTTTGGCATCAATTCCAGCACAGGATGTCAATATAACCTCAAGTTGACATTGGACATGATGTCAGAGAGACGTTGCGTTAAGTTGACGCCAGTTTAGCGTTGATTTAAAAAGCCTATTGGATTTTGATTGCATAACCTAAAAACAACAAATATTAATGTCAGCTCACAAAACTGTTGTTTTAAATTGTAATAATATTTCACTTTATTTATATTGGTGAGCATAAGAGACTTTCAAAACATAACATTTTAAATGGCAGTGTGAATATTGTAAAAAGCCATAAAAGCATAATTTTAAAGTTTCTTTATATGTTGAAATTATGTAAAACAAACATTTAAAAATAAATACTTTACATCAACCGCTAAAGAGGGTAGAATCTGTCAAATTACATCAGTTTTAAGTCACAGAGACACAAATTGGGCACAAATGGCACCATTTCCTGAGAACGACCTTTCTGATAATGTGTGTGACAGCTACCACATGTATGAGATTACGATTGTACATGTACGTGTGTGTTTTAAGTATCTGCATATGTGTTTGTGTTTAATCTCCTTGTCTCTTTTGTTCAGAGTGCAGGAAACAGACATTGCAAAGGTATCAGAAAAGTGAAAACAGCCGGCTGCTTTGTACAGACTGTCCGGAATCTCCTCGAATTAGAAATCTCTCGCTGGATGACTGCGCACGCAAATGCACCAAGAGCAAGAAGTCCTGCAGGTGACACACCCACATGGGATAGTTGACCCAAAAATGACAATTCTGTTATCATTTAAACACCCTGATGTTGTTTTGTTTTTCTACTGAACAAAAAGAAAAGATATTTTGAGTGTTGTTTTTTTTTTGTCCATACAGAGAAAATAGTGACCAGTGTTGTTTTGAAATGAAATCAATTAATTTAAATAACAGTTGTCTTTAGTTTTCTTGGTTTTCTCTGTTTTCCTCCTTACAGAGCATTCTGCTTTGACCACATAAACAGGAAATGTCACTTGCTTCCCTTCGACCGTTTCTCCAAAGGCGCAAAAAGAGAGCGAAAACCCAATTACGACCTTTACGAAAAGAAAGGTAAATATTTGCAATACTTTTTCGAACACGTTCACTAACACTTGACTTTTCACTTTTACTTCTTCTAAAGTTTCCTGGAAATGTTTTGTTGGAATACCGAGCAAATGCCAGTCGTGTTTGTTTACATCGCTGGTTTTAAAGTGTGAAATTGCTGCTTCGTATGTATAAAACCACCTCTCTCGTTGTAAACAACACAAGCTTGAGACATTTGGCAGCAAACAAAGTATAAGAAAGCATGACGGTAAGTGTTGATGTTAACAAGATGCTGTATGTTTATGTTTCCAGCAAGAACTGCGTCGAAGAGTTAGATTTATGCCGTAATCGACAGTAAAACTCTTGTTTGGAGACTTAAATCACCTCAGGATGTCAAAGAAATGTGTAATCTGTAAACAGCATTTATAGTTTCACATTATATGAATATCTTTGGCGTATGTTTTCCACAGACTATGTGAAAGAGTGCATCGTTGGGTCAGGTGTCAACTACAAGGGAAGAAGATCATTCACAAAGACTGGAATTACGTGTCAAGCCTGGAATATGTCCATCCCGCATGAACACAAGTAAAAATTTACTTTAATAAACCAGAACGTTTTTTTTTTTCATTTACAGACAAGCACTGAATAAGATACCCCTAAAAATTTGGTCTCGCTCAATAGAAATGCTGCATCATTGTACATCTACAACAATGCAGCCGGTGCATTCAAATAAAGCAGAAACAATTTAAATTAATATAAATAGCATATCACTTCTGTTTACACTTTGTGTGAATAGCATCTATCACTGTTTGCACGTGTAAACAAGATGCTAATTGTTGCCATTTGCACTGTGTGCAAACATTATCTAAAAATATTTATGCTCAGAGTAAATAGCATTTAAGTTCCGTTAACACTTTGTGTAAATAGCATTAACCTTTTTTTAAACTGTGTAAATATCTGCAGGTAATAAACAACACAACTCATAGCAGTAAACTTCTCATTTGCAACTTTCATATGGTCTCTGACAGCTAGCAATTTGCGCAATAGTCTTCGCTGTTCCTAGCGCAGACTTAGCCATTAGCTGTTAATCGCCATCAGCATTCTGTCTGCCAACAATCGCTGATTAGTCTAGACTGCAGATGAGATTGCTTTCAGGCCCGGTCGTTTGAGAGTGCTCTTTCTGACAACAGAAGTTAAGTGGGATTGTACGGAGTGATGCCTTGACTGCGTGAACACGAGCCAATCTGGTTAATGTGGTCAGTTGTTGCCAGGTCCTTGTTAGCCAAGATGTTATTAGCTCTATGAGTTACACCGCTTACAAGCTGTATAAAGATTTTAGAGGTGAGAGAATGAAAGAAAGATAGAGAAAGAACGAGAGGAGGAGGATTTATGGACTGAAGTCATGTTCTGTCTGCCCTCCAGCTGAGCTCACAAAGCCGCAGACACATTAAAATACGAGCAGCATTTGAGACTAGCGCACAGATGCTAATTCAGACCTTCTCCTCCCTATGGATAACATTACTTTCCGACTTCGATTCCCTTCAAAACTTTTTCCATGTGATAAGATCTTTGTCCTCTCAGCTTCTCAATCTATCCACCAGCACAGTGTGTCCACCTGCCCCGTCCATTCAGCCAAATGGGGAGACGGCAGAAAATGATTAGAGAGAAGGTGATGAGAACCAAGTAAATCTTCTCTGAGAAGATGCAAGCCCTTTTTCTAACTATAAGCTGTTGGTGCTGGATCCAGAACCGGTGGCCAGCCAATAGCAACTTGCTTCCCAGAAATATCTGTTGTAAACGTGATGTAAACCTTTTGTACAAACACCATGAAAAGGTTTCCAGTTTCCAACCCATATGATTGTTGTAAATGGGATTAAGGAAAGATTCTGTTCAGATTGCATTCAGAGTGCGAGAGTATCTGTTGGCAGCCAGAGTGAAATAGCTGGCTAACATCTGTTAGCACAACATCATTAGCTGTAGAGATCTCAGGCCTCATGTGGAACCAGCCACATGATCCAGATGCAGGAACACAGTCCATTCCAGCACAGCACGCCTTTCGTAACCCAGTTGTTTAAGCAATTCATCTGCTCTGCATGGATTTTGTTTAGATCTTATCATGATTTGGTGTCGTTCTAACTTATTTTGATGTTTAAGAAGCAACAGGAGTTTTTTAGATCAATTCAAAGGTTTAAGTTGACTCAGATCTTCAGATAGCATCTATTGGGGCACAGTGTGTTTGGTTTACATGGTTGTTAACTGGTCTGGCCTGATTTAGATGATTGACTCAAGTCAACGTAGTTTAGCAGAGGTGTCCAAACTCGGTCCTAGAAGGCAAACCCCAATTAATCACCTGAATCAGCTATTCAAGGTCTTCCTAGACATACTAGAAACTTCCAGGCAGGTGTATTGAGGCAAGTTGAAGCAAAACTCTGCAGGGAAGTCCAGAGTTGAGGACCCCTGAACTCAACTATGGAGGACAGATTTGAAGGTAGGCTACCTGTGGAAGACCACCATACTGCTTATTCTATTTAGGATTGTATGACCTGGTTGACCAGGGGTGTCCACTTCTGCTCCTAGAGAAATTAAACATTTTATTGATCAGTTGTTTCAAGTTAACGAGGTGGCTTTCGATTAGGTAGTTCATGTGTTTTTAAACAGAACTAAACTCTGCAGGACAGTGGACTTGTAGGTCTGGGCACCCCCGAAAAAGCTGGGTTGATCACAATAACTTAATTTTCAAAGGGTTACTCCACCCCAAAATGATTTTTTTTCATTAATCATTTACCCCCATGTTGTTACAAACCTGTAAATGCTTTGTACATCTTCAGAACACAATTTAACATACTTTGAATGGAAACCTTGTGACTGTCTCATTGACTGCCAAGAAAATAACACTGTCAAGGTCCAGAAAAGTATGATCTGCCATCAGTGGTTAAATTTGAATGTTATTAAGAACATGAATACTTTTTGTATGAAACAAACATACGACGCCATAGCATCACTGTAGTGCCATTTTGGAGAGTACCTCTTCACACAAATACCGTACAGATGCGCTGTTTTCGGTCACATCAAAGCGTAAATACTTGTAGAAGACTTTTCCTTGCATGTGTTGTGGCTGACTAAGAACAGTTTACACTATTTGCGTGCAGTAATACTCTCTTTGCCAAATTTGTTGAGTAAAGTCTTTTTTTTCCCATACAAAAAGTATTCTCTCCGCGACTGAACCACTGATGGCAAATGGACTATTCTAATGTTCTTTCAGTTCTTTCATACTTTTCTGGACCTTGACCTCGACAGTCACAAGCCTCCCGGTTTTCATCCAAAAAATCTAAAATTGTGTTCTGAAGATGAAAAAACGTACATGGGTTTGGAACAACAAGTGATTAATGAGAAAATTTTCATTCTGGGGTGGAGTAACATTTTAACTCTGTTTTGCCTCTTTAATTATCTTTATATGTTGATTTTTCAGTTTCAAGCCTGCCAGACACAAAAAGTTTGACCTCCGTCAGAACTTTTGCCGAAACCCGGACAATGATCCAAGTGGGCCCTGGTGCTTCACTGAACTCACTGAGACTCGGCACCAGGAATGTGGGCTGCCCCAGTGTTCAGAAGGTTAGAGATTATTGTATATAATATGTGCTTTTGCGTCTGTGCAGATCTGTATTTGAAAATACTGTATGTCAGTATATCTGTGTTTGCTGTACTGTCTGCATGACAGTGTGTGCATTTGATGTTCGTAATACATGTGTGCATGTATGCTCGTAGTGGAGTGTATGAAGTGTAATGGGGAAACATACAGAGGGCCCATGGATTACACAGAGAGTGGGAAAGAGTGCCAGAGATGGGACTCACAGAAACCTCATAAACACACCTACCAGCCTCACAGGTACACATTCACATGTACGCACACAGTCACTCACACGTACCAATTGTGATTTTCAACATGCTCCTCTGGATCTGTATTTATAGGCATGTAGGTAAAGGCTTAGATGACAACTACTGCCGTAATCCCAATAACGATGTGCGTCCGTGGTGTTACACAATGGACAAAAACACACCAAGGGAGTACTGTAACATAAGTGTGTGTGGTAGGTTCACTTTTCCACCTTTCATTCTATAAAACACCTGCATTTGTGTTTTAACTGTATTTCTATATATGTTTTGTAATAGAGAAATCGTTATGCTGGATTCCAAATGTTCTCCATTTTATGCCTAATTATATTAAATTATTCGAATATTGTCTGTTTTGAGTTTAATGTTTTTAACGCATGTGGAAGAAACCACTCTTCTATGACAGATACTTAAATGTGTGTGATGTTTAGTTTAGCCCAGGGATTGAGTACAGGTGCACTGACTCGTAAATCTGGTGATTCAAGTGTTACTCCTGTATTTCATCCATGGCACGTTTCCAGTGGAAACATTTTTCAAATGCTGACGCATGGAATTCCTGACATTCCCTCTCTCTTTTTCTCATTTAGACTCAGATAATAATGTGGAAGTGGAGGTGACCGCCTCTTGTTTTCGGGGTCAGGGAGAAGGTTATAGGGGTACAGTCAATGTGACCCCTGCAGGTGTGACCTGTCAGCGCTGGGACGCCCTCTTTCCTCACAACCATTCATACACACCTCACAACTATAAATGCAAGTGAGTCAGGCTACACTTATGCTTTTTAGGTTTTTGGAGATTGCTAGAATTTTATTAGGTAGTTAGAGGGTGAAATAGCTGAAATATATAAATGTATATTTTGGGGTCACACTTTATTTTAAAGTATTTTTCCTTGATAAACTCCTAATTTGCTGCTTATTAATATTTAATAAGGTAGTTGTTCAGTTTAAGTGTTAGGGATGTAGAATATGGTCATGCAGAATATAAGAAGGCATGTTTTTTACAATGCTTCTTGCGAAATGATCATTTTCAACAATATACAGTATAGCAATGTTTCCTTGCTTCAGTTTGAATCAGTGTGACCGTTTTATGTGACCGTTTTACAGGCAGGTAATGATACACTCTTGAAATAACTTAATGACCAAATAAAAAAGCACATTATAATTTCACAATGATGCTCAATTTTATGTTTCCAGGAAAAACACTACAAATATGCAGTATTGTAAATATATATTTTTTTATGCATTTGCTTGGTGGGAGCTTACTGGCAAAAATCTATTTAACTTTTTATTCTAGCCCTTAGTTATGGACTGATTTACCAATCCTAAATTGGTCCTAACATTCTAAAAAAGAAAAATGATTTTACAAAATTGACTGTGTTTGTGTCCCACTCAGGGATCTCAGAGAGAACTTTTGCAGAAACCCCGATGGCTCTGAAATTCCCTGGTGTTTCACCACAGACCCAAAAGTACGCAGAGCTTTCTGCACCAACATCCCCAGATGTGATTCAGAGCACACTGACAGCACAGGTGAGCCCACACACACTTCTTACACACTTACACACACCGCGTGGCTAGGATTCACAAACCATATTTGACCACATAATGAATTGTGTTGTTCCAAAATGCTTAGCTCATCATAATTTACAAGAATTTTAATGATGAAAGATGTTTTGCGCACAGGCGCCATCATGGACGTATGGAGACTGCCTGTAAAGATCTGGCACCCAGCTCGAGTGTGGTTTTGTTCTGGGTACCCTCGCATTCCCCTTCGTCTGTGTCACACAAACAGTTCTTCTGTACAAATTGTGTAATCTGTCCTGTTAGAATAATCTTTTCTTTCATGCATGTTCCAGCTTTGTGTTACAAAAGACACATTTCTCACCAGAGGAGTCCCTTTGAGGTTTCAGGTCAGAGAATCCTCTCTGGATTCACTCAAACTTCAGTCTGATGTTGGCACAGACAAAAGCTTTTTTCCCTTACATGTTTGCCAACCACCGATTGTAAAGTGGCCCCAGACGTGAAACTGGCCCTCCCCCACTAATAAAATGCTATTTCAAACATACTTATTTCATGACAGCATGGATACAATCAGCAAATCTATAAATAATCTAAACATGGAGCTTTGAATGAACATGGGTTTTACCGAAGGTACATGCATGTGTTTATACATTGTTTATGTTATCTTTACGTCTGTTTTATCTGTGCCCTAGAATGTTATGAAGACGACGGGGAGAGTTACCGTGGTAATTTGTCGAAAACAAGATCTGGGATTCCTTGTGGGCTGTGGTCCGACCACACATTCAGGTACACTTTTCCATGAATTTACTGAAACCATTTCAAGCTGCCATGTCATTTTTTTTTTTTTTTTCCAAAGTCAAAATGCGTACTATTCCAGAGTACAAATAAAGCCACTGGTTGCGATTGTCTGAAATAATAAGCAGAGAAACATTCAATAATTTGTGATTTGGTGTTTAGTGTTTATTGTAAATATTAAACCGCAAAAGACTAAAGAGGCTATTTAAATATGAAGCAAACAATTTGTAATTTATATGTTAAATTTATACCTCTATTATTCACCTCTAAAAATAAAAGCATTTTTCATTCTATTACATTAAATGATTAAATTGTCAGTTATTTTATGCATTTATTTGATCATTTATAATTATTTGAAAATGTACCCATATAAATGGGTAAATGGGTTTGTTTTACCCATTTAAATGGGTAAATTGTAAAAATTTAACAAATTGTAAATGATTAAAATGTTATGAATTTAATTGATTAGGGTTTTTTTGATTGTGTAAATTGTATTAAACCATTCAAATAATAATAATAATAATAATAATAATAAAAGATCTCATCTAATTAGAAACGCTGTCAATATCTTTGACAATCACAGTGGTAATTTTTTTTTATTCTATTTGATGACACTACAGAAATGAAACACTGTAAATTTAAATTTAGAAAAATGCAGGTTAAAAAAAAGTTTTATATGATAATATAATTAAATAATAAGTGCCCGCTATATATGCAAAATAAAAAAGGTAGCACACCCCCTAATTATTCAAAATACAGTAGAAATCAATATTTCTTTCTTAATGACAGATTTTTTTAGAAGCTCGCTTTCAATGCAAATCTGTTCCAAAATGTAGTTAATTATACAGTGT
This sequence comes from Enteromius radiatus, assembly GCA_032357445.1. Classification (NCBI taxonomy): domain Eukaryota; kingdom Metazoa; phylum Chordata; class Actinopteri; order Cypriniformes; family Cyprinidae; genus Enteromius; species Enteromius radiatus. The sequence goes on along the minus strand of JAUCMS010000079.1, from coordinate 9,380,710 downwards.
GTTAAGTGAAAAGATCCATGATGGCTGACAAATGAGAGAAATGAAGATATACTATAAATAATTCAGTTATTCAATCATTTGTGAGTGTTTTGTGCCATTACGTACTGAACACTCACTGTTTTTTATGGCACCTGACTATATAGAGCTTTTCAAATCAAGCTCAGGGTGTATTTCATTTTCTACAGATCCTGCTGGTAATGACCATCGCAGCCGTGGACGGCCAAAGTATACTTCGGGCTTTGGTCACTCACGATGTTCCGTTCCAGTTAGGATGCTGGCAGCTGTATATGTAGGCAGAGAGTTGAAATATTTAGCACTTTTTTGCACTTTTGCTCTCTTGTGGGTTCCTATTGACTCTCGGAACTGGTTTTCTTTGTAGAAGTCATTTATTAGCAGTGATGTTGAGTTTGTTTTGAAAAGCGGTTATCAGACAGTATTACAACATTGAAAGAGAACTGAAGCTGTGATAACAAACAGAGAAGGGAGAGAGATATATTCATCACTGATACACTGAGGACAGAAAATACCACACACTGTTCCACGGGAGACAAATGCCCCATAAAGCAGCTCGCTCAGCATCCTGCAGTCCCTCAGCTCGGGCTAAGCTGTTAACATCACTTAATTTACAGGAATTTTAAAAGCCAAAATGGCACAGACAGATGGACATGTTGCAGGAGTGACCTCTAACCCCAGGAAGTGCTGTCCCCCGCTCTCAAAACACGGGCAGATCAAAGTCAATCAGCTTCTTCAAATGGCGTCCAGCCAGCGTGTCTGCCTCACATGGGGTCGAAAGGTTGTCTCTGAGAAAACTCAACGTTGGCTTGTTCGTCGGTCACCGGGGACGAGAAATTACCTCTCCACTCTATCACTCTTTGCTTCCTATACATTTTTCATTCTGGGTTTTCAGTCTCTGCGATCCGAGGGCTGTCTGTCTCGCTCTAGGATTTATTTTCTTTGTAAGTCAACTCTGTAGAAGTGGCTTGGCGTGCAGTTTCGCCCTGGCTCGTGTGTAGCCTTGAGGACAGGTGGTGTAATGCGCAGAGCAGCAGCGACTCTTCTGAGTTCATACTTTCGAACTTTTATGGGTACTGGAGGGATGATATTAATATGATTCCTTCTTTGAACATCTTGTCACACAACAACATACGAGTCAACATTTCCATTCCTCTTGTGCTGGCCTGTTTCTCTGAACTGAGTAGCTGATTTCCTGTTCTTTGTTTTTGTGTGTGTGTGTAGGAGAGACTTGCAGTCAGCGAAGGCCAGCGCGGGCTTAGAGTTGAACTTGTGCAGGAATCCAGACCGAGATAAGCACGGGCCATGGTGCTACACGTCCAACTCCTCCATTCCTTGGGACTACTGCGGACTAGAGCGATGTGAGTTTCTGCTTCCTGTTTCTATCCACTTTTTTTTTTTGCTTAAAAGACCAGTGTAGACTATGCACGAATCTTAAAACTGGTTCAGGCTATCTATCTGTCCATCTATCCATCTGTCCACCTTGTCATCATTATGTCTGTACCTTTTTCTGTACTAGTTAAAAATGACTTACACTATATTGCCAAAAGTTTTGGGACACCCACTTCTACTGAACAGGTTTTACATGAGTACAAATATTTAAGCATATGAGGAGGTTCTGTCGAATTGTGTGCTTCTAATTTTATCCAGGAGGAAAAGTTTATACAGACACCTTTCCTATTGTAACATGACAAGTTAAAAAAAAGAAATGATTAAGTCAGTGTGGAAGAACTTGACTGGTCTGCAGAAAAAGCCAAGTCCTAATCCCAGCTGAACACCTCTGGTGTGACTTCAAATGCAGACCTTGAGCCAAAAACTCATCATCAAACACCAATGACTTATGGCTACAGTAATTTTAGATGCTCCTAAAACTGTTGCAACAGAGATGGAAATACAATCTTTAAATGCTGAACATGAATTATGTTTCCATCATTGTTGCCACAGTTTTGGAAGTGTGTTTTTCTGTTCGAAAGAAATGGGGTGTGCAAGATTTTTGTCCATATATTGTATGTCCAAGTCATTGGCGTTTGGGGATGAGTTTTTGGTTCAAGGTCTGCATTTAAACTTTTAAAGTCACGCCAGAGGTGTTCAGCTGGACTAGTGAAGTTCTTCCAAACTGATTGAATCAATCATTTCTTTTTGAATGTTGCCTTATACACAGAGGCATTATAATGTTAGAATAGAAAAGAAGCATCCTGCAACATTAAGATTTGTACTCATAGAAATCACTATAGTAGTCAAACCTGTTAGAAGGGGGTGTCCCAATACGCTGGCAATATAGTGTATGTAGCACTACATATATATTAATAATATATAAAATAATTCATTCAATGTACAGTACCCTGAATCAATTTTCTTGAACCCCTATATTCTACAACCTCATTTCAAATTCAGGAATCCGATTGGAATGTAAAACACTTTTTCAATTGAATCCTGAATGGCACCCAACTCTGGTTATGTTGACAGACAGGGTCTTGACCTCCACGCCAGGGGTATTTTGTCATCATTTGTAGGTTTCAAAGCCTGTTGGATGTTCTGTATTGAGTTTGTGTCAGTGGATATTGTCTCCTTGAATGAGGCGTCACACTGAAATGCCAGACAGATGCAATCCTCTTCATCTTTGTGCCCATGCAGCTGTGTCATTACAACTGGATTTTTATATGTTTCATTCATATTATAATATTCTGTTGCTGTTTTGAGTGCAAACTAACATTTGATGTCTTTATTATTTTAGGTAAATCAGTGTCAACAGATGACCATCAAAAGAGTAAGTTAGAACAAAAACCATACAGTGGTTTTCAATCGGTGGTCACCAAAGAAAAAATGCGCTAAATGCAAAAAATAAATTAAATAATAAATATATATATATATATATATATATATTTTTTTTTTTTTAAATATGAAATAAAGCATTCAATCACTATTCAACAACTATAGCACAAGTGTCCTATTGATTTGTATATTGTTTGAATAATTTGGTTTGCTTTCACAAAATACATAATTGCATTTACATTTGAATTTTTTCAGACTGTTATTAATTTTGCTATTAATATATGGGCCTGTGCAGTTTTGGGGTTTTATGTTCAGGGTCACGAAACCTTATTCTATAGTGCACACACAATATGTCTTCAAATATGTACATATTTTTAACTGTATTATCTTTTTATACCATATGTCATTTATATTTTTTATCTTTTGCTGTCAGCAGGTGGAGGACCAAAACCATCTTGTTTTATACACAAAACCACACGGATTGTTGGAGGGATGCAAGTGCAGCGGGCAGAGGATGGAAGCTGGGTGGTCAGCATTCAGAAAGGGTACACACTTCCTGTTTGATCAGTATGAAGTATTATGTATGATCTACGTCAGCCTAAGCAATTTAAAGAAGCAAATATGAAGATAAACAGAATACTGTGTTTTATACAAATATTACACATACATCTAAAGTATCTGGTTTTATTCAAGTAAATATATTACATAAAATCATTGAAATAATGTAAATACGTTATTTAATTGATGGCAACTCTCAGAATAGTTTTAAAATGTTAAGGGACATGGCAGTGCTGAAGTATTTGGTGTTGGCGCACTAGTTCTGCCATGCATGCTACTGCAGAGCACATATGCATCTGATCTAGACAGGCGGAGCTGGGGGAGGTGGAGGGTTTCAGAGCAAATCTTAAAGCACAAGGACCAGCTTACAGACTAACTGAACCCGACTATTTAAATGTTGAGCAAGGAAAATCATAGACTTCAAAATCAGCAGGGGCCATTTGACTTCTGCCATATAGGAAATTAAGTGATTGCTAGCATATTGCATGTAAACCACATGGAGTTTCATGACTAAACTAGATATTTATACCTACCAAACTAAGTTCAAAGGTTAAATCAGGTAAAAAAAAAATAGCAGGTAAAAAGCTCTTTTAGGTAACAACTGCAGGTTACGACCTGCTACAATGCACAGTACGGGCATATGATTTAAGGAAAAGTACATTTCAAGTTTGAAAATGAGTATTACATAATGTCAGTTTGGTTGGTACATGCTCAGTGGATTTTAAAAAGGTTAAACACTTACATATTTTGGCATTATGATTCGTTTTAGTATCTAGAAAATGCTGAAAAATCTGTAATATTTATAGCATGGGAGACAGTAATTACGCATTCTGATTGGTTCTCGTCCTGCAGGAACAAACACTGGTGCGGTGGCTCTCTCATCAGAGAGGAATGGGTTCTGACTGATCAACAGTGCTTCTCTACCTGGTAATCCTTTCATCCATTACTATCTAGCCACTCTGTCATTTGTCAATACAAGCTCATTCTTGGGCGTGCGTGATTCTGGCCCGTCCCAGCCTTGTGTTCCCATCTGTCAGTTGATGTCTTCTATGAGACGTGCGGATCCAGAGTTTCCGGTTTAAGAGAGAGTAGTGACAGATCCGCTTGAGTTGTGACTGATGGCTCTCTGCTCTGTCAGTGGTGCATCTGTTTAGACTCTGTGTTCGGCTGCATGATATACGCCTGTGGATCTGCTTCAGTGGCACTTGAGTGAAAACCTGCTGGCTCTGTTTAGTTTGAGGGGGAAAAGGGGGACAGAAGGAGAAGGAGAACGAGAACGAGCGTGTCTGGCTTTTAGATCATCTCTACATTCCCCAGATCCACTCCCTGGTGGGTTCAGCTATCTTATGCTTCGCATGAAGACACAGGCCGAGCTGGACGCTGGAACTGACCTCTGTGCCTTGATCAGAACTGGAGATGACTTTACCAGGGATGCTCGCCAACTTACATATCTCACGCTCGTAGAAAGTCTTCTCCGCTCTGTCTGCGATCCACATCAGATTATATATTTTCAGAAGGCTCAAATGACTTATCACCATTCTACTGAGATGCTTAAGTTGCATATTTTAGTTGTCATATAACTTCTGTACTTGACATATATGCTTATATATGGTGTTTCTTGCGCGTTCCTCAGCGTTCCTGACCTCTCGGAGTACACCGTGCAGGTGGGGCTTCTTCATCTCAACGCGTCCACCGGCACACAGGGTCTCCAGATCGCACATGTGGTCTGCGGGCCGGAGGGATCCAACTTGGCCCTGCTCAAACTCACAACGTAAGTGCATTTATCCATCTGCCCATTCATCTTCTCATCCATCCAACCATCTTTATGGTAACTCATAGTCTTATGCCCAGGCCTGCCCCTCTCTCTGAGCATGTGCGAACTGTGCTGCTTCCTGTCGCAGGATGTGCTGTTGCAGAAGGCACCTACTGCCTCATGTACGGCTGGGGAGACACTAAAGGTAATATTCTTTTCTATTCTGCAACATTATTATTTCTAATAATCCGAATAAATACTTTATTGTAGTGTTTATACGCCTGGAATATTGTACTTGTTTCTGTCATTGTTAAATTGCCTTATTTCAGTTTTATGTTTGGGTTGAAAACCTAAAAAAAAGTATCTTAGCTCGTATTTAACTCATTTTCCCGAACCCATTTAGACACATAGGGCAAAATAAATCATAAAAATTGCTTTTGCATTTAAACCTTCCCAGACCATTACATTTCTGTTAAAACTGACCCCTTTGACCTCTCTCTTAGGCACAGGTCATGAGGGCAGTCTGAAGATGGTGGGACTTCCACTTGTCAGCAACAAGAGGTGTTCCCAAAGCCACAAGGGTATTCTGCCCATCACAGAGACCAAAATCTGCGCTGGAGGCAAGAGAGACCAAGGTGTTTGTGAGGTACGAATCAAATCCTGGTTTTTAGGAGTATAGTTTCAGACAGTGCTGTTTGTTTCATGAGAGTGACCTCTATTCTTATCATTTCACCTCTTACAGAAAGACTACGGTGGCCCATTGGTGTGCCAGGAAGGAGAGAGCAAGGTCATAGTGGGTGTGAGCATCAACGGCCGAGGTTGTGCCGTCGCCAGGCGTCCTGCCGTCTTCGTCAACGTGGCCTTCTACTCTGAATGGATCCGCAAAGTCTTCAAATACTATTCAGACTTGGAAATAAGTTACTAGATTAGGATATTATCCACAGATTTAGTGAACAGAACTAATGGTGCACTGCATTTCTTAGCATGTACAACACAAAGACCATGGTCGCTTTATGATTCGTATACAAACAACTTGGAGGCCAGAGTTTAGCTTAAATGAAAACCACTGGAATGGAAAGGTTGCAAGACGAGAATATCTGATGTTTTCGCAAACAAACTGTGAAAATCAGACATCAGACATTATTTTTTAAACCAACAAATGGAGGAAATGACAACTTTTGAAATCTCTAGAAGTTTGTTGTGGCTGGTGATTTAGCCCTTATAAATTAAGGACAGATGGATAAATGACGAAAGAAAAGCAATTAGAAGAAACTGTGGTGTCAATCCATACAAACATATTTGTCTCAGACCAGAGCAGATGTTCTAAATGTCATTCCCTGGAGATACTTGAAGATGGCAGTAACCCAACGTTTTCAGACAGGATGGAGCTTTTCTTTTCACTGGGGTGCATTTCTCAGACATTATCACTTGTTCACAGATGAATTTTCTTCTCTGTATGTCATTTTGAATGGATTTTTGGTGCAACGATGTTTCCCAAACACCATTTTCAACATCAACCATTTGATGAATCGACAGTCTTCACTGAATGGGATGTTATCACACACTTCCCGAGGGGTTCAGTGACATTCTAACGTTTCGCACCTTGCCTTACTCCAGTTTGGAGCGTTCTGTGGCCCCTTTGGGGCTGTTTCGTGTACTGCACTCCAAAGAGTGTGCTAATGTCACTCTGTACATCCGTGGGTCTTATAGATCTGAAATTACAAACATCTGAAGGTCTTTCCTTTCACATGGTGTAATATATCTGTTGCAATTTTATACACGGTTCGCGAAATATTTATTTATGTCTTTTTTTATTGATCGACCGAAGTCATGACGTTTCATCCTCCAGAAGTGTTTATTGTGTTTAATCTGGCGTGTGGATTTGAAACATAACATTTGAAAAACAAAACAAACAGACGATATGTCTTTAAAGGAAAATATTTGGTCATAACAGAGTGTTTCGACTCAAAGATGGCTCCCCAAAGGTTTATAAGCCCATGTGGAGGGTCTTTTAAGTCCAAGTTTAGCCAAGAGTGCAAAGACACTTCATCAAACTGTAGTACTGAATAGAGTAATGCAGTCGACAACAGGCAGGGTAACTGTTTTAACTAATGTTTATTGCGTTTTTAATACAAAAATGTATTTTATTGTAAATATTATGTTCGCTGTGTATATAAGGTGCCTGTTTTAAGTGACATTTTATCAGTTTTCGCACTTGTTTTGTATTGTTAACACCGGTTTTGTGCGCTGCTGCCATCAATGGTCTTAATATTGAATATCTAGGCTGCTGTTATTTTGAACACTATTTTTATAGACTGTTTTGTACTTTAAATTTCTATTTTTTTTTTTTATGTAAGTAAATATAACTTTGGCATTTTTTTGTTTTATTTGTAAATAATTAAACCTTTTTTTTAAATAGTTTTCTCTGTAATTTGTAATATTGTAATTCCTGCTCACCAATGCTGTTAATTAGAACTATTAAAATTGAATAATTAATTCAAATAAAACATATAAATAACCTTAATATAAGAGAAATAGAAACATAACAGAATGACTAAAAATTCATGTTTTTTACATTTGACAAATATTAAAAACAATAATTCTTTACGTTTATGCATTTACCAGATGTTAATAAATAACACCTTTAAATAATACATTTAATAATATTCATAAATAATGAATAAATGTATTCATTTAACAGATGCATTTTCTCGAAGGAGACTTAAAAAAGATTACCATAATACTATATACTTAAATAGCACTGCTATTAAAAGAAAAATGAATGATAATTTGATATTCTAATGTTACTTTCCATGGCCTAATGGTTTCCATTTGCTCAGATTGGATCAAGCGTGTGCGTGTGTGTGTGTGTGTCGATTTGCTTTCGGCAGGTTGTGTTCAGGCGAACCATAGCTGACGAATACAACCTTCTCTATGGGTGATACAAAAGTACGTGTGAGGAAAACGCAGACCCAAACCAATAGTTTCCTGTTTCCTTTAGGGCGCTTAAATCAGCAGGGGTCAAACAGACAGTATGTTGAAGCAATCATGGATGAAAGTCCGGAGAGCTTTCATGAATAAGCTGTTTCAGCTCCAGCTCCGGTGATGGATTTTTGCCGTCATGCGAGGTTAAACTAATACACCTGATTCAATTAATCCAACGGCGGCTGATTATTGTTGAATCAGATGTGTTAGTTCAAGGCTGGAACAAATTATGCTATTGCGGCGTCCCAGAGGACAAGAGTAGAAAACCACTGGAACAGACACAAGACGTCTGATCTTCTATAGGACTCCAATGTACAGTAAAACACAGAGGTTTTGTGTTTAAATCAAGAGAAAACCACATTTCCACTCAAAACTCTCTCAGAGAGTAATCATTTGAAGTCATTTCTCTGCTTCAGTGGTTTGTTAACTGCCCGTATAATGACTCTCTTCAATCTTTTATTTATTTCTGAGCATCTTGTTCATGAGTTTCCTCTTGCATGTACGAGGGAATATTATAGTTTTCCTAAGGGTTTATGCGTTTGATCTTCCTAATTTTGAAAATAAACACTTACAACTTTAGATTAATCGCATTTATATTAGAAATAAGCCTGTGAGTTTGACCTCTGCATGTTTGTGAGCATTGTCCATACTCCCTTCTAGTGCTTGAAGCATTCTGGTTTGTGTCCAAGTGTTGATCTTGTTCATTCACCGTGTAAAAGTATGTGAGTTTAGGCCAGTGCTCACAGGAGAGATTTCTTACCAGATGAACTGACGGAGGTGGTCTGAGAAAGAGAGACAGAGAAAGTGTGTGCGCTGAAGTACTAAGTATATAAGGCATTATGTAAGTCATTGTAGCTACTAGTGCCAATGGCCTCAAAGGCCGAGACAAAGCCAAAGAAAACTGGATAGCAAGGCTCTTGGAGAATGTACTGCAAACTAAGGGTTTTATTTTTGTTGTTGAAAAACACTTATTTCCTAATTTTGTAAGATGACCTGATTTTGCTGCTAAATGTAGAATAAAGGGGCCCTGAAATGTTTCTACACTGAACAATTCTTATTTTTCAGCTATACAAAACAGGTACAAATTTTGTCACTGGGGTGGTACTTCTCCAAAAGTTACTTTTTTACCTTTTAGGTACTAATATGTACTGCGTAACTTTAAGGTACAAATATGGACACATGGTACAGAGGTATTTTTTTTTTTTAAAGGTACCATCCCAGTGACAGCTTTCATACCTTTTCTTTCTGAAAGTGTAACATAACAAAACATTAAAACAAGATAGATTTACTTTAGAAGCAGAGTAATATTAAAACTTCAAATAGTCAAATAGTAAAGAAGCGTAACATTTATATATATATATAGGTGGGCTGTGAAAACAAATCTGCATGGTTTATCCTTTTGATCTTTCATTCAAAAAATTCACAAAATTCTAACCTCATTAAATCAAAACAATTAAAATTGGGGGGAAAATGTTTGGGAGAAATTGTTTTTTTCCAATACATGTTAGCCACATTTATTGGCACCCAATTATTGCTACGTCCTTTTGCCAAGAGAACAGCTCTGAGTTTTCTCCTGTAATGCCTGAAGAGTTTGGAGAACACCTGATAAGAGAAAACACCCAGAATCACTCCAGATGCTTCAGAATATCAGCTCCATGATGGTGCTTCTCCTCTTTAGTTCAGCTCACTCATTTTCTGCAGGGTTCAGGTCAGAGGACTGGGACAGCCATGGCAAAAGCTTTATTTTGTGCTCAGTGACTAATTCTAATGTTTATTTTGATGTTTGTGTTTGGATTATTGTCCCGGTGGAAGACCCAACCATGGCCCATTATAAGATTTCTAACAGAGTCAGTCAGTTTTAAATTTTATCTGTTGGTATTTGATTGAATCTATGATGTCATGTGTCTAAACAAGATGTCCAGGACCTCCAGCTGAAAAAACACAGCAGTATATTTCATTGTACACATGGAGTACTTTTTATCCCTGTGTTCACCAAACCCATCTTGAGTGATTGCTGCTAAAAAGCTCATTATTTAGTTTCATCTGCTCATAGAAGCCAGTCCCATTTGTAGTTTCAGTCCTGTCTGACAACTGAACATGCTGGAGTTTTTTGGTTAAGTGAGGAGAATTTTCCTAAACCCTCCCAAACCCTGAGATTGACCAATTTTCTGCAATTCTCCAGCTGTAATCCTTAAAGAGTCTTTAGCCACTCAAACTCTACTCCTCGCCGTGTATTAGGATGATAGACACACACGTCCTCTTCCAGGCAGCTTCCTAACATTTCATGTTGATTGGAAATTCTTAATTATTTCCCTGATGTTGTAAATGGAAACTTTCACTGCTCTAGCTCTTTTCTTAAAGCCACTTCACTAATTGGTGTAGCTCAATTATTTTTTGCTGCACATCATACATATATTATAATATATATATATATATATATATATATTAAAATATGTTTTTTCTCATTGTGTTGATGACTGAGGGAAAATGTTGTGTAGACTACAATTAATATTAATTGTAACCTGTGCAAATCCTGTAGATATACATTATAAAACAAGCCTGAGTACCTTTTGATTTTTTTTTAATAGCCAAAAAGTAAAAGAAAAAGAAAAAAAACACTAATATAATGCTTAAGATGCTTTTTCAGTGTAGGTTTTTTTTTTTTTTTTTTCCCTTTTTTTATATTTATTATCTATTTTCATTGATTTGACAAATCAACAGACAATCTTCAAGTTTCTGGTCCATTTAATTTTAAAACCATTTCCTCATTTCTTTCACTTAAATCATATAACCAAACCTAACAAGAAACAACCCCCACAACACACACACACATTCCACAACAAGTGCTGCTATTTCTTCCCTTTGCTGCCCTCTACTGTCCACGACATCAATGTTCATGAATGTTCTATTTTGGAATTCAAAACATGGCAACATTCTGTCCAATCAAAGATTGATGAGAAGCCCACTGTGATTGGTTAGCCATTAAGATCCTTTCATCTGTGACAAAGGGAACCAATCCGTAAGCTGATTCCTCATTTCCAATGTGGCAAGGTGGCATCAAACTCTCTAAACTCAGTGTGCATGTTGACGCTGCACTTAAGTTCAAATGAGCCAATGGGAAAGTGTGTCTGTCTCTGTGATGAGCCAGTGGAAAAGCGGATTGTGTGTGATGAGCCAAGTAACCATCCATTGAGCTGCCAGATGATGCTGTCAACGAAATCAAAGCGTTCCTACTTCCCAGAAACCCTGGCCTAGATACACCTGAGAAAGAGAGAACATTTATAATGCAAGCTGTGTACATCTACAACGAAAACAAGACATCAGCATTTACCCAGCAATCCGCAGTCACTTGGTTCTTCTTTTTGTTGCCTCCTCATCCTCGCTCTGCGATTGGAGAACCAAACCTTCAGATGGAAGATCAAGTCAAAAATCGAAGCCCCTTTAAATACATGTGTGCCATCTCTGGAAGCCCTTTTTTCATATAACAGATGTTCACCTCCGAAAGTCTAAATTACCTTTATAGTGTTCTGTGAAAGATTTGTCTCCTCCGACAGCTTTTCTCTGGTCAGAAGATCAGGATAAAGTCCACGGATAAACTCTGAATGGCCAGAAGAGGAGATGTTATGATGCGTCTCAGTATAACAGCACACAGATGACTCCTGGCAGACATTGAGAGACAGTGATCACCTTTCTCTAACCTCTCGCTCTGATCTGAGGTGAAAGCTGTTCTGCTGCGTTGAGAAGTGCCACTCCGATTTGTGTTCATTTGCTGCTGATTCGTCTGAGCTGTTGTGTGTAACCTCCTCTGCTCATCCAGTTGTTCCTCTAGGGTCAAGTCTAGGAAGTCAAAGTGGGAAGGTTAGTAGATTTGTTTCAAGGCCTTTAAGCAGGATGAATACAGGTACAGTAGGACACTTAATCACCTTTATCATTATAATCAGAACATGCCTCAGCTGACCTGTATTCACTGTATAGCATTAGAAATTGAATGGAAACAGATTACCTATGTAACTGTGTTTTACACTTGGATATGCACTGTTCATTCGGTCCACATCTACATGAATCTTCTTAAGAATACGGTTTATAGAAGACACCTGATGACAGGATTGATTCATGAGTCATACACAAATTTTCCCTGATCAATCATAAACTGATTTTTTTTTTTTTGTAGCCTAGACTTGTGCATTAGTTGTTTTTACTTTATTTTGATGGTCCGTTTAACACATTCTGTTGACTTTAAGTAAAGTCCCTACATATTTACTAACTCTCAACAGAAAGGGACCATCAAAATAAAGTGTTACCTAATAGTTTACTTACAATTTAGCATAACTTGCTCACCAGTGGATCTTCTGCAGTGAATGGGTGCCGTGAGAATGAGAGTCAAAACAGCTGATAAAATCATCACAATAATCCTCAGACCATCCATTAAAGTGAAAAGTGGTGTGTTTGTAATAACCAAATTTATTTTTCTAACTTTTTTGGATGCTCATTCTGATGGCACCCATTTACTGCAGATGATCCATTGGTAAGCAAGTAAAGTAATGTTTAATTTCTCCAAATCTGCTCCAGTGAAGCAAACGAACCCATTTACATTTTAAATGGCCTAAAGGTTAGTACATTTTCATCATTTTTAAAGAAACAGTTCACCCCAAAATAGAATTTCTGTGATCATTTACTCACCTTCATCTTTAAGAAAGAAAGTCATACAGGTTTGGGTGGACATAAGGGTAAATAAATTATTTTAATTTTGGGGTGAATATCCCTTTCATTTGGTGGGATGTGTCTGTACAGAAACTATTTTTCAAAATGACATTTAAACCTACCTGGTACAATAAGGCACAAAAAACGGTGTTGCACAAAAATAGGTATATAATTAATGAGAACAAGTTCATTTAAACATTTGAATCAACAGCAGCTATTGATGTTTAACTTTTTTCATATTGAACTATTAAAGAAAAATCAACCAAACTTAATCAAGTTTTAACCCACACTGGGGACTTTATCTCCTCTGCAGACTCGATCTGTCGCAAGTTTTTGGCGGATCTCCCAGGCGAACAGTGCGGGGTTCTGCAGCTTGTGCTGGGCTATGATGGAGATAACGTCAGGAGTCAGGAGTCTGGGTCTGCTGCCTCCCGTTGCTTTAGGACCAATGGACCCTGTGCGCTGAAACCTGCCCAAAATCTTACTGACACAGCCGTTGGAGACCTGCACATAGCCCACTGTTAGTCCAACATGTCCATATTCACATGAACACATGGTAAAGTGGGAATTTTACTCAATACCTTCAGTATTCTGGAGATCTCACACGGTCTCACCCCCTCGTTCGCGAGCTCAATCATCAGTCTCCGTTTATAGACGGGCAGAGGACGGCCGTTCAGAAACACACCGCCCATCTGATTCACACTCCCCTCTCCTGACACATATTCATACACACATTACATCACTGGGAGGTTTGCGCATTTAGGAAAAAAGTGGAATTTCTTTGGCTACAACTTAGTTACTAATATAGGCTATAAACGTAGGCTGTGTATCTAAAATACTGATATTCACAATTTAAGGGTGAATTATGTGTCCTTTTTGGCACCGGACCAATATGTAGGCCTATACATGTTTTTAATTTAAAGGGTACGCAATTTTATGAGTTTCAATTCGTGTTTAATCACTAAAAGTCTAACTTCAGGACAGCTTTGTTAAAAATCTGTGGACGAACAGTAATAATCAATTGCCAACCTTCGTTTCCCAAATCAGAATTTGCGCCGCACATCCCCACCTGCAACAGGTATCCTTGCTAAAAGTCATCAAAACTGTGTTTTAGTAAACATTTAATATATTATATTATAATGAAATCTAATGCGAGGGAAAAAAAACAACAAAAACGATTGAGTTAAAAGGTGCTTAGCTGTTCTTCTTACAGCCGAGATGGTCTTATTCTTCTAGAAGTAGATGCGTCCCTGCGCGTGGCCCCCACTCTCTAATCCTCACGCGTGACTTCTTATATATAACCCAGTGCCTTTATCAAGAAGATGACGTACTGTCCACATAGGAAGAAAGTAAATAAAGACTCTCGAGGTGACTCCCCGGTGATCACACATTATTGTAAAGCGGTGTTTCCTGCATCAACTACTGACAAAGGACCTTTTTGGCCCAGCTAATTTTACTAATCTAAAAACGCCGTGAGAATTCGCGTTTGCAGGAGGAGTAACCATAACATCTGTATCATTTTCGCGCGCTCTCTATTTAATATGGAAAATTACTGATGTGTATCAGGACGGACCTTAAAGTGCCTTTGCATTTCATTTAATGCAGCATACTTTTAGAGTCTCTCAAGAAATCATTTAAAACAGCTGTAAGAGTTGTAAACTGAGTAATTCACTCAGTTTTCATCAAGGGGACAGATGCAGTGATTCATAGACTTTCAAGTTCCGTGCGCATAGGAGAACAAACATGTACAAAGTAGTAGACTTTTTTTCCTCACTTGAGGACTTATGTTCAGTTAGCAAACCACACTTTCATTATAAATACTTGGGTTTGAATTATCGCCTGGGTGGAGTGTGTGATTTCAGCACCACCCAGCGCTGAACAGGTCCCATGATGTTCTCAGTGACGAGTGAAAGGAGTGCGCGCCCACACATGAAAGCAGTCAGCCCCCAAAGGATAATGCTGAAATACTAAACACATTTATGAGCCTACAAGCCCTAATTTACTTCTGTGACTCTCAAATTCACTGGAGATCGAGGCTCTCCGGCGGTCACGTGACTGGCGCATCTTTCCTCCTTGCACGCGACGACCGTAGGCTACATGTTAATCAGATTTTGTTCTTTTAAAGCAAACATTTGAAAACCTGCTCGAAAGACGACTGCCATATGGTAAAGTGCTTTTGATAAATCATAAATCCATCATGGAGCCCCTTTTATTACATTTTCTTTCAAGCATGAACAAATAGAGTCAGAGGGGCAAATGTGAACCAATTGTGGTTTTATTTATAAAAATAGTGAGTTGAAAACCCTCCCAGATGTCCCTTGTCTGGCCAGCAGATAAAATGTGTTGTAAACGTTTCAAAGGAAATATTTGAAGAGCAAATATTAGCGAGAGAGTATCCACACAAGCCTCATCTTTGGTCCTGCTCAATGACTAATTGGGCATCATTAGGTAAATCCACACAGATCGAAGATTGTGGAAATAAGGTTGGATTTTAAAATGCCATATGGTGCAAATTACATATTAACCATCCCTTACGGCATAATAATAACTGCAGGACTGGATGATCCGCATATAAACGCGACAAGCGGTTTGAACGCCAACATCTCCTTGCCAACGAGATAAAAAGATAAATAACATATTTATTTATTAGTTCAAAGAGCTTCATGTTATTTTTTGCTCATTTTTAAAAGAGAAATTAATTAATGCAACGAGTTAACGCTTCGAATTTTAGATAACAAATAACGAAATCCTCTCTGCGCGCAAATTTGCCTGGCACTTTGGGAATGTTTACATTTCGAACCTGTTAAATAAAAACGATCTTGATATATTCACGGATTTTGTGCCATCAGAAATCAAGAAGGCAGCCTAAATTATTAATATTTCCATGTTGTGCTCTGAATTATAGTACAAAACTCTGATATTGCACCCGCGTAAATGTGCACTTGGAGCTCTCCAAACGCGCACACGTGTTGTGCACTATTCAAATTGTCATTCAAATACTGGGATGTAGCTTTAAATCAAGATAATACGAAAACTGTTTTGCTGACACTAACTTTAAATCATAGAAATCTCCTTTTTAGTTCTCCATGTTCGCACCAAAGCTCATGAATGTTTGAAAAAGTGCACTTCTGTGCCAGTGCAAGAATGCAGATGAACATCTAATCTCTTACATTTCCTCCCCAAATCTGTAACTGAATTGCATAATTGTTCAAAAAGTTGCACCATATCATATCCAAAGCTCTTGGTTGCCCCGACATTGTAATAGTTCAATCTATGCTTTACAGTGAAAAAGCATGGGAACAGTCAAGAATAAAAATAAATATTTAATTTCTTACACAGCGCCTTATATGACACTATAACCACATGACAGAAGTTATTATATCTTGCGCATTTTTCGGAGTCTTTATGCTTGCAGGCTTGTGCGAAAGGAAGCGTGTTTAGGTTCGTGCGCGCGCTTTGATCCGAGTGTTAATCGACAACGAACCTTTCAAGAGATCCTTTATTACATAAAGAGATTCGGACTGGTCGTTTTATTAAACAAGCACATTGCCAGTCAAAAAGGTGAATTGTATTGTTGTGAACGTGATCATAAGTCAAATTTATGTCCATATTGTAGTATATGTGCAAATATATGTCCGATTTGATTTCCAGTTCACATAATATGTTTATATGATTTTTTAAAATATCAGATAAAAAAGGAGGTTTTTGTAAAATAAACTATATCATCATTTTATTTCAGGGCAGCATGAACATTTCTAGTTGTTCCAGCAGAACGATTCTTCAAGTGACTTCCTTTTAACATAAGTTCACGATCTAATACTAATCACAAGAAAAAAGGTCGATGACATCCAAGCCTCGCGCATTCGCATCATCAATATTACAGAGACGCGTAATACTGAGGTATAAATCAAGCAAAACGTAAATTGTCAAATGGCGTCATCTAGTGGTCAATGAGCACCTTCGCAACATTATTGCCAGCGTCCCATAGACAGATTGAGCTCTTATTTCATTCATACATCATTAAAAAAGTATTTTTCATTAATATCGAATCATGATTGTCAGTAATGGAGCATCCATAAGTATGAAACCCACCGAAGTAGTTATTAATTAAATAACAAAAAATCACAGTAAAGGGGTTTCAGTTTCGATATCACAATGACGCATTCGATACGTTATTACACTGTAATATTAATCATGCAGCTTATGTTATTACTTGCATGTTTTTATTATTATTACTTGCAAAAATCAAATTCCAAAATTCATCATCATCATCATCATCGTCATCGTTATCATCAACACAGTAAATTTAGAAAGAGACCCGAATTAAATGAGCAAATCATATACCTTTTTGTCTGTTGGATTGAATCTTGGATCTTGAATTTGGTTACATTTTTTTTTAATTTTTATAGAAAAACAACAAATGAGACATATATAGTTCCATAGCGTAAGCAAAGTCAACAGCGTCACTGTTGAGGAATGCAGATGGGATTTTTAACAAGAAATAAAATCAATAATGAATCATTTCGTTTATGTTCACTGTTGGTTGCTTTTATTAGTTCAAATGCGTAAACCAACAAAAGGGTTAATCTTTTTTTTCCATAATGTTTAATGTTCAGTTTGATAACATGCTATTTGTTCTTTTAAATATTAAATATATATATATATATATATATATATATATATATTTGTATTTTTATAATCTTAAGTTGTAATATTTATATTTAGGTAAATTGTATTTAGAATATTTATTTTTTCATTAATTTGTATTTTTATAGTTTTGTATTGTTGTTAAAAAATTATTTTTCTTAATAAAAGCTGTATATTTAATTTGTTGGGATGGATTGTTGTTTTGTATGCGTTCATTTGATGTCTAGTCTATTCTGGGGCTATAGTTAGACGTCTATTAGATTTTTACTGACAGCTCAAATTCAGTCTTCTTTTAGCCTAGACCCATATTCACTGTCTATTAGACGTATACATGTAGTCGTTCAATAGTGGTCTAACTGATGTCTAGTTTATTCTTGGGCTATGGTTAGACGTCAATTCAATTTTCACTGACAGCCCAAATTTTGCTTTGTTTTAGACTAGACGTCTGGGCTGTGTTTTAACGGCTAATAGACGTCTTTTAGACGCAAAAGTGCTTGCAGTGTAGATAGATAGATGAAATTAAAGTATAAAGCGTAAAAATAAAAAAGTAAATAAATACAGAAAATAATAAGTAAATGGAATTCAGGCATAGACTTTCTGCAGGGTTGGGCCTCCATAATCACATCTCCAGTAATAAATGTAAGCCTATGTTTTCAGTGTACATATGCTTATTCAGAGTCATATAAGCCAGTTTATAGCCTATAAATAAAATAATCATGAATAAAAGCGGCTAAGTTAGAAAAAGAACCCAAACTAATTTAAAATCCCGGGGGTGTGTTGAATATGTGCACACACTTTTTTCAAATCTGTGCTGACGTGTCGCACCTCCCCACTTACCGGATATCATCACTCGCTTTCTAACGTCACAAGCAAATCGCCCCATTCAGCGCACGAGTGTGACGCGTTGACCGAGGAAGTGCAACATTTCGACGTGTACATCCTCACGCTGTGCTTCCGGTTAAGCAAAGCGTGATCAGTCGTGCTCAGTCTCTCTTCCCTTCCTCGGCTCACAGTAGAGGCGTCTCGTAGGATTCTCCCGGTTCCTTTACCTCTCTCTCTTCCCTCCTTAACGGAATACTCATTCAGTCCAGCGGACATGGCATCTGCAGTACCGGCACAAGTTCAGTCCAACCCAGCTTCAGCTCCGCAGCTGCAGAGGGGAATAGTGAAGATGGTAGGAGAAACACACGGGACACAAGTATTGGTCTGGGGGTGCTGGCTAACTCACTCATGCTCACGGGGGAAGAAGTGACTTTGAAGACTTCAAAAGTTCAGATCTTTTATGCCAGGCGTGCATTATGCAGCTTATTGCTTTTCCTTTAGTTCTTTTGACTTTTGGCGAGTGTTTCAGTTGTTTGCATGTTCAGCAGAGATTGAGAGAAGTTGAGCGGTCTTCAGCTGTGATCCAGATGGCCAGTTATGCAACATTACATTCAAAGTTTCCTTCGACTTTTGACGTCTTTCATTTGCTGTTGTAAATGATGCCAAACATTACTAAATGCCAGTCTCCGAGTCTAAATATTTTGCAGCTACAACTCAATATTTGTAAAGAGGCACGTATTTCACAACAAACTCTGATAGTTTGATAAACACACTATTTTATCAAAGCTGAGCGTTTTAAACAGTTCTACAGTTTGTTCAGCACTGATTTAAAACTAACGTACAAATGGAGGGTTTAACGGAATATCTAGCGACTCGATACTTTTGAATCGGTTCACCTAAAGATTCATTCTCTAATACGTTCAGATTGCGAACTGTACGCCAGTAGGTGGCGGCTCATGATTGTTTTGTAAGTTATGAGAGCGATTATTGTATAATTTACTTGCTCAATCGATTCGTTTACGCGTTGCAAAGTGTCAAAAAAATCAGGGCTTTTTTCCCATCATGCTAAGCTTGGCATTTATCGGCATGCAAGTAACTTTATGTGTGAAAGAGTTTATTGTTCGCGGTCAAAAGTCATTTTTACACATGTATAGTTCTCAGTTCCTTCGTAAGGTTTTGAACGCACTGAATTAAGTTGAAGACAATGCACTGAATGAGTGAGTAACTTTCGTTCATAAACACCTGTTCACTCACTAATCAAGCGCAGCCTGTCAAAGGCATAATCTGAAATGACCTACACGAATAGTGTATTACTGCACTTTTTTTATTTGAACTTAAGTTCAAAGTTCAGGTGTGTTCTGTTAGTCTGACGTGTGAGGTCTCGTGCGTGCACTTGTGGATTTGTTCAGTTTTATTCTGGCGCTCGCCTGTTACGGTGTTTCTGTGTTGCGGTAAGATTCAATGAGCGGTCGGCTTCCTCAGGCCCCCTAACCAGGCTAGGCGCCGCAGTTTTGGACTGTTTACTTTGTCTGCTCTGGTGAGTGAAGGGGGAGCAGATATGAGAAACTGACACGTAGGTCTAGCCAACCTAGAACTGTCCATGGAGATACTCAGGACAGTAAAGCGAGAGAGTCTGGAAGTAAAAACCCGGATAAGCTTTATTAATCTTTAATTATGAATTATATTTGGTTTTTATTTTTAATAATTCCAGTTGATATTGTTATAAAACGGTCACTTAATGTATCCTGGTACGTTAACCATAGTTTCAGCCAAAATACCGTAAGTGTTTATACCTTAAAACCACTATGATGGCTTATTATTAGCCAAAACATTAAAAGCAGCTAAAGGTAATAACAAAAATCTTATTTACCTTATCTAATGACACTATAACATGATATCTTATGTTTAACTACTTTTATATTGATTGAATCCATCTTAAAGAATTCCAGGTGATTGATTAAATCAATATTATAAGTTCCATGGGGCTAAGATATCCACCTACTTGGAAGACTTGATTCATTCCCTCAGAAAGGCCTTGAGAGCAAAAGGCCTGCCTAATTACTGACTGTATGGAGGAATACACAGGCCTCAGTTACCACAGTCTGGGGTGGAAAATATCCATGAATTTCCCGAATCCACCATGCTTTGATTTAACAAGGAGTTGAGCAAGACCGGGAAGTACTCTGCACATTTTAAAGTGCAATTTCATGGCAAAATCAAAGCTATATAAGACAGGCCATGACATTTAATTCACAGAAACGTACAATGGGAACTATTTGGCCTCCACTTTCTTTATTAGTTGTTTATTATTAAGTTTAAATGAAACCCAGAAGAAAACTATTTTGTACAACCATAACACTGATAACAAGTAGTGCTCGTGAGGCAGAAATGTATTCATTGATTTCAGCTTATGATTAAAAAAATGTAAATTTTATCATTCTGTCATTTTAATCATTTCGTAATGATGCAGATGTGTCTAGGAGTTTGGAGTAATGCCAGGGACATCTGATTGGACAAGCCACTCCTAGATATCTGTAAAAACTGCTTCTTAAGGCAAAAATCAAGCATGATTAGGCTTGTAAACATTAGTGCTGTAAATTATTGATCTCAGAGGTGCAAGGTCTCCCCCAAAGTGTTTTAAGGTGTATTTGTTTAGGGATGCTAAAACTGAGGCTTCATGCTGTGATTAACACAGTAGTGATTGTTTCACTGATGTTATCTTTGGTTAGTGGGTGTAATAGTTGTTCAACTGTTGGCTAAACACAAACAAGCAGGTCCTAAAGGAATTGTGGCCTTGATCAGATCCCTCAGGTCTTCAGTGTTTGACTTGCAGATTGATTGTTTGCATCATTCATTGCCTATGCCAGTGCAAATACGTTATTGACATGACTGGAATGATAAACTATTTATGAAACATTATATAAGCACTCACATTGATTTTTATTTTATTTTTTCCCTTGCAGGTCTTGTCTGGTTGTGCTGTCATTGTTAGGGGTCAGCCGCGAGGAGGACCCCCTCCAGAACGACAGATTAACCTGAGTAATGTCCGAGCCGGAGCTCTTGCCCGTCGTGCAGTTCAGGGTCAACCAGACACCAAGGACACACCAGATGAGGTAAACATCAACAGAGCTCTATGGCCCTCAAATAGTTTTTTTTGACATGTTAATTCATAGTCTTTTACTTTCTTTCTATATTTATTTCTCATTTTAATTTATTTATTTTTTTATATGCATATTAATATAAGCAAGTTTATTAGCTGTGACTCGTAAGCTATATATATGTGTGTAAACAAAATACGTATTTAAAATAAATATTTTATTTTAAAATAAATGGATAGGGAGTTGGGCTTGTAACCCAAAAGTCACGGGTTCAAGTCCCAGGTCCGGCAGGGATTGTGGGTGGGGTTAGTGAATAACCAGCGCCCTCTCCACCCTCAATACCATGACTGAGGTGAGACCCTTGAGCAAGGCACCATTCCCCCAACTGTTCCCCTGCGCCGCAGCAATGGCTGCCTACTGCTCCGGGTGTGTGTGTGGTTGTTCACTTTTCTTTTTTGCTGTGTGTGTGCACTTGGATGGGTTAAACGCAGAGCATAAATTCCTAGTATGGGCAACCATACCAGGTCACATGTCACGTCCTTTCCTTTCAAAAAAACTTTAGTTTTGACAGCACTAATAACTATAAATAATAATAATACATTTATAATAAATAAATATATAAATGCATTGTTTATTATTTATAACATTTTTATAATGTCTACCACGGTACATACTATAATTATTATTATTAAATATCTGAATGTTGCAAAACATAAATATAATACTATTTTATTGCAAATTAAGCAGCATTTCCGTTAAAAAAACATTTACGTTTAAATAAAATAAAATCACAGCAATTTATAAAATTTAAGTTGATGCCACT
Organism: Enteromius radiatus; assembly: GCA_032357445.1. Taxonomy (NCBI): domain Eukaryota; kingdom Metazoa; phylum Chordata; class Actinopteri; order Cypriniformes; family Cyprinidae; genus Enteromius; species Enteromius radiatus. The sequence continues at coordinate 9,358,539 of JAUCMS010000079.1, read as the reverse complement.
GTGTCTCTCATTAAAAAAAGTTGCATATGGACAAAATAATAGCCAACAGTAATTTCAAAATATAGCCATACGATAAATACAAAATAATCAGTTGCAAATGCAACAATTTTCATGTTAGGTGACTAAATGTTTATCATGGCTAATACTGTAAATTGTTACTTTCCACTTGCCACTGTTTTAGTTAGAGGCTAAGAATAAGTTTAGTATGGATATTTGAACTTTCCTATGCTTAAACACTGTGACTGAGTATTTGACTCTCTGTCATTACAGCACACAATTCTCATTGATATCAATAGATGTGTCATGTATTTGATGAATTGTAACTGTAGTCCATAGCATCTAACTCACCGTGGTTCTGTTAAGAGTACTCCGTTTCTCTCACACTCACAAAGAGGAAGAAAGCGAGCTTACATGCCACACAGAATTTACATGCAACATGTAAATGGTATTCTTTGTTGTATTTTCCTGTCAAATGATTGAGTTCATTCAAAAACAAGCAGAAGCCAGTTCCTTCTATATTGGGTGAAAACTAATGCACAAACACATTACAATTCACGTTTGATTTTAGCAAATGAGTGAACCCAGACAGGTTGATTAATATTCATCCGACCTGATCTATTCTACAAAGACGACTAAATGATTAGTCTAATAATGACTAAAATGACTATGCAGTGGTGATTCTATTACTATTTTGTGCATATAGGGTTGCAATATTACTTAGTTTTTACTTTTAAAAATGTAAATGTTTTTGTTGTTTTTGTATTGTTTATTGTTGGTCCATGCTAGTTAATGTATTAATTCATTTTAACATTATTGCACCAACAAGAGTTACCAATTTGCATAACTTTCTTTTATCAGTAATATGTTTTGCTGTACTTTGTGAATGAACTGGTAAAATGCCTACCTTGAGTGCAGTGTTAGTCACTTTGGATAATAGAGAAACTCAGATCTGCCAAATGCAAGGAGTAAAATAAATTTTTTAGACAATAAGCCACTTAAAGCAGTATGTTCTGCTTCACATTGTTTCTAAAATAACTGCATCTTGTGACCTTTCTCTTTCATAATAAATCCGTTATGTTTCTAAACGTTGAATTAATCACCTTTTTTTTTTCTTGTAAGTAATTTACACGCTTTTCTTAGGACATTTCCATTCTCGGGTGAATAGAGGCTCTTTTTAGTAGCTAATGCACATCCTCCTGTGCTGAATGGCTGTAAATAGCTGTGTGTGTGTGTGTGTGTTCTTTGCAGCCATGGGCTTTCCAGGCACGAGAGTTTTTGCGCAAGAAGGTAATTGGCAAAGAAGTCTGCTTCACCGTGGAGAATAAAACCCCTCAAGGCAGGGAGTATGGCATTGTCTACCTGGGAAAAGGTGAGTGATGTTTATGATCACCGAAAAGATTCTCATTGCGACTGTGCTGATCTGAAATGTGTGAGCTTATTGTAGTGTTGTTATAGTAACACACTTGATCTCTCCAAAGACACCTCAGGAGAAAACATCGCAGAGTCCCTGGTGACCGAAGGTCTTGCCACAGTTCGCAGAGAAGGCATCAGAGGAAACAAGTAAGAACCGTGCCGTTTTTATTTTTTTTTCCCTAAGCGTCAAACAACTGGTGTCAGTACGGTTCTTGCACCTATTGTCAAAGCCATCACAATGCTGGTTATTTTGTTTTCCTTCAGCTGAGATCATTTGTGTTGTCACAGTGGTTTTATTGTTTATTATTATGATATGTCCTGCAGGGGGCAGTGTTTGCCTTTAATGAAGTTACTTTAGGCATTTTGCTTTTCATATTTTTCCATTTGATCTCTCTCACTCCCTCTTCTGGCCAAATCGTCTCATTACACGTCCTGTCTATCTGCCCTTCTTCCTCTGGCTACAAGCGATGTAATATTGTCCTAAGCTTTTGGGACTTAATGATGCGTATGCAGACCGCTCTGTGAAATGGCCCTGAACAATTGCCAGTGGAATCGGTTTGCTTTAGGCTCATTTTCCCCACAGGAGACGGTGGTGTTAGACCCACTGTTCTCTCCACAGCCCCTGAACAGCCTTCTCATTAGCCGGGCCTGCTGTGGCCCATCACAGCCCACTGGATCGGCTATCATAATCTGAAAAGGAGTCATGTTTAAACCTGGGCTGCGCTCTGCCCACCAGCTCTCAATTAGGCACAGCAGAGCTGGGAAGGATGCCCACTCCTCTCCCTGACATGCTTGCGCGCTGTCTTTTGAAAGGATGAAGGAAAATAAAACTTTACTAGACAAAGACAGCTCAAGATGGCTGCTGAGATTTGGCAGCCCCTTATTTCCTGTAGTTAAAATTTATGAAGGCTTAGATAATTGGAGCTTTGGGCTTGTCATTTAATAGGCAGAAGGCGACTTTTCTTTGACATTTGCTTTCCAGCCTCACCGGTTACTACATGAGTGAGTTTTTAAGTAAGAGTCTGGTATTAACAGCTGTCTCGTCATCTTGCATATTGAAAAAAGAGGGCAGATCAACCCAGATGGCTGGTTTGAATATTTTGAGCTTTGTGTTTGTGTCCATTAGATCATGTGGCGGTGTCCTAGTCTCCCATGAGCCGCCCCCAGTCTGTTTACTGACCATCTGATGAATATTGCACATAAAACTGGAAATTTAGACAAGGGTTCATGGAATTGATTGACTGCAATACCACTGTTGGGAATTGATGTGTACAGGTTTTTATCAGTCCACCTGCAAACAAATAAATGATCAGATTAATAACAAATCAGTTATTTTTTGGTTAGGTTAGTGGCTTTTAATTTTTAAACCCAAAGCAAGTACAATGGATACTCTCATACTGTACATTTTCCAATGTTTATAGTGGTTTCTGTACAGCCGTCCCCTCAAAAAAATAATTCATTGAAATAAAGAAAATTATAAACGTTTTATAAGTTTAAATACTAATACTATAACTGAAATAAATTAATACTAAAGAAATAAATTACTGAAACCTAATTATAATTAAGGTTGCAAAATTTCCAAGACTGGAAACTTTCCATGGGAATTAACAGGAATAAACTGGCAATTATTAAATTTTATTTATTTTATATTATTAAATTTATTATTGCAGGAGCTAGGAATTTAAATGTAGCTGAGAAAAAACTCTTGCAGCATAATCTTGGTTGCACTCCATTTCATGCACAGACCACTTTTTAAATCATGCGCACAAAATATTAAAATGTCCATCTTGTTAAATATTAATGTAAATTACATGAAAAAAATTAAAACCTTATTGTGGTGCGTGTAATATGCTGGACAACTAAATTAGGCTAAACCATTGTAAAATTGTATGAATACACTGACTGAACATTTAGGTCAGCTAATAATAAAAAGTCTAAAAATGACCCTCCCCCACAAACAATCCCCTCTGATCACCTAAAAGAGGGATTCCCCTCCATTTTCTCAGAGCCACACTTGCTGTATTTGAGCCCAAGCAAGGTGTTATAAATATAATACAACATAAAATGTTTTATACAGTAGCTAGCTAGCCAGCAAATCTATATATTTAGTTATCACTCACTATTTCATTGATAATTTATGAGGTATGTGCTTGCTAGCTTTAGCTAGTTCTGGTAGCCACTGTACTGGTCAAAAGTTTGGACACGTTACTAATTTAAATATTTTAAACTTTGCAAATCTTTTGCTCATCAAGCCTTCATTTATTTTATCAAAAATACAGAACAAAACAGTTAAATTGCACTGTATTACAATTTCAAATAATGGTTTTATTTTGTAATATCCACTTTTTTTCCTTAATGTAAAAAGGGGTGTGGCCATTTGTAAATTCTGTGGGTATAGCTTTCAGTCTCATCCATGTCCAGCTATTTTAAGCTGTTCAAAACAGTTTGTTTTGCTGCTTCATATTGAAAATTGGTGTCTTATCATATGATCTTATCTTAAATATGAAACACTGTTTTGTAGATATATAAAATTCTTTTATTATTATTATTATTATTATTATTTTTTTATTTTTTTATTCAAAGCCTAAATTCATTAAAATAATTTAAGTATAGAGAAACAACAATTAGAAATTCAGAATGCGTACTCATCCACATTATATCTGACACTTTCAGTCTTGTCTTTTCATCTGGTTTCAGTGAGACATGAATAAATTGAAAATTAAATTATCATTGTATGCTTTAATATTCAATCGCTGTCATCGCACCATCAAAACTCCCTTAATTTATAATTTAATTATAGAATTTTGTTTGTTGTCTGAGCCAAGACATTAAAGGAAGGGCTGATACATCATTGACAGAGTCACTGGTCAGATTGGGTCTTTAATTAATGGACTTTCACCACAACGTTTTTTTTTTTTTTTACACACACACACAAAAGTTTTCATCATAGATTCTGATTCATTTTTCTCTCGTTCGTTCTGTCTCTCTGTCTCGCCTCTTTAAGTCTGTTCATTATTAAGGCCAGCGCTACTTAAACTGATAGAGCCTTATTAAAAAATCTGACGAGTGTCTGCCGTGGTCAGACTCTTTAATTCCCCTTAAAGATAATGATGGTTTTTTAGAACAACAGAGGAATTAATTGAAACATGTGTTGCCTTTTGATAATGAACAAACTCATTTGAAGAGCTTATCAAGGACTCAGAAAGGGGCTGCTCTCTGTGAGAGACCTCTACATATGTTGCTCTGTGCATTGAAGTTTGAGAGGAAAGAAAGGAGGGTTAAAATGATCTTTGGACTTTCTGTGTGTTTCAGTCCTGATCAGGCTAGACTGTGTGATTTGGAGGACCAAGCCAAAGCTTCTAAAAAGGGTCAGTGGTCTGAGGGCGGAGGCTCACACACTATTCGAGATCTGAAGTATACCATTGAGAACCCTCGCAACTTTGTGGACTCCCTCCACCAGAAACCAGTCAACGGTAAGATGTGATAAACTTTGTAAATCACACATTGTACTCTCCAGGGCCAGTACACATCAATGCTGAAAAAAAAAACTTCACTAGTATTCTAGATCAAGTTCAAATTTCATATTCATGAATGCAAATTTACTAATACAAATTCTAAGCTGCTTTTAATGAGTGAAGAAAGGCAGTACATAGACTAAATAGTCTCTTTTTTTGAATAAAAAACCTTGTGATTTATTTGTTCTTATAAAAACTATATTAATTAATATTAAGATTATTGCTTTGTTTTGCCATATAATAATTTAAGCAGTCTACAAAGAAAAAATGGTCTATCATTAACATTATCACAAATAAACTTAAATATTGTGAATTTAATAATCATATTATACTCAAATGACCAACTGTAGTATTTTTTTTTTTTTTACATTTCAAAAGAATTAATATTAATTTTTACCTCACGGAAAATGGAAGCATAATAATAATTAAAAAAAGAATAAAAATTGAAAACACTGGTGTAAGTCTCATCAGAGGTACCAGAGCCATATTTAGGGACCACAATATCATAAAGACTTAAAGGGATAGTTCACCCAAAAATGAAAATTTGATGTTTATTTGCTTACCCCCAGGGCATCCAAGATATAGGTGACTTTGTTTCCTCAGCAGAACACAATGAAGATTTTTTACTTTAACCGTGGCAGTCTGGTAGTCATTTAATGGAAGTGGATGGACACCAAACCTTTCAAAGTAA
>JAUCMS010000079.1:9332931-9352820 GCA_032357445.1 Enteromius radiatus | reverse complement strand
TTGTTTCCTCAGCAGAACACAAACTAAGATTTTTAACTTTAACCGTGGCAGTCTGGTAGTCATTTAATAGAAGTGGATGGACACCAAACCTTTCAAAGTAAAAAAACGTGCACAGACAATTCCAAATTACACCCTGTGGCTCGTGACGATACATTGATGACACGAAACGATCTATCTTGTCTATCAGAGGTAAAAAATGATATAAATACTGTTCAGTTTCTCACAAAAACTGATCGTTTAGTGTCAATGTAAAGTTAAAAATCTTTGTTTGTGTTCTGCTGAGGAAACAAAGTCACCTACATTATGAATGCCCTGGGGGTAAGCAAATAAACATCAAATTTTCATTTTTGGGTGAACTAAACCTTTAATCATTTTGCATTGTGTTTTCTTTTCACCCAGAACACCCTAAAATTATGCTGTGCTTTTTCTTCTTACACATGAAAGAATTGAGAGCTTTAATGTGTGTAATATTTCACTCCTCTTCCAGAAGCCCTTTTTTCTCTTCACAGCTCTGCACACAGCTCATTTCTCCATTTTAAACTGAATACTAACCCTGATGAGAGTTAACCTCCATCAGAGGGCTAGCCAGCTCACTGCAAATGAACAACTTGGTCATTAAATGCTATAGAAATGTGCCCCGTTTCCCCTCTTCACTAACAAGCTTATTAGATGCTAATCAGAAGTCAAAGTTGCAACATTGTTCGTAATATTGAATTTAAACACACTTGGCCACATTGACCCTTAAGTGCGTGACTGTGATTCACCACCTTATCAAATTATTTCACAGCTCTCGTTGTACAGTTATGCCAAGTGATTTTTAAACATGCCAATTTGTTGTTCTCTTCAAAAGTGAGCATCGTACAGAACTGTAGAGGCCTGTTTACATACTGGCAGCTACCCACATGCTGTGACACCACGTGAACTTTCTGTGAAGTGGGCTGACAATTTGAATTGGAAAAATAAAGTTAGAATCAAATTAACATGCTAAATTGTCTTAGTTTTAACTATTACAGTAGCTAAAGAGTGTGTTCTTTGTGCTGTAATTCATCATTCTATCACGAATGTGGTGACGTATAATTTTGCACGCTACCCATTCAAAAGTTTGGGGTCGGAGATGTTAATCTATGAATGAATTTGTTACTAAATATTTCAGTTTTACACGCATGCATTTTTTATTTTTATGTAATTCTGGGGGAAAATAAATTTAGTTCACAATTGTCAAAAAACAATTTGGCGTACAACTGTAGATTGATTTCTGGAAGCACTGTGACACTGAAGACTGGCATGATGGCTGCTGAAAATTCAGCCTTACTTTCACAGAAATAAATTGCATTTGAAAATAGAAGTGTTACTTTAAATTGTAATATTAAAAAAAAACATTATTGCATTTTCTATCAAATAAATCTAAAAATATATATATTTTTTCAAAGCATTAATGTGTTACTAACCCCTTTTGAGTAGTACTATAATTTTAATTGTGTGAAACAGAAGCTGAAACAAGATTACACTTTCAAGTTTGTTCATTAAATCTCTTTCTCTCTCTCTATTTTTTTTTTATATATATACACTCACACAGCCATTATTGAACATGTGCGTGATGGCTGCATGGTACGGGCGCTGCTTCTGCCTGACCACTATCTGGTGACAGTCATGCTGTCTGGAATCAAGGTGAGTTTCAGTCCTTCTCTATGTAATGCTATGAATAAATGAAACCCGATTTCTTTCAGCAGAACCCTTGAGTCCAATATTTCTCAGGATTCCTCACTTTCCTATTAGTTAATCTCTTGATGGGTAGCCTTGAGATATTCCCTCTAGGTTTTCTCAGACCCAGACCTGTTCCATGAATTCAGTAGACCAGCTAACTGCTTAATCTTGCTAATCATGAAAAAATGAGCTCCATAACTGTGCTAAATTAAGTGTGGTCGAACTAGAGTTTGCGCTTAGAGGCTTTTCAGGAAAGGGTTTACTTTCTTAGTAAAAAATGAATGTGATTTGTGTTCTGGGTATTTTTTCTGTGTTTCCCAGCAGATTTCAGAGAATGTACAGTATATGTTTTGTTGTTTATGAAAAATCTGTGTCTCCAGTGCCCTACGTTTAAACGGGAGGCAGATGGTAGCGAGACCCCCGAGCCCTTTGCAGCAGAGGCAAAGTTCTTCACAGAGTCGAGGCTTCTTCAACGAGATGTGCAGATCATTTTGGAGTCCTGTCCCAACCAGGTCATTCTGGGTACCATCTTGCACCCGGTATGAAGCCTCATCATACGTGTTTTCTGATTGATTTCTCTAATAACTGAAGTTGAACAGGAGTGTAAACCGCTTGAGCTTTTTGAGTGCTCCTTATATTTCATATTTAGGTTAGAGACATTTAATATTGATTCAACATACATGTGTGAGATGGACTTTCTCATTTGGAAAATCTGGCAAGCAATACTGGGAGAATGTAGGTTTTTTGGGGGGGTTCCCTTGAGTACATGATAGCCTTCAGTTGCTTTTTGTTTTCAAAGTGACAAACAATACTGCGAGAATTTATTTTACAGTTTGTCTATTTTAGTTTATTATCTAATATAAATTAATTGTCACCATCAGTGTTTAGTTATCAGCCAGCATACATGTTTTTTAATATTCACCACAATGACTTAGACTGTCAAAACTAAATACTTCAGGTACAGGAAGCACACCATTTGGTCCCTCGAGTAATTATTCAAGACAAATAAACAGTCAGTTAGAACATTTAAGAACAAAGAAATGCTACCAGCTGTAGAACACAATAAAAATAGATTAAAGATCAAAGATGTAAGTTAAGTAAAGAGTGCAGAGATATTTAACAACAATATAAAGCATTCAAATAAGCTTGACTGAAATACTGGTACTTTTGAGATCCCCGCTGTGTATAATGCAGTAAATTACTCCAAGGCTGTAATCAGTAATATATGCTGTGGCAATGTGGGAGGATCTACAGGTCCAGACTTTAATATAGGATGCACATATTTATTGTACAAGCTCTTCAGTGCCAAGAATCATTGATAAACTCACTGTAAAACCACAGGTATAAAGCCTTTTAATGTCATGGTTCTTGTTAATCAGAGAGATATCTGACAACGTGTGAGGATGTTTTGCTCATGAACAATATTATAACAATAACTTCAGTGTTCTCTTTCTGTTGATAACACCAACAAAGCTTTTTAAGGGTTTCCCTTGTCCACTTTCCCAGTTTCTTTGCTAACGTGATATTCTTATGTGTGGTCATTACAGAATGGGAACATTACAGAGTTGCTGTTGAAGGAAGGCTTTGCACGTTGTGTGGACTGGTCCATGGCTGTGTACACCCAGGGTGCCGAGAAGCTCAGAGCAGCAGAACGGTCAGTGCTTTTCAGTCGGCCAGTTGTCAGCCCTAGTTCACTATACATTTCAAATATGCCTGACATTTCAGCTGTTGGATCAGACTGAGCAGCTTGTTAACTGGTATAGACTCGGGTTGCTCTTACTTCATGTTTCAGCAGAATAGTTTAGCAAATGTGGCAACTTATTACACAGCCGTTCAAGAACACCTGCCCTGATGCCCACCTGCTGGCTTACTGAAGCATTAGACACAATCACAGTGAAATATGATAGGAGCACACAAGGTTGTGTCTTTAATCCAATTAAGTGCATATGCGGCTGTCCTTTATGCAGGGCTTAATTTTGGTGAAATGTCTTAGGTCTCTCTCCCTCTCTCTCAAACCCTGCAGATCAGCGAAAGAGCGTAAAGTGAGAATTTGGAAGGACTATGTTGCTCCCACAGCCAATCTGGACCAGAAGGACAGACAGTTTGTAGCAAAGGTGAGTTTTGTTCCACTTTTCAATCCATGCAGCCTTTAATAGTAAAAAAAAACACAGATTTGTGATAAAAGGGTCAAGGACATGTTAACTTGTCCAGCTTTTTTGTCCAGATTTATTCATCATTTTTTTTATTTTTTATAAATTAAATCAAAATGATGAATGGTAAAATGAATACAAAAAGCCTCATTAAAAGACCTACTTTTTATTTTTGATGATCTTTAACACTGTAATGTACACCATAATAAGGAAGAAGTTATCTGTTGCTACTTCCATTTAATTACTAAATGAAAATATTTTATAAATGATCGAAATTGAAACACAAAGTAATATGTAGCTAGCAGGAACACAAATTATATCATAGAGAGGATCCCTGTGGACCCTTATGACTCTGTCGTCTTTTTTTTATAATTATTTATTTTTCCTTTTTAATTTTTTGAAAAAGAAGGGTTAGTTCTGGTTAATGTCTAATTCGATACGATATTTGAGGAAATACATATTTACTTTGGTAATTTTTTAAAAATTAATTTTTAACCTTTTATTTGAATGGCCTTTTGTATAATTAATACATTTATTAAATAAATTATGTACCCATCCAAGTTTTAAGAAAAGCTCAATCACATGACACATTTGAGTTATGAATTTGTGGGTTTCAAATCCAAATGAAACCAACATGAATGCAAGGAAGGACAATTCTTTTCTATTCTTTGTGTTCTTGCTGTTGACCCACAAAACTAGCCGTCGGAAATAAGAACCGTAACACCACTAATTTCTTATATAGATAATGTTGCAGTTCTGAACTCTTCAAAATTGCTTCTGATGTTTCTCACTGAAGGTCACTGAAACCTCTTGATCTAAACTCAGATCTCGAGGCCTACAGCCAAACCTTTGATCTCTAGACATTAGGCTTTTTTCACTTAGAAAATCAAAAAATAACATAAGGAGAAGTCTGCAGAGTTTAGGTTGATGCTTCCAGACCAGTTATGCGTGACATTTCACCAGCAACAAGATAACAAATGACCGTTTCCACTCCTTCGTCTCTTCAAACTCCTTTATAACGGTGGCTTCTCAAGAATATTTAAGCACCGCAGTCTCTTAAAGTGCTGACTGCGGTTGACGTACTCGTCTCCCTGACGCCTTGTTCTCTATTGTGTCTGTCAGCGAGGCAGATCTTTCAGGTCTCAGGTGTTTCATTTCATTTTGCATACTCTGTAAAGTCAGCCTTGGGCCGCCTCAGCGGTTCTGTTCAGCTGCAGCCTTCAGCATTCCCCCCTGCTAAATTACAGCTGAATTTCTGCCTGGCCTAGAATGCACGAGGAAAGAATAAGACAACGATACCTTTTAAGGGTTATTTGCTTTCCTCGCATGTTAAAAAAACAGTCTGAAAGAGACGCAAGATTGAACATGAGATTAAACAATGGATTTGACGCGTATCTTTCATAAAGTGCCCCTATTATGGGTTCTGAAAGGTTCATATTTTGGTTTTGGGAGTCCCAAACAACAGGCTGACATGCATGCAAGATCAAAAAACTTTAATTTATTTTTAACTTTATACACTGCTCAAAAAAATAAAGGGAACACAAAAATAACACATCGTAGATCTGAATGAATGAAATATTCTTATTAAATACTTTGTTCTTTACATAGTTGAATGTGCTGACAACAAAAATCACACAAAAATTATCAATGGAAATCAAATTAACCCATGGAGGTCTGGATTTGGAGTAACTCTCAAAATTTGATGTAATGTCCTTAAAACAAGTCAAAATGAGTCTCAGTAGTGTGTGTGGACTCCACGTGCCTGAATGACCTCCCTACTGCCAAACCGGTCATGCTGGAGGATGTTGCAGGCAGCAGAACGTTCTCCACGGCGTCTCCAGACTCTGTCACGTCTGTCACATGTGCTCAGTGTGAACCTGCTTTCATCTGTGAAGAGCACAGGGAACCAGTGGTGAATTTGCCAATCTTGGTGTTCTCTGGCAAATGCCAAACGTCCTGCATGGTGTTGGGCTGTAGGCACAACCCCCACCTGTGGACGTTGATCCCTCATACCACCATCATGGAGTCTGTTTCTAACCGTTTGAGCAGACACATGCACATTTGTGGCCTGCTGGAGGTCATTTTGCAGGGCTCTGGCAGGTCTCTTCCTGTTCCTCCTCGCACAAAGGCGGAGGTAGCGGTCCTGCCGCTGGTTTATTACTTTCCCATGGCCTCCTCTACATCTCCTTGATGTACTGACCTGTCTCCTGGTAGCTGACAGACACAGCAAACCTTCTTGCTGCACAGGTAGCTGCACTACCTGAGCTACTTGTGTGGGTTGTAGACTCTGTGTAATGCTACCACTAGAGTGAAAGCACCGTCAGCATTCAAAAGTGACCAAAACATCAGCCAGAAAGCATAGGAACTGAGAAGTGGTCTATGATCACCACCTGCAGAACTTATTGGGGGTGTCTTGCTATTTGCTGATAGTTTCCATCTGTTGTCTATTCCATTCCATTGTGGAATTGTCAGTCAGCGTTGCTTCCTAAGTGGGCAGTTTGATTTCACAGAAGTGTGATTGACACATATTGTGTTTTTTATTGTTGTTTTTTTACATTTTTATGAGCGGTGTATGTCCAACGACTCCCAAACGATTCATTGAACGATTCATTTTTCCAAACTACTCCAAAGCGGTTTCATGTTGACGTCAGATGCTGTCATCATTCAGTTAGAATTACATTACATTATGTTCTGTCAATGCTATTTCACGTTGACTTTAGATTTAAGAATAATGTGTTGGGTTACTTGGGGGTGGTTGTGTTTTTTTATTTATTTATTTATTTATTTATTTATTTTTTACAATGGCTGTGCTGATATTACCACATCAGTAATGTTTGCTAACTTTATTTAAACCGCTGCCGCCTGGTCTTAATTTGATATGTTGACACTGAGTGCTCTCTCCTAAGTCAGCAACACTGCTTTTGCAGAAAGTTTCTTCATTCTCCTTAAAGTAAGGTTGTTTTACTGAACTTCAAGACCTTTAAAATATTCATGCTTGGCCTTTGGTTATGTAAAGGTGTTGCACTGCAATCTGCTTACAGAATTAGTTTCGAAATCCGCAGACACAAAAGTGTGTTTTTGCCTGAGTCAGAAAATACCAGAAGTGAAGAATAAAACATTTATATGAGCTTTAGCTTGCCTCAGATCTCTCTGAGCCGGGAGAGAAAGAAGATATACTTTGAAATTGTGTGTGTGTGTTTAAGGGAGAGTGTGTGTGTGTGTGTGAGAGAGAGAGAGAGCGAGAGACTCAACAGAAAAAGCTACTGACAAAAGCAGAATGGCAAGTATTTGTAAGCTGTTTCTGTGTCCTGGCATACAGGTCTGTTTTAATTGGTTTGCATTTCCTGTCATTCAAATGTATTCCAAAAGAGATGATGATGATGATGATTATTATTATTATTATTAATTCTAGTAATAATAATATATTATTAATTACATTTTGTATCTTTTTATTATAAATTTCAACTGGCTGCTTGTTGTGTGCAACGTAAATCAGTTTTATTTAATTGTATTTAAGTATTTATAATTTTTTTTAATACTTTTGTTTATCAAGGATACAATAAATGGATCAGAAGTGTGAGCAAAAACTGTATAATGTTGCAGAAGATTTATAGTAAAAAAAAAAAAAACTGTTCTTTTGAACTTTTTATAAATCAAAGGATTTATCACTGCCTCCAAAATACACTGATTTTTTTAATAACATTAGAATATTAGAACGATTTCTGAAGAATTATACGACACAAAATCTTGTGAAGAAATGGCTGCTGAAAATTCAGCTTTGCCAACATAGGAAAAAATGCATTTAAAATATTTTATTTGTAACATTTCACAATATTGCTTTTTCTTTCTGGCTTGATGAGAATGAGACCTTTCTTTCAAAGACATAAAATCATACTTAACCTTAATGGTTTGAACAGTGTAAATAAGAAAATCATTCAGTACTATGGTATGTGTCAGAAGTATCGTACTACTTATTACTGCTGTATTATTGCTACTTTTTTAAAATAGGCTATACCAATATGAGGAATTACAGCACTAAATATGTGAGCGATAGCACTGATATCGAGATGTACATTTAAAAATAAAAATGACAAATATTGAAATGTTTTCCGACTCCTTTTGTCCTTGTGATGTAGTTCTAGTCACGCTCTGTAGGTGGCAGTGGCTCCCTGTCACGTTCAGTAAGCTGCAGTACCAGAGTGAGTCATGGATCTGGGCTGTAGATCCCTGTTGCCAGCTTGTGGTGAAGTGCCTTGCATGTGTGACTGCTAATGAAACAGCAAAATGTTCTCCTTACTGTTCCCAGTTCTGCTTAGCTACTACCACACAGAAAAATAAAAGATGCGTTTAGGAACACAAGCACACACACACCCCTACATAAACCATGACATTCTCTGCCGTATCGCTGCCGAGCATTCAGCTGAATGTTTAAGCAAGTGATCTGTTTAATTTCCACTCTGAAGATTTAGTTCAAAGCCAGACGATTTGTCAGGTTGTGATGTAATTCTGCTCATATCATCCTTCTTTCCTGCTCATGTCCCTCTGAAGACTGTAATTTTGTCTTCTTTTGCTCAGATCAGATAATGCATGTATTTTTGAGGCATTCCTCTGCCTCTTCAGGTTTGATTATATCTGATCCATTACCCAGACCCGTACAAACGCCAGTCATCTTCCACATCACTAGCTCCTCTATTAAATAACTCGAAGTTGATGATCATATGAGATGACATGGATATGATATACTCAGACATGGTTCTAAAATTCAGCGCATTTGTGACATTTGTCGTGTTGTGCGGATGGTCCCTGTACATAACGGATGCGGGCCGCACATGTAACGCATGGTCAGATGTAATGTAACATGATTCTGTCACAAAACCTGCATGTCAAAGGTGGCACATGGGAGTTTTAACCTCAGGAGTCTCTTCACTTTGTGTGTCTTTTCTTTCTGTACTTTTCTGAGTGATCAGACAATGAAAAATCCCATAGACGCAAGCTTTCATCAAGCATAAATATATGTTCTGATTCTATAATCCCCAAAACATTTCTTTATTTAGCTAGTTAGCTTGGATAGTTGTGCATTTGGCCCAAATTGTGGTTTTATCAGCCCCATGAATGACTGATTTGCAAAGCCTTTGCAACCACCCACAACACCCCAAAACCATGGATGCAACTTTTATACATAAAAGCAGTTGCATTCCCCCCAAAAAATTTCTGTCTTTATTGAAGCTAGCTGTTGAATTTTTTTGTTTATATATATATATATATATATATATATATCTGTTACTAAACAAATGCTTTGGCACACTAAGTACTCAATTTAATCCTCTTCCTGTTCCTTTTCGTCTAAACAAAATGATGGACCGTTCCCGCCCTCTCTTTCTCTCAGATCTTTTGTATTCCCCGTCGGCTCGCTTTCATTGTCTTGTATGAGTGAAATGGTGAGGTAATGGTGGTAAGATGAGAGAATCTGAGAGAGGAGGGTTCTTCTTTTGAGAACAGAGTGTGGGAGAAGTGCTTTGTTTGCAGCTGTTAGCATTTGTACCGCAGAAGGCTCGTGGCGGGGTATGGTAACGTTTCTCTGGCAACAAGTGAGTCTCTCCCGTTCTCCTGGTGGAGCGGTGACTTGGTCGCCACCTCTCATTCTTTTTCGAACATCTACTCCTACACTCTCTCTATATTACTCCTGAATATTGGGGTGATTTATAAATATTCAAAGAATAAACAGGCTGAATACATCATAGTCTTAAAAAAATGAGTTAAAATGGGAACATTGATAACTGCAGAGAGGCTAAGTGTAAAGAATTTTTGGTTTGTCGAATGTGGTAATGCATGTGGGCTAAATTGAAAATGCATCAATGCTGAAGGCTATTTTCAGTATTGACTTTCAAACTGTTACTCTTAAGGCAGACACAATGAGCTAATTGTTGGGCCGTAGTTAAATGACTATCATCCCAGTTTTTATGTTTTGTCATTGATTTGAATTAATCTAGACTACTGCCGCCTGCTGCCATGGAGTTATTTCCTATCACAGTTACAGATGTATGTTGTGTTGTCCATTGGCTGTAATCTTTGCAGTCTGTTCAAATGCAGTGTTTTGACCAAGACACAGATCATCTGAGGTGATACCGAATGACAAAAATAAAACTTGTATAATTGAAAACCTCTTGTGGTTTTATTTTGTTGTGGAACAATTTTCTTTTTTGTCACTAAAGATGACACATCATGAAAAACTGACTTTTTTTCCATGTGTTAAAATCAGATCCAACCCCAAAAAACATGAAAAGAACAGCCCAGTAAACTTTTTTTGGTAAGCCTTTCTCCGTAAGCTTGGAAACACATAATATAGAAAGAAAACTTAATATAATATTACCGCCCCCTTAATTTGCAAATTTCCACTCATGTTAATATGATAGATGTGATGATCAAAATCAAACGGATGCTTTTGGGCAGAGATCTGAGGTGCGACCTCTAACAGTCATGTTAGTCATATCTGTCAAGTTTGGACAAAAAGCATTAGTTATGGACAGTGAAATATTTGAGTTTGGACATCAATAGCATCAAATGTCATTGGTTCTTGATTGTCTAATGACCAAATACCATAATGTCAAACCTGCTGCAAGCACTTTATGCCAGAATTCATTGCTAACTACCTGACATTTCTCTCTCTGCATTACTGAGTTTTCTTTTTGCTCTCTTCTGAACAGGTGATGCAAGTCGTGAATGCAGATGCCATTGTGGTGAAGCTGAACTCTGGGGAGTATAAGACCATCCACCTGTCCAGCATCAGGCCCCCGAGGCTTGAAGGCGAGGTACGAGTTAATGCATGTCTGTCCTTGGATATCCCTGTCACTAAGGCCATTACCGAATCCACAGGGTGCCGGCTGTCTGTTACACTGTTTGCAAAGTGCTGATGTGAAGGTTTTCTCTCCCCTCCATCTCTTAAAAGCACCGATCTCCTCCCTTCATGCATCTTTCACGCTCAGATCTCAGAGCGATGTGTTTAGTGGACACCAGGGGGAGCTAGAGACAGAAGCCCACCGGCCCCCCCTCCCCTCCATTTGCTCTGACACACCAGTGCTGCACTGCAGCCAAAAGCCCTATAGATCTACTCCCGTAATGAGCACACGCTCTCACCGAATCCCTCTTCCTCATCTATTAATGTCATATGCGTCCACTCAATCCAAAGCAATTCTCAAATGCTCACTTTTGATTTGCTAGATGTTAACAAATTAATATGGAGGCATCATTTGGCGGGGCTGCGTCTGCGCGCACACATTTTTTCAGTTTTCAAACGCTCAGAAATTTTCTTGTCCGTTCTTATTCCCGCCCATTAAGGCTGTTAATGAGAGATGATGTTTAATGGGTACTTTGTCTAGCTAAGTGTGTGTGTGTGTGTGTCTGAAAGCTGTATGTTAAACTAAAAGCAGTTAAAATTGGAGTGTGAATATCTCGCTGCAATTAACCACCCTCTTCCTGACCCCTGACCTCCTGTAATAAGATACAATGATTCAGCATGCTGAAAAAAAATTAGCTTCAGTGTTGATTTAGCAAATTAAACATGTCGATTAATAAGAAGGGCTTTAAATTACTGAACACTGCAGTTGCATCCTCGTTTTTGCTGGAATATAGTTTCGTGTTCTTGTACTTTTGATAGATAAAGCAATACGTTCCAAATCTTTAATGACATTTGTGATCATTTTTAAAGGAGGCTTTTCAGAGAGTCACAATTTGTCACGCACATGTAAACAGTGCTGGAATGCGGAGCTGTTGGTCTGTATCTATGGATACCGGGCTGTGGCGAGCATTCGGATCACTGCGTGTTTCTATCCTGGCAGCTTAAAGATGGCTTTAATCAGATCAGAGATGATTACAAAACAATAAAGATTATGGATGTATTTAGATCTTAGACGTGCTTTTGTTTTGCTTTTTTGTAGTATTTTGACTAGTTGATTTTTCTTGAAAGATAAACATGAAAGATTGATTTTGACAAAGAGACAGGAAAACTGATCTTTTGGATTCTTAGAATCTTTTATGGCAGTCATCTTAATGAGATGAGAGTTTTCAGCATTTCAGTCAAGTTTTATTGCTATTACTGTTTTTCTTAAAGGTGTAGTTCACCCTTAAATGATAACTGCCACTTTCTCACCTTCCTATTGTTCAAACATTGATGACTGTAAAAGAAGATATTCTGAGAAATATCTGTTTTTGCCAGTGTCCAACATCCTTCTAAATACAATCCTTTTACTTATATAATTCATTTTTGTGGGTTTGGAATGACATGAGTGTTATTAAATTGGCAGCATTTTCATTTCTGGATGAAACATCTCATTAAGGCTACCTCTAACCAGCAAGTTTATAACAACAACTTGGCAACCACCCATGATACTATTACATTGTGGCAAGTTTGGAACAAAGCAAGCACCTCTTATATTTTCCTCATATAACTGTAAATCCCATTTTATTATAGTCTTTTTATGCTGCAGAAGGTAGATCAGATGGCAGGGAGCCTGTGTATCAAGCAGTGTGATATAATTATCATAATACCATGGTGACCATCCGGCAGTGTTTGGTTGCATGCATGTGTCTGACACCTATGGTAGCTGCCTCGCTCCACAGTCAATCAGTGACTTGACTACAGACTTTTAATATAACAAGTCAGACCAGCTTTCACTATGCAATAACATCATATCAAAAACAAATTCACATTAGCTTTAGAGATATTTAAATGCATATTTAGTGAATGTTTTTTTTCTCAGTATAAATTAATGTTTTTTTTTTGATGGGAATAAATTCACTTTTTTTTTTTTTTTTTTTGTAAGTGCTGTCTCAGAGGCAGTTTTACTATAGGCTGCTGAGGATACATTTATGCTGCCTTTAAAAACCAACCAGATAAAGGCATCTTAGTAGAAGGGATTCGGATGTTGCCTACTGCCTTTTATATGCTGAGACTGCAGCGTTTTTCTGGGCACAGCCATGTTGTAGATAGGGATGGATACCAAAACTCTGTACTTAATCGGTACCGTGCTAAATTATACGTATTGATAAGCTCTGATGTTACCAGTTCTACTATCGGTATTGCATACGAAGAAATGTTTACTGCTAAATAATCGTTACCTAGCATTTTTTTGCGATATTAAATACATTTGCCTGCAATCTCACGCGTGAAATGTCCGTCTGTTCCGCGCACCGGTTCTGCTGTACACAGAGCTCACGCACGCACAACAACAAAGCTCACGCTTAATAGAGTGACGATAGTGGAGAGAACCGAACGATCTAAAGCAGTGGTTTTCAATTGGTTTGGCCTTGGGACCCACAGTGTGTGTATATATGTAAATGTTACAGAATAAAAACGGATAAGTGGTATCGACAAAAGTAGTAATATTGTTAAAACGATACCTATCTCTAGTTATGATTAATTTGTATTGAACTCAGTATGCATTCATGTAACTGACCTTCCCAAAAATTAAAGTTAAACCTTAGAGCTGATGAATCTGTTCTATTCAGCTATAGTAGATCTGAACAATGCAGGAAAAACAGAAGTCTAAATTTAAACATGATTCAAACCTTTTTTAATGCTCAAGTATTACAGACCTTGAATGACGTAGCAATTTGTAAGTAACGATTAATGACTGGTGCATGTCACGGGCATAACTGAGGTGGAAACCGTTCAGCCTCTCGCACAAAATCGCATAAGTCTCGCACAACAGCCAGGAATAGAGTATTATGACCCTCAGCATAAGTCACGAGAGTCACAATGAGCAATTTAAACTCTTACAGCTGCATCACAGATGCCTTAGAAAAATAATCAACATTTAAAACTGAAATTACAATGCCCTCTTAAAATAAATCAGCAGTGACGAACAACAGTGACACATGGAGAAACGGAATGATAAAACGAGAAATGGAGAAGACGCACAGAGAGAGAGAGAAGGAAACAGAATGAGACACAAAAAGAAGGGGAGAACAAACAATTCAGATGATCTTTGAAAGCAGAGGTATCAAAATAAATATGGTTAAAATTGTCTACATATAAACGCATGCAAACATATGAATGAGAAATCTGTAAAACTGTAATATTCATATAGAGCAATATACAGAATAGTTGACCTTTTTTAATATATAATTAATTTTTAATAAATGACTACCATAATATTTCAATATATACTATTTTAACATATTTTAGTATGTATATATTTAATTTATATGGCAGTTTTTATTGCCACATGATCCTTAAGAAATAATTCTAATATGTTGATTTGGTCACTGGTAGTGTTAAATAATATATGAATACATTTAAATAACAAAATTGCTGTTATATTTACTGTCACTTATGTAGGTATACAGAATTTTGTTTTAATTTTATTATTATTTTTCTTAACGTGTTGTGTTGGTATGTGGCACCTCATGTCTGACCTTGCCTAGGGCACCCATGTGAGTCACGCTTAACTTGTATTGAACCCAGAACATTCCATTAAAAGAAATAAAATTCTGGTTTACAACATCCATGGGTCATTACTCTCAAATGATTGGAAGGAAGTTCGCTAGAATTCCAAGAGTCAAGCGATCCTGAGGCAAAGCAGTCTCGTCTGCAAGAAAAAGCCTGACCAACCAAGTGTGAGATGAGCCATGGAACCATACAGTGACCCCAGACAGAGGCCACAGGACACACACACACACACACACAAACACATGCCTTCAGCAAACAGGCACAGCAGATACACAAACTATGAAAAGACACAATGTGGCTTCAGACGAATTACATGCTGAACACACACACACTCAGAGCACAAACACATTGCGCAAGGTGACAGCAAATGACACGGAAGAGTCATTCAATGACCGATACATTATATATTGCTGTTTCTGCAGGGAAGATGGGGGGGTGTGGCGTCTTTGGCTTTAAACCCAGATGTCAACATTTCCCCTGCAGTCCCCTCCCCTCACACACACATACAGTGGGAGTAAGGATGACTCATTGAGCTGCTGACATAACTCCTCCCTCTCCACATCCTTGTGAGTGCTCCTAAAACGGCTGACACCACCACGCAGCTGGAAATAGCTCGCCATGGCGCAAAAATAAGCCTCCATCTGGCCAAGAGAGTGAGGGGAAGGAGGGGTGAATGAGGATAAGAAATTAGGCATGGCACATGAAGTCACGTTTCTCTCAAAGGGACAGCTCACAGAGTCAAAAAAGGCATGATAACAATGTTGAAACGCCACTGGTTCAATGTAGTAAACAAATGGCATATTTTTTAAATCTGTATGCAAGCAAATGCAAAAAGAAAACCCAAAAACTTAAATTCTGGCCATAACTCTATAGTATAACTTTAAATTACATTAAAAAAGCTCATGGAATATGTCACAAAACTGGTGAGTGCCATCCCTCCTTTTAATACTTAAAAAAAACAAAATTATTATTGACTAATTAAAAAAAAAAAAAAAAAAAAATCAACTCTTATCTTTCTGGATACTTAGTATCAATTCAAATCAGTCATTTATCTGTCAAAAGGTTTAATCTGGGCAGGGTGGTTCTTTGATCAGCTGTAAACCTCCATTGCCTGTTTTCAAGTGTAGCGGCAGTTAATACACAGAGCCGTTAATCACTGACAAGCTACGAAATATCGAGTTTAGTATTGCAAATAAATCGAAATGGGATGTGCATGAATATATTAACGAATATATATCCCCCAGCCCTAGTCAAATCTACATCAACCAATCAGAGAGGTTGCTGAATTTTGACTGGCTAATATCTTGTATCATGCTATGCCACCCATGGTAATTATGCCTTTTTATTTTGCAATAAAGAAAGGTCCCTTAAGCAGATTTTATACGACCCTGCCATGCCGTCAATAATAATAAAGCAATTAAGTAGCCACAGGAAAGAAAAAATGGGGGTCCAAGCATTAAGCTATAAGAGAGAGAAACACTGGGCAGCAGCTGTCAGAGTTCATCTTTCGTGTTGGTCTACACATCTGGCCCTAAATCCCCCCAAAGTCCTCACAGCAAGAGAGGGAGAACAGTACAGACAAACACACACACAGATCCCCGGGCTGGCCTGAGGTCAGGTTTGTCTCTTTGAGTTGAAGTGTTTGTACGGCATGGCGCGGGGACAGCAGTTTCACGCCCTGCTATGAACTGAAGAGAGAGTGTTTAAAAATCAGGATGAGAAAGAGCATGGGAAACAGATGGGTGGAAAGAAGGGAGAACTGTCACACCTTGACGCCAGACATGATGTGATACAGCGACATGCAATAGAAGCTCTTAATAGAGTTTTTGTCCTACCCAAGCGGCAAGCATCAGGACATTTTGTCAGTCCTTTCATTTCGGTTTATGTCGCATTGGCTGGGTAGCCTTGTATACTGTATATTACGCATCAAATGTATTCTGATTGACCGTTAGGTGCCTGCACACTAGAGGAAGCACTGATGGAGCATTTAATGTGTAAGAGCCTGGGGGGAATTTTTCTGCTTGGTAACGTTTAGTAAGGACATGATGTAGAAACAAAGGTACATCGAAAATTAGCATAAAAGTGGGTAACATTATGATAAAAAAAAAAAAAATCTACAACACCGAATATGAATTAAAGGTGTGGTCACATTTATTGCCTGTGACCTCAATCTTTAATGTTACATCACCACTTAACTGCACACTGGCATGCTGTGAACCTTTAAACTCTTAATTTTGTCTCTATGTGTGCATGAATCAGACAGACTGCTTACAATGTGCATGTGCGCAAACAGAAAGCCTTTACCGAGAACCATTTTGATAAAACGCAATCAAAAGAGTGACTGAAAAAATGTTTGCAGCTGTTCCGAAACCATTGTGCAGCTGTTGTTTGAATATATACGGTTTAAATTAATTACGATGCTAATTTAAAAGTTGCTGTGTGTTGAACGGCTGCAGACAGGCCACCCAGAATTGAATAGCTTGATGAAAAGATTAACAGAAATGTTGTTAGTTACATGGCATAGTGTCAAGGTTAATGTAGCAGTTGATTAAGAAAAAAAAATACAGGTAGCCTCCCCTTTTCGATTGCGAAGGAACAGCTCTTGAATGACTATCGACACATTCGCAAAGGGTCATTGTGTTTAATGGACTGAATAAAACAAAACACAAGCCGACTTCAACTTTTCTTCATTTCAGCTCTTAGGATGGTTCCTTAATAAACTACATTCACTGTTTATATAATTTAATTTAAATCATCATAACCTAATCTCCATCAGGTCCCTTAAAACCAAGGAGGTGGAACAGACGCAATTAATAATGTTTAATTGTTTGGTACTCAGCTGATGTTTATCCAAACTATAGAAGCACAGAGTCAGAGGTCAGTTTTGCCATGACAGCATCATTATTGATGAAACCTCACATTCAAGGGCAGACTGACCTCATTGGCTGTAATGCATTAATATAGGCACAACTTTGCACTCTCCTCTCTCTCTCTCTCTCTCTCTCTCTCTCTCTCTTTCACCCTCGTCAAAGAGCGCAGCCGAGCAGGGAAAACATACTGCAAGAACATCTGGTGCAGAGATGCACTACAGAAGATACAGTCAGTAAACTGAACAGGAGGAAGTACCTCCAGCACATCAATGCCTGTATATAGGGATGGGTATCGTTTAAGATTTTAACGATATTACTACTTTTATCGATACCACTTATCGATCTGGTACTTTAACGCTACTCCTATCTGTACTTTTTGTTGTGTTTTTAATATTAAGAAAAAATTAGTCGGGGCATGCAGGTAGGCTGCAAGAGGACTAACATTTTAACTGCAGCTTTAACCAAAAAAAGTAGCAAAATGCAGCTAAACAATCAGCTTTGGCTAATGTTTGTTTTATTAGAACACATTCAGATTAATTAGTTAACTGTGTTTGGGATTAAAATTAATAAGTTTGGAACCTCTTGTAATGTACACTAAATAAAGTGAATGCGTTTCATCACTACAAAATTAATTTTTAGGTAAGCTCTTCTTTATATCTTAATTTTCCAATCAAATTAAATTTAATTAATCAAATTTTAATTTGTAAATTCAGTAAATCTGAAGGCATTTTTAGTGCTTGTGCTTAACATTTATTTAGGCTACTGCAGAGAAAAACTATTTTTAATGTAACCAAAATGTGTTTATTAAATTATTAACATTATTATATTATTCGTAATCGTATATACTTATTCGTTATTTTGGAAGACTGCTAGCATAAGTAATTATAAATGTTTTTATTTTAAAAGACGGTCAGATGAGATGTTGACAGGTTTATTGTTAATGACATTATTCTATAGTTATTTTTGTGACTAGTTATGAAATAAAAAGTCTCTCACCTCTAACTATCCTGTCCCGCCAGTGCGTGAGATTGCCAATAACAAGTGCAGGCAAATGTTTTTAATGTTATCGCGAATTAGAAAAGGTTAAAATGCTAGGTCATGATTATTTAGCAATAAATAGAAAATGAAATATAATTTTTTTTTTTCTGCAGTACTGATAGCAGAACAGTTAACGTCAGAGCTTATCGATACTTCTGCCTTTTATAATTTAGCACCGGTACTGATTAAGTACAGAGTTTCGGTACAAATCCCTATCTACAACACCCTGTTAATTACTACTGAAAAAGCTCCTCAGCTCTTCTGCACAAGATGAAAGAAAAATGCAATATTTAAGCAATGTATTGTGATAAACATAAGATAAAGGCGTAAAATCAGTTTTGGTTGTTTTTACGTAGATTTAAATCTAGAAAGTTTGCATTCAACACGCAGCTCTACTGTTCTTCATTAATAAGGTATCACTGCTTAATCCTTCAACTGCTCAATTGCTTAAAGTGCAAAAACAAATCTTTTACTTAAGTGACATTCTGAATATTATCAGCCATTAATGGCAATCAAATGGAAATCTGAAAGTGTGTGCTTAATTAACAATTTGCATATGCAAAATTATATCTAGAACAGGACGATAAACAAACTGAGTGGAAAATTGAGTTTTAACCCTACTTTCTTTTTCTTTTCTTTTTTTAACCTCACCTTAACTTGCTTTTCTCAAAACACTAACAGATGCATTTTGTTTGGTTGAAGGGATAATACTCCAAAAAAAAAAAATATATATATATATATATAATATAATATAATAATTTTTTTTTTTTTTTTTTTTTTAGCTGAAATATACTGTACCTTTAACAGGTTAATTTTGGACATCTGTGCCAAGCAGTGGCTGGCTTCCAGCAGTCTTTGCTGAGGGTGTGATTAGTTGCTCTCTGATTGAGGAGCTCCTGTGAGGTCTCAGGACCCTTAGGCCTGACGGTGGCGAAAGCTCTTCACTCTCTCTCTGCTTCAGAGTCACATCCAATCCTTGGGCCATTTATCACCTGAAGATAATGAGATTGGCTAATGAGAAAAAGAGAGAGAGAGAGAAGCAGGAATGAAAATGCGAATGGTGCATAAAGACATGAGACAAAGAAATTTATGTGCGAGAAAGATGTAAGAATAAAGTTTAGGTGTGCCACTCACAAACCACAAATAATGCACATGCACACATGCTCTTTCGTTAATTCATCATTTACTCACCCTCATTCTGTTCCAAATGTTTCTGACTTTCTTCAGGCACTCAAAAGAGGAAATATTGCAGAAATATACTTTTTTACAATGGGACTGGAATTGTCCAGTTCCAAAAAGCACCATACAAAGGTTTAATCTTTCATATGATATGTGCTATATTCTGGGAATCTTTCCTGAAGTTCTGAAAAACTTCTAAGTTTCTTCCATGTTACATTTATTTTTATGCTCTTTTTAAAATGTTAATAATAGGTTTGCTAATAAACAATTGTTAATAGTAAGAATTGGTCCTTATAGTAAATTATTAGCGTAACGTTTGAAGTGAGGGTTGGATTCGAGAACTTTGGAAGATGAAAATAATTTCATACTGTTAGATACAGACTTGGAGCTATTTTATGGTGCATTTTTGGAGAAAACAGACCTTCTAATGCTGCGTTCACACCGGACGCGAATGAAGCGTCAAGCGCGAATGATTTACATGTTAAGTCAATGCAAAGACGC
>JAUCMS010000079.1:9304554-9317535 GCA_032357445.1 Enteromius radiatus | reverse complement strand
ACAAATATATTATGTAAAGAAAAACTTTTATTTTGGATGCGATTAATCGCGATTAATCATTGCCCAGCACTAATCATTATCGAGGTATAAAATTGCTTATACTGTGATAGAAGATTTTGGTTATATCGCCCACCCCTATTTTACAGCATTTAAATACTTGCCATTTACAAAGCTGACTGCTTTACATTTAAATGGCTGGTTAGCATGAACTAGATCAATTCTCAGCATGCTTTGAGTTCCTCTGAAACCTTTCACCTTCCCCAGCTCCTGTATAGATCTGCTGTGGTTTATTTTATATTCTGCAGTACTTAAATACTCAACACCGTATCAGTATTGGCAGTAGAAAGTTCCTGTACTTGCTTTGAAGCATATCTAAGACCACATAAATCATCATATCCATTACCATGCTAAAATCTTCAGAGAACTGTGATAGAACTGCCCTAATTTTTGTTTTCCTATGTCGTTTCAACACACCTGATGTTTTTACTGACTTTTATTTCTTCCTCTTCCTTCACAGGAGACACAGAAGGCGAAACAGTTCTTGCCATTCCTGCAGAGAGCGGGCCGCTCAGAGGCTGTGGTGGAGTATGTGTTCAGTGGCTCAAGACTCAAGCTCTACATGCCCAAAGAAACATGTCTCATCACCTTCCTGCTTGCTGGTAAGTGTCAGTCGGCCTCGGCCTGTCAACTACGCCACCATCTGTGACCACATAACGACCACAGTGTGGCAGCTGACCGCTCTTGCACCACCAGTCTAACACTTTCTATTTTGTTCATTCCTCTAATATTGTAAGGAACATTTCACCTAAAAAAAAAATCAAATTTGTCATAATTTTCACATTCAGCTATGTGGATTTTTTTCTTCTCTGTTACAACAAATGAGAAGTATAGCTGAATGTGCTAGCTGCTTTCTTGCATTCAATGAAAGCGTTTGGTGACCAGGGGCTGTAAAGCTCCAAAAAGCATCATAAAAGTGCTTCATATGACTCACTGTATTACTTCTAAAGCGTTGAAAGACTGAAAAGCTGTTCACTTCGAATTTTGCCTTGAAATCTTGCTTAACAACCATAATCATTCATTTTCACTGTGAAAAGAAAAAAAAAACTATTTAGACTTTTAAAATTTGCTTTAATTAACGCACTTTGTGTTTCATGGAGGAAGAAACCATAGAGTTATTGAAAGACAAGATGGTGAGTAAATAATGACAGAAATTACAGTTTTTGTAAGAATAGTTCCTTTAATAATTCATACACACGTCATGCACTGTATGAAAGTTTCTTCACGTTTCCTTGCCTGAAGCTTGTCGGTGAGATGCTTTTTGTAGAAGGGGTTTCTTTTTCCTCAAGATGCTCTGCTTGTGGAGTTTTGAGACTGAATAGCTTCTGTCCTTCCACTCTGACCTGCGGAGGCTGGTGTTTTTTGGGGAGGTCTGGAAAGCTGATCTTTGTGCAGGCATTTTGTCTATGCTTCTGACCTCCCAAAGGCAAGATGGGGATCTGAAGGGCTCAATCTGATTGAAGGTTAAGTGTCACATTTGCTGGCTGTGAGGTCTTGCTACTCAGCATCTGTTCTTCCCCTTGAGTATCCTTGCCCTCTCTGTGTGGAACATATATGTGGACATGCTTGTGTGAAAGTACACCTATAGTGCTGCACGTCAGGGAAGGTGGTGGAGCATCTGTAACCTTTGACCTTTAATCATTGCTCTGCATGTAGCCAATTGCCATTCTCACTAGCACATTTGTTGGTGTGTTGCCAAATCCTTCACCCTTTGACATTTTTATATAGATTTCTATGATTTTAGGGTTTTCAGTTATCACTAACCTTTTACATTTTTTTTTTTTTTAGTTTATTTTTGCATTCATGCTACCTTTCAAAAGTTTTCAAAAGTTTGGAGCAGTCAAGGCTGCATTTACTTGTTCGGAAATAACCTAAAAACAGTAATAAAATAAATAAATAATAAAATAGTTTTAAATAAATAAAAAGTTTAAAATGTAATGTTTTTTTCATGTGATAGCAAATTTTCAGCTGCTGTTACTCCTTTTTTCAACGTCATATAATCCTTTAGAAAGCATTCTAATATACTGATTTAATAATATTTATTATCACTGTTGATAACTTCTTCACAATTGTTTTTAAAAAATGGCGATTGTTGTTTTAATAACATTTTTTAAAGCACTTTTGTAACATATTTACTGCCATTTTTCATCACTTTAATTCGTTTTTGCTTCATAAAGCTTTATTATTATTATTATAATTTAAAAAAATCTTACTGATAAAAAGCTGTTGAATGGCATGGTACATGTTTAAAACCAAAATCTTACCTTAACAGTAATGCAATGTAGATTGATATTGAACAATTGTGTTAGTATTAACTTTAACAAAGCTTATAAAATATGCTTTAATACTTAATGGATGCAATCTTATAAATTATTAACATGTTAAATAATACCAAAAGTTTTCTAATTGATTAAATAAAATGAGGATGTGGTCACACTTTAAGATCCAATTCTTGCCTTTAACTCCAACTTTTGCCTCAATCCCAATTTTGCTGCTTATTAATAATAAAGTAGTTGTTAGGTTTAGGTATTGGGTAGGATTAGGGATATAAATATGGTCATGCTTTAGTACTAACACACAGCCAATATGTTAATAATAGGCATTATTATTATTATTATTATTCATAAGCAACTTTAATAGTGAGAACTGGTTCCTGTACTAAAGCATTACTGGTAAAATTTACTGGATTTAACATTTCAGTTTGTGTTATTATTAAAAAAAAAAAAAAGTTTTCCACATTGCTTCCATGACATTTATGCGTATCATCGTATTTGGTGTCCGTGGCATAACCCCTAAAACCCTAATCTACATTATAAAACTACATCTTAGACTTTTTCAGACCAGTCAAATGTATTCTGGATCAGTGGAGGGTGGCATTTTTGCCCATTTTCTTGAGTTTTGTACAAAATGGGAACTGTATATGGCATGCACAAACATTCAAGCTTCATTAGGCTACATAAAGAGACTGTCGTTTTCTTGTGGTCGCTCAATTTCTTCCTGACGTGCCCTTCCAACCTCGACCTCAGCCTGTTTCCGTATCACTCAGAACAAGCCGCTAACTGATTAGTGTTATTTCTGAAGAGTTTATTTCTGTCCTCTCACCATCCGGTCTAATTATTCACCCTGAAAACAGAGAAGAGACGCCCATCTATTTCAGCATCCCTCCATCCTTCCATTTATTTGTCTCTCCTTTCCCCAACGGAGAACAAAACACCCTCCACCCCCACCGTGCTTAATTGTGCATATCGTCATTGGAGATATTTCAATTAATTTGGTCATTTGTTCCTGAGTGTGTCTTTTGTGTTTTCCTTCCTCCATTTGTTCCTTTTGTAATTAATTTTTTTTTTCTTGGGTTTCTTCCTGCGAGAGATTTCGGACCGAAAACCTTTCCTTATCACCTTACTTTTTCTTAGTTTCTGAAATGGTTCATTTTTCAGATGCCCTTTTTTCTGTTTGCTTTATCTCTCTTTCTCGATTATGTGTGATTTGATCATGTAGGCTGGGATGTTTCGTGAAGCAGTTTGTTTGAGGGTTTATGAGTCAGATTCAGCTGATAGTTTTTGGTTTGTGTTGAAAATGAGCCCCATTTTTCACCGTCGCTGGTACTTTGGGATCTTGTCTCCTGGCACAGCTCTTTCTGATGTTTCTAGTCTTGTTTGAGTATTTGTGGAAGCCATTTTTCTGTCAGGAAAAGGAAAGGACTGACAGCACCAGGGGCTGTGAAATGTGCTACAGCACATATGAAAGAGCTTTAGCAGTTCAAGAGGTTATTGACTTTATGACATACAGGGCAGTGCACCATAAACTCACCAGTGTAAATTGTGTTTGATTACCTGCAGGCCTTCCTCTGCACTCTATTTTTATGATTTTATGGCTGCATGTTTTTTAGCTTTTTGCACGTTTGCTATTTAGAAATTAAAATCTTTTTGTTTTTTCACTTGTTTATTTTATTTGTCTGCTTACTATGTTCAACTTCAAATGATTTAAAATAGAAATCTGTAATTTTAAGTCTATTCCAATGACACTGTCCTCTCAAATACTCAAATAATGAGTTGTGTTCAATGGCATTTTATTTTGGAATATCCAACTACTACTAAGTTTTCAAATCCATCTTTGGCCAGAAGTTGTTTGTACAGTATGCATACACACACACACACACACACACACACACATACATACTGTACATATAAAAATAAATACCTTTCTCAGCATAATTTCATTACATATAGGATGTGTGTCTGTGTGTGTTCATACAGACAGACCGTTTCTCCACATGATTGTTGCATGAATGAACGGAGTACTAAATTAGACCACAGAACGCAGCCGTCCAATCAACAGGACCCTCTGCCTTCAGTGGTTGAAAGGTCAGACAATGCCAAAGCCCCGATGAAAAAGGAGAGAGAGACAGGCATGCTTCCTGTCACTCAACCCTCCATTACAGCACACAGTTCCCTATTAGTGTTGCTATGGTGAAAGCCTCTCCACCCACAGGCGCGCCAGCAAAGGTTACCACATTAAAAGGGCAGAAATGCTTCATTGCTCGCTTTCTTATTTTCTTCCGCTCTCTTTCCTGTTTAAATGCATCTTTTCCTACAGGACGAGCGATATCATTGCAGCTCGCTGTGTCGAGGCATTTCAACATGCCGACATGTTGCTACAGTTTAATTCGCAAAACATGAGCAGGGAGTTAATTTCAAAATGTATTAATATTAGACGTTTCTTTTGTATGTAAAATTTCTTAATAAAATATTTGTAATTGTAATAGAGTAAATACTCTTTGCGAAACATACTGCAACTCTCTTTTCTTGAAAGATTAATTGAAAATGACCTTCAAAAAGTATTAGAAAAGTAAAGGCATTGAGTGGTTAGTAAATATTTTTGGGGATGTAAAACTAAATTATGACCCCTTTGGTCCAATAAAACTTTTCCTTTATAAGTTGACTTCTGGAGAGGAAAAAAAAAGATTACACTTTGATGGTGTAATATGCCCCCATTAACCAGTGTAAATAATTAGAATTAGTTTTCAAATGGCTCCTCTTAAAAAGAAAAAAAGTAGAGTTATCATCTCTCGAAATCCATCTCTGGCTAGAATGAAGCCCTCCTCTTCAGTCCAGGGTCATTAACCTTATTCTCTAAAGGAAGCCATTTTAAAATGATTCTCATTTTAAAGCTCTTACTGGGCTGCAGCTTGTGTTCTTATTGACTCAAGAGTTTTGTTTGGATTTTTAAAAACTGAGCAGGATATTGTTGACATTTAGTTATTAGCAAGGATGCATAAAATTGATAAACATTAAATAATGCAGCTGTTTTTTTGTTTGTTTTTTAGAGCAGCAAATCTGCATATTAGAATAATTTCTGTTGGATCATGTGACCGACTGGAGTAAAGATTGGAGTAGTGGCTGCTTTGTTTTGCCAAACTATAAAATATATAAAATTTCCACTGTGTTTCTGACTGAGTAAATGTAGCCTAGCTGAGCATAAGAGAATCCAACTTTTGAATGTTGCTGTGATATATTTTCATTTTGTATTTTAATTTTTGCAGAGCAATTTATGAATGTGACTTAAAGTGTCCAGATACTTTTTGGGAGTACTGTGTAATGTGACTCTGCTGTTTTCTCTGTGTGTATGTGTGCACTGCCAGCTGCTCATCTCTGTGTCCTGAGGTGTGCTTTCCTCCTCTCCTTGCCCTCCTGAGCACTGATCAGAAAGAAAGTTCACTTGTTTGATTTTTAGAACAGAGTGCCCCCCACCCCCAACAGCGTCCTTCCTTCCTGCTTCGCTATAAAGAGCAAAAGAAAGGGTGAAAGAGGGAAGACGGTCATTTTCACTTGGAAAGAGGGAGGAATGGTTTGATGCAGACATCAAAGTGTTGTTTCAACAGAGGTGTATGTGAGACGGGGCATCGGCAGGGGGGATCTTCCCTCTTCAGGACATCTCTGGTCCTGATGTAACTTTGATGAGCTGCTCAAGGCTCAGGTGCTCCGGAGCAGGCCAGCTCGCGGTCGCGTGTGTGTACTTGCGAGTTGGATACATGGTGGAGTGCTTTGATGATTTTGAGAAATTGGTCTCATGTAAAAACCCTGTATGTGCTGAGACACACCAATCTATGGTGCTCTGACAGGGTATTCAGGCTCTAGCCCAGCACACAATTCTTTTCAATTCCATTTCTCTCTTCTTGTTTTTATCAAATGCATCAGATCTGCATTATGTGGATGCCCGAGCTCCTACATTTAGGGTCTGGGCTTTGGATGGCCTCAGTCCTGCATCTTTTCATAGATTGAGAGAGTTTGGTGCTCTGCTAATTCCTCAAGCAGGAGTGGAACATGTATGGAGAAGAAAGGTGCTTTTATCAAGGAGCTTTTAGAGAAGAGTGAGGATATACCTTTAAGTGGGTTAATGAATTCAGTCGGAGCATGTATTGACGCATTTCCTGTTCTGGCAGTGGGGTGGGGCATATTGAAGGGCTTTTTCCTTTTTTAAATGGCCAGTAACCTTTGGTTAAGCTTATTTTGAGATTTCTCATCCCAAAGCTGAAAAATTAGGCCTTGGTGTTCATTAAGGTGCTGATATTTAAAAAAAACAAACAAACAAAAAAACATTAACACCTAAGTGGTTCTCAAACCATTAGTATTTATTATTATTAATGTTATTGTTTCTCATTAGCATACAATTTTGCGTTGATTCCTTGCTTTTGATACTAAATTAGTGCCTCAGGCAACCATAAACAGCCTTTTACTTGTACATCAGGGGGAGAAATGGGTCATTTCAAAATTAAATCAAAAATTATAATTTTTAATTATAATAATAATTTTAGCATTCATATCAACTTCCAGGCATTCTTTTAGTCATTCTCTAACTGCAGCTTATTGCATTATTAATTTGCATTAATATTTACACTACATTTTCAAAGTGTTAGATCAGTGTTTATTTCTTTATTTATTTTTTACTTTGTTTCTAGGTTTCCAAAAAAAAAAAAAATCCCAAATTCAGCATATTAAAATTACTTTTGAAGGAAAATGTTGCACTGAAGACTAATGATGCTTATTCTGACAATTGACTGGAATAAACTGCAGTTTAAAGTGTAGTAAAAATAAACTGTTATTTTGAACTGTAATAATATTTCTCAGTATTTCTCAGACTTTTTATTTTTATTATTCAAATTGTAAGGATGTAGTATATGGTCATGCAAGTTATGTGCTTTATAATAATATATATGCTAATAAGCAACTAGTTAATAGGGAGAAATGGTCCCTACTAAAGTGTTAGCTTTTTTTTTTTTTGTGTGTGTACCAGCACAACTCAAAGCTGCTTTAAGTATTTAGGGCATCACTCTGTACATCACATTACTGAGCGTATAGCCGCTCTGAGAGCGTGTCATCTGTTTTCAGGAGAGAGAGTGTCTTGTCTGAGTGCTGCACTTTGTTGGTGATTCTCTTGAGGAAAAGTAGTACGATATTTTTTGTATTACTAACATGTGCTATTCTGACTCTGCTAGGGCAGTTGAAGGCCTCCGAGTGCTTTTACAGAGCGCTGTATTTTCTGAATTCTTTTGTCTTTAGTGCCAAAGCTTCTGCTTTTACGATCCGGCCTTGGCTGGCTTCAGTCATGCTAGGTGATATTTTCATCGATGGAGAAAAAGATCGGAGCTTCACCATCTTCTCATACTGTATATGGAGAAGATATGAGTGTTTAATGTAACATATTCTTCCGGATGATTATCTTTATTGGGATGGTTGCATGTACACCGCAGTAAAATATCTACTCTTGCCTGTTTTATTAATCTTACAGTTGAATACGTAAAATTAGCTCTCTCCCTGATTGTTTTTGAAGAACTTTTAGCTTTTGTCGAAGTTCTATGTTTCTTAGTGCTTCAAAACTTTTTTGAAAGAGTATAAAGTTTACTTTTTTAAGGCCTTCATGATTTGAATGTATTTCTGTTTTTTTTTTTTAAAAAAGCCTGAATAATGCTATAAAATAAAATATAAATATTAAAATAATTATAATTATAAAAATAAAAATAAAATAAAATATAAATGTAAAAATTACATTTATATGTGAAATAAAATAATAGAAATTGGAAAAAAAATATTATTATTATTATAAATAAATAAATAAATAATCCCCTAGTAAATGAATTTTATTTTATTGGTTAATTACTGGCCAATGGTCAGACCCCAAAAAAGCATTTTCAAAACCCATAAACCAGTAGCACAATATTTATAGTCATGACTTCAAAAATGTGCATTTCAAATATACATAAGCCATAGCAGCAGTGAATGAAAATTTGAGCCATTCTCAGCGCGAGTCCTTTCGGTGCACAAAAATCCCTGCAGTGAAAAGCCCCTCTGCAGACATGCACAGACAGCTGCCTACTACTGTCAGGCCTTTATTACAACTTCACTTGAAGTTATTAGACACAGTGTTCCTGTCTTCAGCAGTCCTCTTTTAAATCTCTTCTTTTCTTCTCTTCATTTTCTTTCTCTCCCTCCACGGGAGCAGCCAGCAGCGTCTTCTGTAACAGAATGTTCCGGATGTTTCACTCGCTGTGCGAGTATGATGGATACAGGGAACAAGTTATGATGTAATTTGATGTTTTACTGTATATTAGATCAGGAGGGATTGTCAGAAAATATCACGCTGACAAAACATTCATAACCTAGGTGTGTGTATTTGAGAGAGACCCTAAAAAGAAAAGGTTTAATCTCAAAAAATCGTTTTCTCTTTCTGCATAAAAGATGGAGCTGTCAGAATCGGGTCTTGGATGCAGAAACGCTGCAGCCATGTGTCATTTACAGCAGTTATTTGAGGGATATACTGGTGAGATTCTGTGTTATTGGTGATAGGCTGGTTTTAACCATGACATTCTTATTAAACCTCTCCATCTTTTGGCACAGGCAGGAGAGTGACATGATTTGTGCTCTAAAATGGATGGTTAAGATGTGGGTGCATGCGTTTCCTGGGAAAAGCACGGTTTTCTAAAAGACAATGCTGTTTCTAAATGCATTCAGTATAAAAGTTACTACCAGATAGTTGACTATCTGTGACCGAATGGGGGCATACTGTAGAAAACATAATTACCATTAATTTCTCATGCAAATACATGCTGATACCAATACCAATGTAACATCACAATTCTTTTCACCACAGCAAAAACCAGGATGATTTTGGACACCCACTAATTTAAGTTAAATATGAAAAAAGGGAAGCAAATGGCATTTAGTTATTTTACAATAAAGTTAAAAATGCCATTCATTCTATTATGCAAGTAATTAAACTTTTTTTTTTATTTTTCCCCTTGTCCATATTGCTGTATTTGTATCTTTTAAAATTACATTCCAAAAACCTGGGGTCAGTAAGATTTAATGACATGAATTTATTTACTTTTTATGATTCAGAAAAATGTAATAGTTACAAATGAAATTTAATAGTTAGTTACAAAACTATACATTTACAAACCACTTCAATTTCAAATAAATGAAAACGTTTCTACAAAATATTAAGCAGCAAAACTCTTTTGAAATATTGCTAATAAGAATTAAAAAAAAAAAAAATCAGCAAATCACAGAATGATAACTGAAATAATGGCTGTTGAAATTTAGCTTTTCTGTATAATGAATGAACTCCATTTTAAAATATTACACTAGAAAAGTAACTTTTGTAGTAATATTTTACTGTTATGGTTTTACTGTATTTTGGCCAAATAAATGCACACTTGATGAGCTTAAGAGACTGTACCAATTACTGTCCCCAAACTTTTCAATGCTAGTGTTCACACTTGCATCTATATGTCCTGTACTTTCAGTGCTGTAGAAAATCTGGTATTGTTTCTTTAAGTGTCAGTCTGGTACCACAGTAGCATCACTTTTGACAACCCCTAGCGGCTTGGATGCAAAAGCTCTGTTCCTTTCCCATCGTACTCTACGTCTCCTGTGAAGAGCTGTGATATTGGGCACCAGAAGGGAGAGAGTGTGTGAGCGAACAAGTGTTGGTTCTCTCCACAGGAGCACCACTGCAGTCTCCTCACAGAAGTCACTGAATATTTCGGCAGCTGTAATTGTGACTAAGGAAAACCAAAGTGCCTTCTGATCTTCTTCTAATCTAAATATCTCAGCATATGCACACACTTGATCTCCTGCTAACACTCTGAACTGCACTGGAGATATAAGTGTGTCCTACGCACCATTTCTATTGACTAACAATCCTTGTTTGGTGCATGTATATGTTCTGACTTTTTGTTGTTGTTGTTTTATGTTTTTTAATTAATATGATATGTTTTCCCCTATATATTACGGTGTTGTATTAGATACAAGTGAAGTCTGGTGAACCATGTGCTTTATTTACTTTTCTGTGTTATGTTTAATGTTTTCGCTCTGACATATCTAGTCTAGCATCAGATTTCCCACTTTCAGAAATGATCACGGCCAGCCTAATTGGCACAGACCGATCCCGAAACAGGTTTGCAAACAGCCACATATTGTTAGCAAGGCTAACAATTGTTTGATCGTTCCGTTCTAATTGAGGAAGTCAGGGCTGAACAGGTTGAACTGCTGTGTTTTGTTCAGTATGCATATTGAAACCCTGTGCCCTGCGGTGAAACACTATTTTTCAGGGGCACGGAAAGGAGGCGCTGACTGTTAGAAGTCATTACGTCTGTTCAAGAGAAAATCACTTACACACGCTGAGACATTTTTATCATAACCTTGGATCTTTTATATAGAATAGGATTTCAAATATGTCTCCTCCTAAGGCTGCAATTTCATCGGCTGCTCTCATTTTGTGAATGCTTATTTGATTTGAGTGGCTATAGCTCTGTAGATAATATTTACGTGCAGATCTATGAATAAACGGATTTCTTTAACAAAGAGGTCAAGGCTTGATGAGGCGGTATTACTGAAAGCAGATAAAGAGGTTATTTGATTAAGAGCCTGTCAAGGTGCAATTTTTGAGACAGGTCTGTGCTTTTAAGACTAGCGTCTGCTGACTTGAGACTGAGAGACAGATTCCTTCCTAGTAGTTTTTCAGTCTTGTTTCTCATGCAGTGTCGCTCTCATGTGCTCTTCAGCCAGTTTACAAACGTCCGTCTCCTGAAAACACTCCTGTTATTGTCAGAACTCGTGTTCTGCCTTTGAGCAGATCGGATGCCCAGAGCAATATAAATGCTAATTTTGGGACTATTTACTGACAATTACCAGATAATTGAGTTGTTTCAGTCTTTTTTTTCTTTTCTCAGAGCTGGATAATGCCAATTGGCTACTAATTGTGTATTTCTTTTTTGTTTGTTTTTTTTTATGAAGGGGACATTCTATTATAACAAGAGCGATGACCTTTTGTACCAAATCTTAATATGCACATTTGTGAGTGCATTTTTTTGCTGTAGTTCATTCAGTGTATTATCAATTATATTGATATGTAAGGCTGAGAGGCAAAGCCAAGGTCTATTCTTCTGTGCTTGGGGTTCAGTTTTGTTTGCGTGATAATAATAGAACATTGTCAATCATTTTGCAGAGTGACAAAGGTCTGCAGAAGCCATTACAGATTCTTTTAGCTACATTTATTCACTCTCTAGACAATAGAGCCATAAGTTTAATTTTCAGACTTTTTATTCATATGTTTGATTATAACATTAGTTTGTCATACAACTAGTCGTTTGCATTATATTGTGTAATTGGAACAAGCGTTTTTGAATGTTGCACAAATAAATTAATTGAAACCATAAATCTGAGTATCACCAAAATAGATGTGACAGACGTGCGCTATGTTTGTGTGTGCAGGTATCGAGTGTCCCCGAGGGTCTCGAAACATGCCAGGTGGGATGCAGGTGGCAGAGCCATACAGCGAGGAAGCCACAAGCTTCACCAAAGAGCTGGTTCTTCAGAGAGAGGTAAGGCCCCTTCATATCTGCTCCTGTCATTTAGAGCCTGTTTCTGTCGCTTTAGTCTTCACAAGCTGTTTCTAGACTTTCCATTTCTGTAGTTGACATGACAGTGCCTGTGATGTTTGGTCTCGCCGGTCATTTTGTGACAACTATCTGCCCGTTTTCTTTTTGGTCTGTCTCTTTACTGCTGTCTTGAGATGCTCAAACGCACTTGCCTTTTTCTGTCTTGTATTCAGAGAATGGCTATCTGGATGTTTCAGTTCCTCTGTGAATAATGGTCACAGAAATTACATGTCCAATTTGAGGAACCGCAGATGTGATGGAGCAGACATTTTATGAGGAAATAACACAATTGCACACTATTCTTACCTTTTCCTCAGGGTGCTTGACGCTGTACGTGTGCTGTTTCCATTAATGTTGTGTGAAAGAGGTTGGCGGTGCAGTCTGGCTTAATGAGAGGAGCTTTTTTTAAGAGCCTAACTTTAACCTGCACTTTACAGAAACACTGGACATAGGAACCTACTGCTGAGAATTACAAAAGCGACATGAAGAAGGGAAAATAAAAAAGATGGAGTCCTAATGACCTCCACCGCCCACAGTGAAACAAAAGTCTTGCCTGTTATGGGAAATGGATAATCTTGTGGAAAAGATTAGGCTGTGAGTCACTCAAAGTGTAGAGATGTCTCATTTGTTTGTCAGAGTGCCAGTCCATCTTCATGGACAGTAGACGTTGAACCTGCAAACATTTGAGTGCTTTTAGAATGCTAGAATTTATATTTATATACTTTTTTTTTTTTTTTACAGCAAATTTAATCTAATGCTCAGCTCAAATGAATTATTATTTTTTTCTGTTGTAGACTAATTAAAAATGTAATAAATATTACGAGGGTTCGTAGCTACTAGCCATCCTCATATCTGCTGATTGGCTTCATCACTCATTTTCTGATTTTAATGAAACAAACATTTATATTCAAAGTAGTGCTGGGCAACGATTAATCGCGATTAATCGCATCCAAAATAAAAGTTTTTCTTTACATAATATATTTGTA
>JAUCMS010000079.1:9290998-9304454 GCA_032357445.1 Enteromius radiatus | reverse complement strand
TACAAATATATTATGTAAAGAAAAACTTTTATTTTGGATGCGATTAATCGCGATTAATCATTGCCCAGCACTAATTCAAAGTTATATGAAAGTGTATTCATCATCACAAAGAGCATTCTAAAGTGAAATCTAGTAGTTTAGAATGTGATAATATATTAAAAATGTTTTTAAATTGTATAAACATCTTCTACAGTGAATATTATAATTTATGTGGGAAATGTTTTCAAATAGTTTTAAATAATATATGTAATATTGATTCAAATATATAATATTAAAAGAAAGAACTATGTTCAAATATGAAGTATTATCTGCTAAAGTGAAATATTCTAAATTCATTGGCCAAATGGGGCAGGAAACATCAAGTGTGATGCATTCAGCAACATGATAAAACAGATGTTCTCATCAAAATGACTGCCAAATCTCAGCATTCTTTGGAAAAGAAAAAATGTGGATGCGTCAATGAAATATTTCGATGCCAAGTGATTAAAAATCAACCTTGTAACCAAATAACAAAACAGATTAGTCTGCACAATATTTCAGGCTTTGTGGAAAGAAGTGCATAGATCATCTTCGCTTTTTTATGTCCTTCATTTCTTTTTCTTTTTATTTTTTTGTAATTTGTACCGCTCTCATACATGCATCTGTGTGTGCAGTGGAAGGCCGTTGTGTTTGGACTGCCCACTTTAAGCTGCATCCTAAAAGTTGCTCCTCTCCCAATCTGGCTCTAATCTCTCATGATCTGAAGCACATAATTAAACTGGCATGAGAAGCTGCATGTTTCTTCCACACACACCTCCTGCTTTTGAGGTTTCCACCAAGTGGAATTAAGACTGTAGGCTTTGGATTTCATAAAGCACACATAGCAAGCTGCTACAGAAAGAGCGAAAGCATCTGTGAGTGTTTGTGCTTTGATATAGTTGAATTAATATAGAAATGAATCATATTTGTCAGTTTCAATCTCTGGAAACTCAAAAAGGGTAATGTTACCTTACCTAAGGTTTGGTACGTAATGTGAAGCTGTTATAAAAAAGAATAGGAGACTTACAGAATTGTAATGAATAATCTTACCCTTTGCTTTGAATTTTTTTTTATTTGATAATTCTTTCAGTGAATTATCTAGAAATAGAGTATAAATCCAAATACAGTTTGTTTTGCTGGAAACTAATATAAAACTATTCATACTATGGCATAAGAATGGTACTGTGCTGGTCAGGTTTTACAGAACTAAATGCAGTAGTTTTGTAATAGTAACTGTTTTTACCACAAATGGGAAGATTGGGTGATCTAAAAACTTCTTGGCCAATCAGAGGCTTAGGACAGTGGCACATATGTAGAGCGTGTGTGAGTGTACTGGAGAAGACGCACTCATATAATGTATGCGTGTATAGATAAACTTGATGAGAGATAATAGATTATTTCTTTCTCTTCCTGACTGTCCATCGCTTGCTGTAGTGGAGTAGGGCAGAGGCGGTTTTGTGTGTGTTTGTGTGCATTCATGCAGTAAAGTGATGGGAAAGAGGACTGTTGATGGCAGCACATGCAGAAACTCAAGCGTGGCAGCTTAGAGAGAGAGAGCTCCTCGGACAGTCATGACTCATCCTCATGCGTGCCACCCCAGCTGCCTCTCACAGATCGTCCAAACTCAACAAATGACCTTTTTGTTCAATACCGCTATGTCTTACACACATACACCCCCATAGTGTCTCGGTCTGAGTGCGTCTCAGTGTATTTAGTCTCGCTCCTATACATGGTCTGTGAGTTAGCTTACTATCTTTACCACTTGAGCGATTTATGTCTGGTTGTGTTGTTATATGCATCTCTGTGTGATTCACTCTCTGTGTTCAAACTTAGTTTTCCCATACTCTTGACCCCCGAAGTCATATTACCTCATTGCACCAACTGTGCACTAGTTAAAACTTGACATAGTTGTGCAGTAAATGAACACCAAGTCAGTATTGTTGTTATTTAGTACTATGATTATATTATACTATATTTATTTAATTACCGTTCACAAACACAGGCATATATTAGGGGTGTAACAGTACATAAACATGACGGTTCAGTGTGTATGGCTTAATATGGCTTAAACGCCTCTTTCTTTAAATACATTCAATTATAATATTTTCTAATATAAGGTAATAATCTAATATATAGAGCCCTTTTACATTACCATAAGGTTATAAGAGCCCAAACTTAAACCAAAATGTAATTACTGTTTATTTTTAGCTATAATTATTAATGCTCAAGTTAAAAAGTGTATGCAAGCCAAGCAAGTAAAATACACACAATGCAATAGTAATTTTAAATTAGCGTCTGAATTTATACAATTTCTACTTTTTAAAATATAATTATTTGAACAGCGGCAGTCATAACTACGTAAAATAGTTATTTTAATGTACATTAAATAATTAACACATTACTAACAGGTAAAATGAGTATAGTCTAACGTTTCATGAAATGCTGTTTTTTTTTTTTTTTTTTTTCTCTTTCTCTCTGAAAATAACGAGCTGTGACACTGCTGACCTGCCTGAGGTAAATGAAATGCTACGTGACATTTTATTTACTCCGTTTAAATCTAGTTTTTCTGCAATTGAAACACTGGTTGAGCAATTACATGAGAGATTCATTCATATTTATTTAGCGTTTAAACTAGTAACACAGATGAAGGGATGATCAACTGAGGCGTTTTATACAACGATCTATGACGCTACATCTAAGAGCTCTGAATTTAATTTCCAAAAATTTTCTGTACGAATACACGTACCGTTACACCCCTAATAACTGCACATAACAGAGCTTGCAACCTTCTAGCCAAGTCTTGCTTTACACCATTTGTTCAGAAATAAATGTGGGAAATAAAGCTTGGCCCACAGTGTAAACTTTACATTCTAATTCAATTAAGGTTAGCGAATGGCTGGCGCAACTCTATAGAGGCTTTGATGTGGACCCTTTTGACTTATGCCTGTAAGCAACCGCATAGCAACACTCTGGCAACCACCCATACAACCCACATGGTGTTGGCGAGTTTTGCACGGACGAGCAGCACCATGGAGTTCTGCCATTACATAAGCCGCACATCCCAACATCATTACTTAAGATTATCTCTATTTCCATCTCTATATCTCTCGCTCGCTCTAATTTGTTCTGTGTTGCTGATCAGTGTAGTCCACAATCTCTCCCTCTCTCTCGCTGAATAATTAATGGTGTGTTTGACAGGCAGGACACACTCTGGGCGGCTAAGCTCCTCTGGGAGAGCTGCTGTGGTAGAGTCACATTCGAGATTTCTCCTCACCACACACATGCTCAAACTGTAGCGCATGTCATAAATTCTGCCAGTGGCCTCTTGTTTTAACCGAATGTGGCCGTTCATACATATTTGAAGTACAGCAGTCATGGGATTTTCAGATTTTCGCTCTGTTTGTCCTGCTGTCGTGATTTTTGAAGTATTAATGTGCTGGAACTGAGTTCATAAGAGTGAGATTTGTCTCTGCTTATCAATTTGGTTCCACAGTATGATTCTCATCTTTTCTCCAGCTGCTTTTCCAGAAAAAGGTCTGACAAAGTCTTTTGTAAAGGCACATTATTTTTACTTTTGAAAGCCGTTTCAGCCCTGTGCTAGATTTTAGGGTCGAGCCAGATTTTAAATGAGGTTAGGGTTAGGGTTAGGAAATATTAAAAGGTCTCTGAACTCACAGTATGCAGTTGCTTCTGTTCTTGAGCCATCACAGGAGCTGAGTAATGATCCAGTCCTCTTGAGTCCCTCTGTCTGTATCTGACTTTATGTGCAAAGATCATTGATCCTGTTGCCTTGTAACCTGGCTATATGAGAAACCTGTGTGACCACAAACATGACAATAACCATTTCCATCTTAGCTCTTTCTGCACGTCAAATTTTCTGTTGCTTTGTTTAAAATTTTAAGCAAAAAGGGAAACTTTTTTGTCATTTACTCACCCTTGTGTCATTCAACACC
Source organism: Enteromius radiatus (assembly GCA_032357445.1). Lineage (NCBI taxonomy): Eukaryota > Metazoa > Chordata > Actinopteri > Cypriniformes > Cyprinidae > Enteromius > Enteromius radiatus. Next base: position 9,300,483 of record JAUCMS010000079.1, on the reverse strand, counting down.
ATTTGGCTTACTCTCAAGAGATGAATATACTATTGGGGTGACATATTTATGACAAATGCATACTTGAATGTTGGATGGTAGAATGTTATTATCGAAAAAATTAAAAAATGTATAATGTTAATATACCAATATACTTCAACTCCCAAACTCTGCTGTTTACTTTAAAATGCGTACCCTAAAATAACCTAGAACTAATCTTGTAAGAAAATGACCACCATTATGAAATAGGTGATTCACTGATATCCAGATGGTATTTCGTCTTTGCTTGATCCAGATGACAAAATAATGTAGTAGTAAATATGAATACACGAATGTAGCACAGAGCACTCTAATGTTCTTCCATTGATGACAACAGAGATTTATGAAGATAATAAAACATAAGCATAATTGTATGTGGTGTTATTATAAATATGATGGTAATTCAAACACATTTGACTGTATTTTACAGAAAAATAAAATGTTTATTTTTCACTGCATGTGTTAAAGTAACTCATTAGTAGTTTTTATTATACCTCTTTCTGTGTTATTACTGACTACATGGAGTCGTTTCAAAATATTTTATGTTTTTATGTTGGTTAAAACCTTTTTCATGAAACATAAAAAAACAGTTCTTTTCCATGCCCTCAAAATAGATTTCTGCTGTCAAGCTCCAAATGGAAAATCATGAAAACACCATAAATGTATTTCATATGACTTGCATACTTTTAAGACAAAAGGTTTTCTATAGTGCACCTGAATATTGCATTTCTTTGAAACCCATATCAAGGATATTTGAAGCCGAATCAAGGGAAGGGTGCAGAACAGAGTGGAGTTTATTGATGGTTTTTATCTTATGTTTGTAAGACTGAATATGTGGATCCCAGGGTGCTCTTTGCAGTTCAGGCTGATATCTTCTTCAATCTGTAGCTGTTTCTTCTGCTCTCTGCCAATCTTTCCGTTAAACTCCTCCTGTCTTCTCTTTTTTTTTCTTTTATTTTATTTGACAGAAAGCTTTTATAAGCTTTTATTCTGTGAATGTTTTTGTGTTTCCCTCCCTCACATCTCTCTGTAACTCCGTCTCAGTGACACAGTCTGAGAGTTTTAGGCAGATCTCTTCTCTTCCCTGGTTTAAATGAACTCGCCATTTTTAAGTACCCATTTTGTTCATTTGTCCTTTGCCCCCTTTTCCCTCCCTCTCTCACTTATTCTTTTTCTTGCTTTTGTTTGTCTGTTCATGCACTGGCTCAGTGTTCACTGTACGAGGAGCTTGCAGGGTTTTTCAAGTCGCTAGTTTGTTGCTAAGTGACTGGATGAAGAGAAAGAGAGACTGAAAGGAAAAGATGTGTTCACTCTTGGCTCTCTGCTGTGTGAAAGCCTCTCTCTCTCACTCTCTCTCACTCTGACCCCCTTGTGAGGGTGACATTTTGTCGTCTTTTGAATTGAGGACTGTAATAATAAAGCTTAGAGACTTGCTTACCAGTTCTCACTTTTTCCTTGGGCTTAGCAAAAAAAAAAATCTCATTGTCTGGTGCTCTCTAAATAGCATAGTTTTTGTTGTAATTTGTGGCTGTGTTGGTTTAGCATTTTTATTTGTCATAGAACGAATATATTGAAACGTTTAGTAATTTGTGGTGTTGTTGTCTATTATTATTATTGTTGTTATTATTAGTACTTACATTTCTATTTAGTTTATTTTTATTTGAATGTATTTGTAAGATTTAAAATTTAATTTATTTTTCACCAAAAAATTATATATATATATATATATATATATATATATATATAAATAATTTATCAGTCCATGTGGGACAATGCAGATTCATGTTATTTGTTTCAGATACTTGCTTGTAAAATTCTTGCCATGTACCTGTATTTCTGAACACCATAATCTGGAAATGTAGTTTCATGGCAGTGCTTATGTGAGTGTGAGATGAGGTGAATGTTTCCTGCAGAGGGCACACAGACCTCCACTGAGCCTAAACTCAATGCAGTGTGCACACAATTAGCCTCCCAGCTATTTTTTTTCCTGCTAAAATAGAAGCAAATTAAAATGCTGTCATTACCCCTTCCATGGAGGGAGCCGTGTCCTAAGGCTGCTGGCCGTGCAAATGAGACACTGGTGGCTTTCTCAGAGGCCCCTGTTGCAAAAGAAGCACTCACCGTTGTGTGTGTGTGTGCTGGATGAAGATGCAGAATGGCATAGTAGCATGGTCCTCCATCTCTAACAAGAAGTTTTCCTGCTTGTGGATGGAAGTGGTTGTTCCTTTTTAGTCTACACCATTTTTAGCATTAATATTTTTATTTGTATAAGTTGTGGAGCATAGTACTGTATTCCGTCAATACAAAACTGCATTCACAAATCCATTTTATTTTCAAATGATTCATTTCAACTTTCCAGTTTTTTTGTTTGTTGCCACAAGCTGTTACATCTAACATCAAAGACACGATTCACCCAGAAATGAAAGTTTGCTCATGTTTACATAATGCACCTTTTTTTTTATGCTATACACCCTTCTGTCTTTTTTCTGATCAAAAAAGAGATTTTATAAAATGTCCAATCTAGCTAGATGCTGTTCCTTGCCATTATATAAGCCAGCACAAGTATGCTTTTTCTTTTTTAATTTAATGGTTTGAAAAAATGGTACATAGCATTAAAACGCTAGGTTGAGTATAGAGTGACTTAATGACTTAACTTTACTTTTTGGATGAATTATCTCTTTAACCTGGCATTAAATTGCCACATTAGCTATTGACCAGATTTTAGAGAAGACATATTGCGAAAAACATTACCCAAATCATTGGCTAAAAAGCTATGGTTATTTTTTTACCGTTGCTCATTAACCAGCGTCCATATATTCTATTTAAATAGGGTTCATTCTGATTTCATGTTGACTCTAAAGATTTAATATTAGTATTTTTCATTCATCAGCATTCAGTAAAACTACAGTGACTGTGTAGAGCTGTCCTCTTTTCTCCTTTAGCGTTTCCAGGTGCCAGCAGTCAAATCCCTCTGTGTCCTTCCAAACAGAGGAAATGCCCTTCCAAGAGAACCCCACTCCACACACTCGCATACACACACACCCTTTGTCTTTTTTTTTTTTTATTAAAGAGGCCATGGGTACACCGTTCATTGTGATCCGTTTTTCATAGCTTGTCTTTCTTTACCCCAGTAATGTCACCATGACCTAAATACCATTTCCCCTTAAACTTCCTGTCTCAAGGCTCATTTCACCCAATAAGGGCTTTCTGTTTTGTTTATCTGGCAATTCATTCATTTTATTCAAGTTTCCCACACTCTTGGAAAACATGGAAATATCTGTTTTAAAACTACTTTTCCTAGGTGTAGAAAAGAAATATAAAATGTAGCATTTCTGTGGTGAATATTGCTTACTACATTACTATTAAAAAGTATATTTTAGATATTAACTATCTTTTGTTGTTTGATTAATTTTAAGTCTCTGTTTGCTTTTATTTGATCAAAAATCTCTAATGGAAAAAGCAGCGCTTAATTAAAAAGTGTAAATATTTAGTAACGATTTTACCATCACTTTAGATTATTTTCATGCATCTTTACTAGATAAAATATTAATTGCTTAAAAAAAAAAAAAAAAAAGTACAGGCCCAAACGTTTTAAATCTAATGTATGTTCTGCTCTAAAATCATTAATAGTTCATGTAATTTCATACTTCGATCTGCATTTCAAAACATGTTTTAAAAACATTTAACCATGCCCGAGAATATCAGAAATGCCTACTGTAGGTGGGCAGCTCACTAGGTTTTGTAAGAGAGCCATTTCTGCCATGACCCCTTTCAGAGCTCCAGCTTTGAGCAACTTCCTGAGGTGAAGTGGCCTTGAGATGGAAAGAAATTTAGTTAGTCTTCATTCACACTCCTGCCCTCGACCCGCCGCCCTGTAGCTGGTCATACGTGTTTGTACGCTTGTGTTTTATAAGGCTGCTAAACTGATTCAGTGCTGACATGTTGTGTGCCCACCGTTCTCAGCTGCTTTATGACATGACTTTACTGTGTCGGGTCAGACACGCGCACACGCTCATAGCAGCTTTATTGTCCTCCGTCCCTCACTCCTCTCCAGCTTTTTCAAGACTATCTTTAGCTCGAGCCTCAGATGGAGCGACAGAACAAAGTGCTAATTGTTGTAATTTCTGAGGGAATCAAACGGCACAGCCGCGTTGATGTAACGCCTCTCACTGTTTCCGTCCTCTCATCTCACTGTCTCTCTTTTCCATTGGCTCCCGCTCATGCGGCGCAAGCGTAATCTTTTAATCAATGATATCGAGCAGTGTTATTGTGGTTAGGAGTTTTATTCACCTCCTTCAGCCGTTGAGTGTGAAAACCTGTGGCGATTCCTCCTCGTTTTGAGGAGAATTGAGATATTATGCCTTTCTGAAAGGTGCCGTCGTGTGTGAAGGGGCCATTATCCACTAAAGAGCTGTTGGGCTAATGCTTGTTTATACGTGTGTAAATGTGTTTATGCGACGAACAGCCAAAGGTGGAAGTTTTATAGGAGCTTCTAGCGTTGAATTGAATGGCTCCCATGATAATCAGGTTGTTGGTTGCCATGGGAGCCTCATCCTGGCCTCTCCTTTGGCCCATTCACACTCGACAGCTGTCATCTCACACACACATACATGCGCGCACACACAGATTTCCTCAAGCCAACCTTCCTCTTCCCCTCCCGTGTTTGATCAACACCATTGCATTCTCTCCTCGTTTCACTCTGCATCTCCTCCTCCTCCTCTCCTTTGATCCCTTCTCCCATCCCTTTTCCTCTCCTTCATTCCGGCAGTCTCTTAACTCCCCATGTGTGCTTGCTCATGGGTATTCCAACTTTTCTAGCTAATTAGAGTGTGTACAGAATGAAGCGAGTGTGTCATGTTTCAGGTGTGTGTGTGTGAAGTTCTAGCCCCTGCTGTGGGGCCCCGGGGCCATTCTATCCTCAGGAATCAGCTCTGGGAGTGTAATCCTGCAGTAGCTTACTCCAGCACAATGCCTGACCTCTTCTGGCAGACAGGACACCCCGACAGCCCAGAGGAGAGGACCTAATCTTCCTCGCAACGTCAGCGTTCCCCCGCCCAACGCGGCTCTAGAAGAAGGGCAAGCAGGACAGAATCCTTCTATAGAGCTTCAAATCGGCTTGATTTTGCTCCTATTAGTACAGAAAGAAAAGATTCATTTATCACTTTATTCAGGTTCAGAAATTCATTTTTGAGCACCGTGGCAAGAATACGGTCCAAATTGTTAATGTCCTAGAAATTCAATTAAATGTTCAGACTTTTTTTTTTTTTTTTTTTTCCCCCAGGTATTCACATCCTGAAGATCAGATTAGGTTAGATTTGTTAGATTTGTCTGTTATAAAATGTCGATATCATGTCGATGATAAGTATGTTATAAAAAAAAATTACTGAAGCTCTAATAATGCAGTATAATATTGTTAGACAAAACGCATTGCAATATTTTTAAATTCAGTTAAAACAAAGTTTTGTTTGTTGAATCTTTCTTTTCTATTCTACACTATTATACTTTAAGTAAATGTATTGACCCATATAGATGGATGAATATTGATATTTCTGTTGATATTAAGTATTTTATTAAAAAATATTGATAATGATTATCCAGAAAACTATTGTCAGATATAACAGATTACCCTATAATCAAATATTTTGAATTCAGTTCAAAGTTATTTCAGAAGTTATTTGTCTAATGTTGAATTTATTGATGCTATTATTTAATTTTATTTACATTTCTGTTATAGGTCTAAGTATGTCAAGTATGTCAAAAACCATTGATAATGATAATATATTGTTACATAAAATGGATTGCACTGTAATCAAATGTTTTTGAATGCAGTTCAATCACATAGTTATTTGTTTGATAGAGATTTTTTTGTTTAAATTATGTCTTTTATATATTATTATATTTCTCTACAGTCGGTATTCACAATGAATAGATGCTGAATATGAATATTATGTTAGTTTTCTTTTAGACTTTTTCTAGTAGAATTTAATCAATAGTTTAATTCAGCTGAAACATTCATAATACAAGAGAACAGAGATCCTTGGAGTGTGTTTGTAGTGAGGTGTCTGGGTCAATGTGGCTTTGTTAATGTAAAGCAGCCAGTAAGTTTGTCATGGACGATTGTTCAATTACTGTTGTCCTGTAGAAGTGTATATCTAAGGTTGTAATGGTCTCATAGCTCTCCCTTTAGGCAGAACAAGAGCCGTGCGAAGTCACATTAACAAGATGGCTGACCCAACATTACACATTACTTTCTGATACTTGCAGCCATAAACTTCCAGCAGCACTATTGACTGATGGTGCAAAAGGCAAAGCTATCAAGGGTAATTGGCAAAAAAGAGATACCATATGGTCTAGATCATAACGGTTGTTAATCCAATCCAAATAGTTCTCTGTTCTGCTAGCACGAGCGTTCGGATGAGTCTGTTAGCGCTGTAGCGTGCACGATAATAATACAAGAATTAATGGCAAAAGCATCTGCCTCTTAAAGTGCTCAACAAAGAACAAATGCGTTCGCAAAATAACATGCTCGCGCTTCTGAAGTCTTCTCATCATTTGTGTTCCAGCCTGCGCCTATAAATGAGTTCTGCACAACTTAAAAAAGAAAATGGAAATAGCTGCAGCTATGCTGACATTTTTGCTCAATTACACTAATGAGAGCATTAGGAGCGTGTGCATTTGTGGCTCCGCCAGCCAGAACTCTGAAATGGAGCTTTTTCACGCCTGAGCAGGGAGGTTCAGAGAAAGCCGTCTCTGACACACTGACAGCAAGATGCTCACTAGGTATGGCCAGAAGAACGCCATCGCGCTTTATTGCTTTTCTCGAACGCATTCCCGTGGCCGGAATTTGGCCGTCCTGTTCTTTTCCACCTCTTTAAAGTGATTTAGTTAGCTTCCAGTTCTTTGTGTCCAGCCCCACAGGTACATTTGCCTCTGTGGCTTTGCCTTTTCTGCACTTCTAACAGGCTGCTAATGGCTGTGTTTGTCATGATCTAGATGCGCTTGCGTGCCTCGTGCCAACAGAATTGGGAGGTGAGCCATGTACCAGGGCTCTGCTCGATTCACCCCTGCCGCATGCCAGCGAGATGCCCGATGATACCCGAGTGTCTTGCGCACAAGTCTTGTGGCGTCTGCCAGCGCGGTATGTGAAACCTGGCACTGGATGCGTCTTGCGCCACGGGCCTGGGGGCTACGCTCTTGATGTTTATGTTCGGCAGGAGAAGCGTGGGATTCGAGCTAGTGCAGGTGTACGGCAAGCCAAGACGGTGTTCTTGCTAGCCATCTTAAAATGGAAAATAGTGTAACCATGACCCCTTTCTGGCGTGGTCTATGCATCAAGTGCATCTTTTCCATTTCCCAGAAGCCTCTAGGATGCTGGCTTAGATTTACGGCTGTATTAATCTACTCTATGTATCCGGGGACTCTTGGCATCAGCGCTCGCATCTAGAAACGGAGCCGCCGCCGCTCGCCGTGCTGTCACCTGAGCTGATTTAGCAGGTGCTAACCTCCATCAGCCAGGAAATGTCAGGCTGCCCTGGGCTGCGTTTGTGCACCGCTTCCTTCAGGGCGATGCCTGCTGATTATAGCATGTGCCTTTCGAAGTGTTCTGAAATATGACCCGCTTCGGAGACATGGCTCATGTCAGCATGTCTACTAGTTTGCCGCACTTTCCTTTAATTAGCATGTCACAGGTGAATGTAAACAAGCTAGTACTGATGTTCATCCTATGTGGCGCCCCCTGTTGGTAACATTTTTCTTTCCTGAAAGACTGTGTTTTTCACTTGCTTTTATTGACAGATGCTATGAGATTTCTCACTGAACTTTTAGAGTTTGGAAATGCTGATGCAAGGATGCACCAGATATGTCTTTAGTTTTCCCCTGCAGGATTGCCTTTCTGAGAGCTGTGGGCTAAGAGAGGAACATAAACGTCTTGAGCAGACGTTATAGTGTCTGTTGATCACCAGAAGCAAAGTTAGATCACTCGACGGCCATCTTGGCAACACCCCAGGGAGCTTTTTTTCTCTCTAGCTAATGGGTATAAAGCACAGCTGCTATCCACTTAAGAAAGGAAAGACCAACATCTCAAATGGTTAAGACTGTTTGAATAACATCAAATCAACATTATATGAACTTCTCAAAAAACCCTCCAGAACACAGCTAATCCACGTTCTGCCAAAAGGAAAATGTTTCTTTTTTTCTTTTTTTTAAACGATTCTTATTCTATAGCTACTTTGTTCTTTTTACAGCTGTATTTTCTGCAGAAATTGTGCTTTTAGGAAGTATGACAGCTTGTCACTGTGGCATTTTTGTAACTTATTTAACTCTGAAAGGTTTATAGTATTACATTAAGGGTGATATTTCTTCTCTAAGGTACTTGTGCGCATCTTTTAGGGAGCAGATAAGTTACAAAATAGTTTCTTTAAATGCTGATTCTTTAAATAATTTCTTCAACATTGGTTTTATGTAACGTGATGATGCCAGTAACTCCAATATAGTACAAAGAAATTGAATTCATGCAGGATCATTTGCATAATCTGCATATGTGCATAATCTATTAAGAGTCTGGAGTCAATACCGTCCATACTTCTTACAAAACACTTGAATTTTTTATTAACTTTTTTTGAATGACGGATTTTGCTGCTCTCAGCATGTTAGCCTGATAAACACTTTCTCTGTTAGTTACATTCTCCATTGTTCTTTGTGTTTTTGCGGCCCTGTCCATCAGAAATGGCGTTTTTGCAGAGGCTTGCTGTTAAGACTTAATAAAGGATTTGAATGCCCATTTGTGTTTCTCAAACAATCTCATTTAGAATGTCTATTTTCATTTTTTTTTTTTGCTCTCTATTTTTCAAAAGCATTTATGTGGGTCCATTAAAATCTAGAAGACTGTGCCTGTGTGCTCATAAAACCGTCTGAAAATTTTATAAATGCTCTCACTGTATCCTAATATACTGGATTTGAATCCATCACCTTGAATACCGCACTTACACTTAAGCAATTATGCACAGCATCCTAAATGGTAACAATAAATAAGCGAGAAATTACATTATAGCTTTTGAAGAACTGAAAATCAACATGATGCACCAACCTGGTTAATATCCCTTCATCCATTGCATTCTCAATCATATCTTTAAAAATGCATTTGGCACACACGGCCTGTTGGTGAAAATGTCCAGAGTATTGGTGGTTGTGTTATTAAAGATATACAAATCATTTACAGCAACAAATTAACGTAATATTTAAGACTGCATTCCAAATGGCCCACATTTTCACACACTTTTCACACTTTCTATCTTCTCTTATCCTCTTTTTTTGTTTTGCTTGTGCCACTTTGCAGGGGTGATAGCGTTCCGGCACCACGCCGGATTTCCGGCGTACCGTGGTTGCAGAGAAAAAAAAAAATCAGGTTCGCAGAAATTGATCTGAGATGCGCAGGTCAGAGAGCAGCTTTAACGCTCAACAACTCAAAC
>JAUCMS010000079.1:9237292-9287946 GCA_032357445.1 Enteromius radiatus | reverse complement strand
CCTAACCCCCCCCCCCCCCCCACTTCTCTTCTATGTCATTTCTTAAATGCATCCTTTCTATTATACCCTCTTGTGTTTGAACAGATACGTTATTGTAAATGTCCGCCTCATAAGCCACACTGCAGCCTGGTTTAGTGAATGCAGGTCGCTTTTTCCCATCAGTGGGATGAAGAGCATGAAGGGTCCTCAAACCCTTCGGCAGAATGTGGCCTCTTCCTTTATTCTCTTTCTCTGCTCTTATATGCTGCTTGCTCAAGGATCCACTTCAGTCCTATACAATGCTCCATTAAAACCAGACTGGCAATTATAGCTCTGATGTTCAGCTGCATAAATGGCACTCACTGGCTGTAATTGCAGTTTTTAAAGTTATTGCGGCAACAGAGGCTTTGTTTTGCGAAGACACCAGAACAAGGGTTATAAGCTGTAAATATGTTGTGATAAAATGATGCTTCACTTTAATATATTTATAAAGAAAAGACTTTAAGGCAAGGAGTTAGTAATGTTACGTTTTAATGCTTTTCTTACCTATGATACTGTAAATGTGCAGAAACAATTCAAGTTTACTCCTCAACCAACAGTGTTTGGTCAAACAGTGAGAAATGGAAAGCAGGAGCTTTTAGGGGGGTGGTTATCATAAATCATTGATTTCATAGTGGTGCTGGAATTACACACTTCACCATTAAGATCTGTTTGTGACCATCTGTAACTCGTTTTTTTTTTTTTTATTAATTTAACTGGCTATATAGTTATATCTTACAGATCAGTGGTTAACCACAATTCCACAAACTACCATTGAATCAAGGTGTGTGGTGCGAACATGCCCTACACTACTTTGACAGACAGCCAAAATTACTGATAAAGACACTGTATACAGAAATATTGCTCCCATTGGCTTTCTTTTTTTAAAGCGCAGATACAAACAGTGTGAGACTGGTCTTAACTGGGGCGCTGCACAGCCTAAAGCCAGATTCATTTTTGTTTTTGTGTGTGTGTGCGTGCTTGCATGTTTTTCTAGGCGTACAGTGGGTACTGGGTCTCACTGTGGCCAGATGTCCCAACTTTATGTAAAGGGTGTGTGTCTGTGTGAGCTGGATCAATTATCACATAATCAGCTTTAATCTCCTAGACAGCCTGTATGCACTCAGCCAATATGCCCTGCAATGCAAACATGTATTATATTTTATTACCCTCTAATATGCCATCAATTTATGACCTAATTTTTTTTTCTAGCGTTCATTATTTCTTCTTCTTGCATTTCAATTAGCCATGGTAAAAAGCACTTGCTGACACTTAAACAAGCTTAGCTGATCGAGTGAGAGGAACACAATCTACACGTTGCAGTCAAAGCTTACGAGCCTGTGCGATATGTCATGACGCACCTCTTATGAGCATACATAATCTGCTTGATTTATGACTCGCTTCCCGTCCGTGTGATGTCAATGTTTAATGCATACCTTTGCAATGCGCAGAGGAAATTGCTCGTGAAACAAAAGAAAAATCCTGAATTTTGTTTTATCAATACATCTCAAAATTTGTGTGTGTCATGTTTTATCTACACACATCGCTCAGTGCTAGTAAAAACATTGGGGTTAGAAATGGATGCTTTACTCTACTCTAAATGTTTTTCAAATTGCTTAACAACCATTTCTTTTTAACCAGTCCATTCTAAAGAGCTAAAAGCACAGGCAGGCCAGCTTTTTTTTGTGCAGACCTCTCTTTTTAATGCATTTTGAAACCTTCTGTAGGCAGCAATTGTCCACACAACAACGTGCAACAACCTCATGTTTACCCGACACTAATAGCGGAACTTTGAACGCAAGGCAGTGAAATATGTAATTTTTTAACCAGCCATCTCTTGTGTCGTAAAATAGCGATTCATCATTAAATTATGTATGAGCTCGTTTAAGCTACTGCAGCACTGAAATGCATACAAAGTAGAAAAAAAGAGGAGAAAAGCAGCCTCTCCACAGCCTTTTAGACTTAAATGGCACCCAGCACTCCGAGGGTTAAAGCAGAACTGCAGTGAGCCCTACTGCAGTGTCTAAAGCATTTGGCTGATCGCAACAGTACATCAAGAGAGAGAAAAAAATCTAAATGGTTCTTCTTTTTTCTTTTCTTCCAAAAATCCTTTTATTGCATTTGTAACATTTGGCACAGTACAAATTCATGGTGCTTTTACAAGATAAACCTGCAAAGATCAACACTGACCTTTTACTGTTCTGTTTTTTAAAAGAAAGACTTCTCAGTATAAATGTGGTGGTTTTTTTTCTCGTTTTTTTTTTTTCTTTTTCACTGCATTCTCTGTAGCATTGTTTAGAAATCACACAGAATGCCCTTTTAAACAAGACTACCCTCATATCTTAAATTCAGTACAGCATCTTAAAACAACTCATCTTTTAAATAGGAGTTATAAGTTAAAAAATAGTTTCAATTTATTTTTTTTAATATAATCAGATTTTCTATTACCAGCCCATGGTAGTGTCAGTTTTTCCATATATATTTATTTATAAGCATGTACAACAAGAATCAGTCTTTAAGAATTGCACACTGTACAAAAAAAAGTAGTTCCTGTCTTTTTTTCTCTTCTTTTGTGCATTCTATTGCATGTTTTTTATGCTCAGGTGAGGGTGGGCCTATAGGGGGAGAGAGGGTCATTTTAACTGAGGTTCTGATTTGTTGTGGGCCAGACTAAATCTGCGTCTCTTGTACTTTCTCCTTGGTGTGAGTTTTTATAACAAGGGCCTCAGGAGCAGCTGTGATAGCACTGGGCAAGGTTCGAGGCAAAGAATTTCCAATACTGTTGCTTTCTGTCCATTTGGCACTGTGGCCCGGTGGCTTGTAAGTGTTGTATTTGGTCTTCATGGTGCTGTAGTCCACCTTGTGAGGACTGTAATCCATTTTGGACTTGTGAGGGCTGAAGTCACATCTGACATATTCTGCTTTGAGGGGGCTGTACTCTGCCTTGAAAGCACTGTAGTCAGGTTTGAAAAGGCTGCTGTCTGTCTTGAAGGGGCTGTAATCGGATTTGAGCTTGGGCATACTGTAGTCCGTTTTGGATTTTGGAACACCATACTCTGGTTTGAATGGGCTGAAGTCTGGTTTAGGAGTATGAGATTTGTAGTCAGGTTTGTGAGTACTATATCCATGTTTGTAGGGGCTCTGCTCCGCTTTTTTGTGTATGTGATAATCCGGCAATGACTTGTGTGAATAGTCCATAGGTTTGTGAGAGCTGTATTCCAAAGTAGGTTGGTACATGTAGTCTGTTTTAGTTTTGTAGGTGTTGTAGTCTGACTTAGGTTTGTGGATGGCGAAATCCAATTTATGGGAACTGTATTCTAGTTTTGGTTTGTAGCCGTAGTCAGATTTGTGGGTGTTGTAGTCCAGTTTGTAAATACTGTTATGATCCCTTATCTCTGGTAGAGTCAGTGCCCCCTCCCCTGCTATATTGGCAGCAGATGCCGATGGTGGCAATTCTTCCTCTACCGGAATAATCTCCACAGTTCTGGCTGCAGCCACTGTGCTCCTCTGCTGATGCCGCTTCCGTAGTTTATAAAATACAATTAGCATGATTGCTGCTAGCAAGGTTACTGCCACGAAACAACCGATAATGATCTTTGTTGTCTTCATCACCTCATCCAGACTGGTACTGGCTGGGTTGGGCGGCTTTCCTGTCGTCGCTTTTGAGCCAGGTACAACAGATGGGCGACTTGGTGGAGTGTCAGTGCTCTGGAGCAGTACTGTCGGCGTAGAGATGAAAACTGGCTGAAAGACGGATGGCGAGGCCGTGGTTGTGGTGCTGGCGCCGGCTGTAGTTGTGGTGGTTTTAGGTTTGGGCATCTCAGATCTGGGACTCAGCACCTCCACTGTGACTGTGGTGAAGTAGCTAAGGTTGGACGTGTTGAGCTCAGCCGCACTTACGTTTAGATAGGCTGAAGCGTTGGAATTTCCGGCTGCATTGGACACCATGCAGGTGTACATGCCAGTGTCACCTGCTAGCACATTTGAAAAGTTCAAAGTACCATCATTCAGCACGGTTATCCGTGGGTGGCTTGATGCGTGAGTTAGAACGGTCCCGTTCGGTAAGAGCCATCGCACAGCAGACATGGCCGCTGTTCGACATCGCAGTTCTGCCACACGTTCAGCAGAAATATTCAGGTCTCTTGGGGCATCTGCGATAAAAGGGGCCGAACACTGCATTGCCCCGGTGTCACCCCGGTCCAGCTCAACCAACTGGCGGCCTCTCATGTGTGCGGGGGAGTGACAGCGCCCACAGCATGTCGAGTTGGTGGGTATGTACTCGCGTAGCCAGCGTGCTAGCCAGAGTGAGTCGCAGCCGCAGTTCCAGGGGTTGTGGTGGAGGTGAAGTTCCACGAGGAATTTCAGTGGCATAAAGAGGGCGTGGGGCAGTGAGCTTAGATTGTTGTGGGCCAAATTCAGCTCCACCAAAGAGGCCAGGTCATCAAACGCATTTCGCTCAATTAGCCCTATTTGAGAGTTCATGATCCATAATTTTTTGAGTGAAGATAGTCCTCTGAATGAACCTGGTTTAATCTCAGGAAAGAGGTTCTCAGAGATTTCCAGCTCCTCCAGGCCAACCAGAGGTGTCAGGTTGGGCATCTCCCCTCGAATGTTGCACATCCCCAGGTTGAGGTACTTGAGGTTGACTAGGCCTTCAAAGGCCCCGTCTGAAATGTACTCCAGTTTCCTCAGTTCACCCAGATCCAATCTCATTAGTGATGGCACTCTGTTAAACGCATACGAAGGGATGCTTTCAATGGGGTTATTTCTTAGCCACAGCTCTCGCAGCTTGGACAGATACTCAAATGCCCCACTTGGCACCACTGTCAAGCGGTTATCAAATAGTTCCAGTGTATTGAGATTGGTCAGTCCACTGAAGGCACCCACTTCAATCTGTCTAATGGCATTGCGGCCCAGCTGCAGTACCTCCAGGTGATGGAGGTTGCGGAAAGAGTCCGCCTGCACAGCCTCGATGGCGTTCTCCATCAGGTTTAGGTGCCGGGTGTTGCTGGGTATACCTGATGGCACGCGAGTGAGCCCACGCCTGGTGCACACCACCTTGCTTAGCTGGTTGTTGCAGGAGCAATCAGTCGGGCAGCCCTGGGGCCCTGCCGCGGCCGCCACCTCCACGCACGCTTGAACCATGAGGAACAGGACACAGAGCAGGGCGGCTTTCCTGGCTCGACGCACAGCTACCCGCCCCAGGAGACTCATGATGTGGCACATTCATAATTCAGCATCGTCTGGGGGGGGGGTTGTGGGGTGATGATGGTGGTTGGGGAGAGGGGGTAGTAAGCGGAGGGGAAGGGGAGGGGTTCACCTCTGACTAATGAAGCCCTACCCTGGGTTAAACAACACTCTAGATTGTTTTTCCATTTACTGAACTGGAGGCTAAACGTTCAGTGACAAGTACTTGAATAAAAAGGGAGAAGTGAAAAGCCAAGGAGTAATGAATCAAATCAAACGAGGGAATATATTTATGTATAAAAAGGGTTGGAAAGGCTCAACACCTACCTCAAAGGTTTTACACGTCCAATTTTTGCAATCACAAAATAGATTTTTTTTCCCCCCTCAAATTCCTATATTCCCAGGATAAGCAACGCCTTCTCTTTTTTTCATTTGTCAGAAAACAAGAGATGAATGCCAAAATGGCCCCTAATAAATCCACAGAGGAGCATCCGAGGAGACGTGTAGCAGCTCTGCAGGGCCTCAGAGCTTTAGGCAAAAGTACCAATCCAGTTTGGCTCCTATAGAAGCGCTCGCTCTCACACTATCCACAGATGCTTGTCCTTGGATACCTCCGCTTGATGCTGCTACTAAATGCCCGTGTCTCCATAGAGGACCGCTCACACATGCTAAACCAGAGTAGGGGGAGGAAAAAAAGGGAGGGGTAGTTAGAGGGGGGAAAGAGAGGAATAAGAATGAGAAATCCAGTCTTTTCAAAATGTTCTTCTATGCTTTTGTTTAAAGAATAATAAAAGTGCCCCTCCAGTGTTTCCACTCACTTTACTTTGTCCGTCTCCCTTCCTCTCAGTACGTTTTGTCCGCTCGATTTGTCAGCACCTTGTCCAGCTGAAAAGACTGTGACACTGCGGTCATTAGCGCATTTCTTTTCTTAAGTAGATCCGTGTTCCATCTCCATGCGCTCGCGCTTGCACGCGGCGTGGGCTGCAGGGTTCTTTCTACACGCTTCCTGATAATCCTCCAATTTTTCTGTAAGTTGACGACGAGAGTCCAGGGAAGGTGTAAAGGGGGGTACCAGTGCAGAGGCAGCTCTGTAAGAAGGCTCGTTCACTGTAGAGAGATCGCTCTCTCTCTGCCTCGTTCTCCTTCACTCTCTCCTGCTTTCGAGCGCGCTCTCTCTATCTCTCCCTGGAATGAGAGAAAAAAAAGAGCGTTTCTCCCCCCTCTCTGTGACGTTGTGTCGATCAGAGAAGTATCCGTATAGCGCTGCAGTGCCCTGAGCTCAGTGCAGAGTTGGAGCTCTCAGCTTTGTCAGCGGCACAGCTGTCCAGCTCGAGCTGGTGGATGAGCACTGAGGCTAGGGAAAAGTGGCTCCCCATGGCAACATCTTCCCTCGCTCTCTTTTCTGTCCTTTTTATTTTTAACCTCTCTAGCCCTGGGTTAGTCCACCTTCCCGCCGCTGAGCACTGATGTTCTTTGCTATGTTCTGTGATGCAGTAGCCGGCACCCGGGATGCAGGCTTACATGCCTGCTCTTCTTTTTGTCCTTCAATGAAAACGTGAATATACTGCTGACGCATCACACTCCAAGCAGTGCATTGGTTTGATGCATTGGTTTTGGTATGTTAGCTCATCCATGTCCGCCCCCTCTCTCTCTCTCGCTCGCTCTCTCGCTCGCTCGCTCTCTCACACTCTCTTTCTCTTCTCTTGCTCATGCTCTCTCTCTCGCTTTTTCTTTCTCTCTCTCGCCCTCCTCTCTCTGCCTTTTCCCCTCTCTCTTTAAGGTTCTGGTATTTTGTAGATCTGTTTAGAGTTGTCTGCAGTCTGCAAGTGAACTGCTGCTATTTGCACCCGGTTGCTTTTGTTTCTCAGATAAGCACCATCCGATTGATGAATGATTTTGATTAGGTTGGATTGATTTGTGTGGTCTGACCCAACACTTGGTCAGTCAGACTTCAGCGTTGACTGAACCTTGTGTGAGCGCGTGCCGATACTGTTTGACCGGAGTGCTTAGTCCACGGGGAATCATGGGAGGGGTACTGGACAGCTCAGCGTGTGTGCTGCCAAAGGCTATTGCTCTTCAGATGGATTAAGCCTCCTCTGAATGCGGTAGAGGGAGTCTCTGTACTGTGCAAAGCTGGGCCTGTGGTGTGAGGACACTTTCTCACTTTCTCTCTCTTTGTCTTTTATCCTCCCTTCCAAGATTAAAATATCTCCCCTGTCATGCAGCAGGAGCTAAGATGGTCCCTGCTCGAAAAGAATAGGGCTCACCATTTTAAACCATTTCCTCTACAAACAGAGCTGCTAGACGGTGCTCTTTTAAAGCATGGCGCTGTAATCACTCTCTCAAACCTTGGGCATGTTGGCTTTCGCCCAGTGTTAGCCAGCAGGCGAAAGGTACTTTAAAGAGGTGCCTGCATCTCACGCTTGTAACAGCAGATGTCATAGAATTGAACAGCAGTGCTAAACAGCACAGCACCCTGGGCAACCGATGGCTGGCATTTTGACACGCCACTGTGTATGTGTGACAGTGAGAGTGTGATTGTGAATGTCTTTGTGAATGACACCCATAGCTTGTGGTAGCAAAGTAGGACACGTTTAGGGATTTGTGACCCGGTTGCATAAAGCTCCAAGTGTCTGGAGACATTATTTAAATGCATATATACATGTGACCCATGGGCTAACCCTCTAGTGAATTATGACCTATGTGTGCTCAAGTTTGTAATGTATTTTTTATTTCTATATTTTTTTTGTGTCCATGAACTACAAATCTCTGAATGTGTGACTGCGGGTGGCCATTGGCAGGCCTCCACCATCATTTAGGCCATTCCACTCTCTCGCTGTGACGCTGACCCAGAACACCATGCGTGTAGTGGGGACACCCAACCCCCACCCCTTCAAACCCCAGGCCTTCTGGAATGATCTTATGCTGGCGGAGAGGGCCCAGCTTGCCAGCTCAACCCGCCTCCGGCTGAAGGACGCAGGGAGAGGTCTGCTCTGTATCGGCACCAGCGACCCAGTTTGGCGGGTTGGGTCTTGTCAGTAAGTGGGCAAGCGAGGGCAGGATGGCCGCCTCAGGGTTTGCCAGTCTATGTGGGATATAGGGTCTGCTGCATGTAGGTCAGCCTGCTTCCCTTGTCCAATTCACTGGAGAGGACCAATTCCATCCCAGCGATTATTTGTGCTTACTGTACAGTAGTCTTTCAGAGCACATGTACAGAAGTTGGGAAAAGGTGGCAAACTTTACATATCATTTATTAATAATGTGGCGTTCCGCTACATTTAACCCACAATTTAAAAATAAATAAAGCTGCACAGAAAAGTATGACCTGATTTCATTGGTTGATTTCCATAAATCAGGCAGTGCCCTAGAGACACACTTGAATGTAACAAGTGTAAATGTATGTATATATATATATATATATATGCAGTTTAAGCACCCAATAATATTGCACCTGATTTGTCTTTTGTGAAGATGGATAGATGGATAGATTTAAGATTTTTTCATTATTTCTCCCATGCTCTGAGTCAATCAGACTAAGGCAGGTGGAAACGCTGTTATTTCAGCTAACACTTGTGACCTTGAGTGACAAGGGGTGACCAGACACTTACTTTCAATTCCATTTCAATTTCCAGGTATTAATTTTAAAAGAGATTACACCCTCTACAGTAACCTGAGCTCTCTGTCTGCTATTATTCACATCATATTGTCCAGCTGTGAACAGCTGTTAGAAAACACATGCAACACGATTTAAAGGTTTGTGTATCATTTCACTGTTATCTGGTCTTTCCCTGTGTTTCATCCTCTCTCATCATCATTTCATATCTGTTCTAGTTTTCTGTTCTCTGCTCCAGGCCTCTATTTCCTTTCCACAATCTCCCCCCACTTTATTTTAACTGTCTGTAATATAATATTTGAGGGCCAGTGGATGGTTAATGATATTTGTCTTGGTTGTTTTTCCCTTTGATGGATTGGCTGAGCTCAAGACAATCCACTCCGAAGGGATGGAGAGAGTGTCATCCCTTCTGCCTCCTGCTCCAGCACTCTTGTAATGGCTATTGTTTGCAAACTAATGACCTTCATTAAACCTCTCTATGTCTATTAGAAGGTTCCAGCCCAGATTAAAAGCTTACGCAGTTATTTTAAAGGGATAGTTTGCACAAAAGGCCTTTGTTGTTCCAAACCTATGTGGCTTTATTCTTAAACCTTATTTTTAATTCTTAGTACAAAAGGATACATTTAAAAAGACTCTGCTGATCATGAAATCACAAGGTTGACTGAACCATTAAAACATTAAAAAGGCAATATAACACAAACAATGGTCCATGTGATTTGTGCGCTACTTATCTTCTGAAAAAACAGCAAAACAGTTTCAATGTTTTGTTCATGAATCTTTGATCCAGTTCAAGTTCAACTCACTGACCTAATCCAGTAGCAGAAGTTAAATCTTAAAAGTAGCAAGCATTGCATTGGCCAGACACCCTGTTTGTAATGAGTATTCATCACTCTTCCCCTAGCAATTTTCTTCGGAAATTTCATCTTTCACTAATAACAGCGTTGTTCCAGCACGCACTGACAGCGATCACTTTCATTGTTGGAGTTTCAGAATAGCATCTTGTTTAGCTCCATACTTATCTTTACAGACAGCTGACGCACTTCTGTGGGTACAGTATATGGAAGGTGCCACATGTCAAAATGACTGACTCACTTCTTTTAATGAGATATATGGAGCTGAGTTCAATTTTTTGTTCTCTGGTGGCTCTTGAGGCCTGATATAGAGTATTCATTAGCAGAGGAGGATGAGAACCCGGAGTCCTTATTTAACTGCATATTAAATGGCCCTTTTTAACATAATGTACACAATGAAATGGGGCTTTCACTCAAGGGTAAAACTATGTCATTATGGAGTGCCAAACTGTTTTCCCTCAAAAAAAAAAAAAAAATATACATCAATATGCGGCGTAGATACAGAACATTTAAGGGCACTTGCACACTAGACTGAAAGATTGATGGATGGGAATGAATAAAATGCGCTTTGAAGCCTGCACTAGAAATTAAGCCGGAATGCAGCAAATTGAATTTTCCGAAAGTGCAATTGGACCCAGCTCATTGGGTCCAATTGCATCAAATTTTCATGAATGTTTTTTTTTTTTTCATATGCTTTTTTTCTATACCATTCCATCCTTAATTTAGTGGGTTTGCAGTAGCAAACTGTAGTGTGTGGGCACACTTAGGTCACTGTGCTTTTCATTTTTAAAGTCGTAACCAACTTAGAGCGAGCATATGCTACAGAAGCATAACAGCCTTGCAAAGGTGTGATTAAAGTAATTATGTTGATTTGTACCATAGTTTGATTGAGCATACGGTATGACAAAGTTCAGAACTGAGCCTTTTCAGGAATGTTAAACAATCATTTAAATTAAATCTCGAATAGGGCAGGGTTTAGCAGCATTATGACTGTCATGCCGCCCAGCATCTGTAAAAGCCTCTTTCTGAGTCTGTGTGGGACTATGTGAATAATTGACTGTGTTTTACTGAAGGGCTTTAAACCTCATGACTAAACGGCTGGAGGATAGAGTGAGGGCTTCTTTTTGCCCCTGCAATCTCACAATCAGGCAATCCCATCCATCTCCTCTCAATTTGAATCCCATTGTGCAAATAAATCCCACCCAGTCAGACTTCAGCTCTACAAACACCCATTTTGCTGCAAAATTACTTCAATTCTTTTCCTGACTCACCAGGAAAGATGTGAAAAAATATATTGTATGATGATATTTTATATTGCATAATATTTAGTATCTGGACAGCATAAAATGTGTGAGTGAATGTTTTTGCATGTACTGTATGTATGCTTTATGTTTATTTTAAGTTGCATATTGGTTACATGTAAAACAGTCAATGTTTAATTGCACTAAATATTCACTTACATAGTGTGCTTTTTTATTTTGTACTTTTTTCACACCTGCTGGAAAAACATTGGTAAGCAGCGCAATAACTTTACTGGTAATACATGCAATTTCAAAATTTTTAAACCCATTCTAACAACCTCATGTATGCTAGCCAGCTAGATATCGTTACCTTGGTGACAAGTTTAAATGAGCAGAATTCACAACAGTGTTCAACACACAAAAAAAAAACAAACAAAAAAAAAGACTTTGAGTCAGGAATCAAAATGTTTGCAAGGAAAAACAGAATCGAGTAGCAGTACATTCCTGACTTGATTAGGCATAAGACAAATTTGCAGATTTATTGGTAATAGAAGTTTTTATTTAACTGTCTTTAAGTCACTGGCATCTGATCAGGTTTATCAAATCAGTCCTGTGTGATGCCTTTTTATGCCAAATGTCCAATATTATCCTCACCTTATCATGCACAATACCTACAGATTACAATAATATTTCACTCTATCCCGAAAAATGCTCATACGAGGTCACCAAAAGGCCATCTTGGCGGCGTCAGATATCACCCATGACTGCTGCTAAAAGCTCAGAGGCTCTGAGGAACAAGATTTTGGTGTAATATTTCACAGGGGCTTTATATTGGGGTACATAATGGAGCCTAATATATTCCAATGGCACCATCAAGCTGTAGAGTTACAGGAAGATTGAGGTCTGTTAGATTTAAATGAACAATATGCCCACAGCCTTTTCTAGACGTGAAGGGGAGAGAGAAAGGTGCACAGGCCTAAAGGCAGAGGTAATAAGAGTCTGGTAATCTAATGCATAGAAAATTATATCCACTCAGAAAAGGCGAATCAAGGTGAGTTTTTACAGTGTTGGGAAATATGGAAACTCTATAGAAAGACTCACTCTGTCATGCAAGCTTTGTGCTTATATCCCGCAGTCAAAGTTTCCTTCACACTTAGTGGTGCCCCTCATATTAGCATTTGAATTTCTGATGTATAGACGTCTGTCTGCCTAGAATGTGAAGTGTAAATTAAGTTTTTACCTCGAGTGTCCATTTTTCTGTCACTCTAGGTAAGTGTGTCTAATCTTGTGTGCACCGGTACAGAAATATGCTAATGGTATTTTTTGCTCATGTCTATCCAATGCAGTTTCGAACACACTATCGCTAATGTGGGGGGCCGGTGGGTTGCAGAGAAAGCTAAAGGGGTCCTGGGGAATATGATGGAACGCTCTAGAATAAATCCCCTTAAACTGTGGGTTGTGACCTTTCTTAAATGTGTTTTGTGTTGCCGTGGAGTATGGGATTTCCCTGAGGTGACTGCCTGCTGTATGCAGGGAACACATTCAAAGCCCAGCTCAATAAAACAGCAGCCGCTCTTCGCTCTGGCTAGAGTTGAGCCGTGTTCTCAAAACCTTCCAACAATGAGGACGCAGAGAGTGAGCGATTGATGACATGGCGCAAAGGGAAAAAAAATTGTGGGGGGTTAAATACGAATGATGCCCCTTCTGTTTTTCATTTGAAGCCCTGCTCATGCAAGCAGATTTGTTTAGAGACCTTAGTCTCCAAATCCCTTTTTCATAAATACATGCCTGTGTGCTTGTATTAATTTTTACGTCTTTTGCTAACCAGGCATAGAGATTTTAAAATCCTTGCGTGGGCTGATCTTTGCTAACCAGTGGGAAAGAAATGTGTTTGTTTTTTTTGTTTTTATTAATAACGTGAAGAAAAAATCTTATCGGAGTTGTCCATGACTACAGATGAGGTTTTGACTTTACAAATATGTCAGGGGAAAGGCTTTCCTGTGTGTGTGTGTGTGTGTATATATAATACTTTGGTAACACTTTCAAATAGAGAACACTTAGGCCAAATCCCAATTATGTTTTATACTCCGCCTATATAGGGGTAGGGGGAAGGGGAAGGGCTAAGGCAGGGCTGGGCAACTTCGGTCCTTGAGGGCTGATGTCCTGCAGAGTTTAGCTCCAACCCTAATCAAACACAAGTGAAGAAGCTAATCAATGTCTTCAAGATTACTAGAAAGTTACAAGCAGGTGTGTTTGATTAAGGTTGGAGCTAATATGGCTAATATTCCAGTAATATGCATGCTAATAAGCAACTAGTTAAGAGAACCTAAAATAAAGTGTTAACAATTTTCTGTAACAATTTAGGCCTGTTACAGATGATGGGTTTACTTCTTAATCCCCAGAAATTGATTTTAACATTTCTGATTACATTAATTTTATGTTTGGAGGGTGTTTTTTTGTTTGTGTTTTTCGACAGCCTGTGTGTGTGTGTGGTGTTGGATTGCAGTTATGCCACTCATAACATTGAACAATAGCTCTACACTGTGTGTTTTGTGTATAATATAGTGCTTTAAGAGGAGCTTGTTTTAAAATTGAGATGCTCTCGCTGAGGGCCAGATCAATGTCCTTCATGCACCAGACCTGAGTGGCAAGCTGTTTTTATTTATTTAGTTTTTTTTTTTTAATCGACCACATAGAAATGTAGGCTTCACTCATCTTGACAGAGTAACATGGTTTTAAATATTATATGATGAAGCATATGAGCCCCTGGCCCCCACACGCTCAGACACGTGTGCTGTCATACAACATCATGTTTGTCTAAAGAGATTCGTACTACAGGAAATTCCTGCAGAGTTTTAATGTCATCTCTAGTCTCAGTTCTCAGTAAAAAAACAAAGTGAGCTAAGATGTGTTTAAACTAGAAAACTATGCACGGTTTTGCCGTATATTTAGAAAGTCCCCTTAATCATATATAAATATTTTTAAATATAAAAAAAGCACCTGGATAAAAAGTAATCATTTTTTATTGTTGCCATTATTAATAATACATTTTTATTTTGCTTTAGCACTCCTCTTCCTGCTTGTCTTGCATTTTCTCCATCTCCGTTTTTCCCAGATGAATTTCGCAGTGCCATATGCAGGTCAACCCAACTTGGATCTTTCTCTGTGGTGAAAGCCTTGTCTTCAGGCACTGTGTGTTCACTCTCTTCTTTAACCTTCCTTTAAAAAACAGACAGAACATCAGACAGGAAAAGAGAACACTAAAATGAGGGAAGCAAAGGAGGGGGGAATGAAAGTGAAGGAGTAAGAGTAAACTCCACTCATCCCCAGAGCTGCTGACGACAGGGTCTACGTCACTTTGTATCCCTCTCACTTGCGCACACACACTTATTCTCTCTCATACATTGCACAAGCGTAGCTCCATGCCCCCCAGCTGAAAGGTTTATATAAGACCCTTTTTGGATCTGAGAGAGAAAAGCATGAAAGTAGAGCATATTTCCTCACCATCTTACCAGCGGCAGGTATAAAGATGCAGATAATTCCACAGTGAGCAATTATGAGGTATCGATTTGAGTTTTTCAATATGCTGTGAGTACAGGTGATGCTCGCAACTTTTTTTATTTTTGTGAAAATGCTATGAGCTGTAAGCTAGCCACATCCTCTCATATTTTAGTTTTTAAAAAATAGCCAAACTGGAAAAAATAAGAAAAAACAACACCCACGTTTTACCTGACAAGCTTGTCTATGAGCTGAATGGTTATGATAGTCATCAGGCAACCCTTTTTTATTGCAAGTTTTAAATATGTCTTTTATGTAGTTGTCAGAAACCAGGGAGACATGTAATTACCAGTTTCTAAATGTCTAAAAGCATCTTCAGATGCTATCTAGTTGAGATCATGTAGACACGTCTTTTGATAATTGAAGGGTGAGTCTTGAATTTTATATTCATATATATAATATTCACATATATATATATATATATATATATATTTTGCTAGGACCACAAACCTAGAGGTAAATGCTGGATCAATGCATTGCAAGTCTGTGATCTTGTTCTACATACTTTTATTCTTTTAAAAGGAATTCAAGGACGGCTTGCTGACGTTGGTTGTCCTTTTAAATACACATTGAACAATACATTAATCATTATCAATTAAAAAACATGAAATGAAATTATGTACACTTTGAAAGTTTGATTTGGACCGAAATATTAATTAGCCTTTAAAAAATGCAAACTTTTAGTCACACTAAAATCATACCAGCCCTGTTTTCGCAAATTTGGACTTAGTTAGATCTTTGCTCCATCCAGCTTAATTGTACTGCACATGGAGTTTGTGTTGTAGACGTTCAAATGTTCAGTCACACCCTTGTCATGTTAAGTTGCAAACCAAAAAAAAGTCCATTGTTTATTGTCAATTGCCTAATGTATGAAGCAATGCTCGCAAAGTACTTTCTAACTAAGCAGTTATCTGTTGGTGGATGCAGCAAATTCACACGAACAACTGAACCACTGATTGAACCACTGAACCATTGTGAAATCTGCATACGTCTTTCACAGTCTAGTGAAATTCTCATTTTTATTTGAATAGCACCCATGAAAACTCTCTAAATAACCGTAAATATGACCGTATTTTAAGTCGTAACCGATGGAAAATGACTGACTGTAGTCCAATTCACATAGTTATTCACTTCTACTGTATATATAGGCTGTACATTGTGATTGCAATCTTGGTTATTGTGCTTTGTGATTGGTCAGGAAAGCAGCTGTGAAAACAGCACATGGTGTATGAAGTGAACAACAAAAATGTGAAAAACATCAGAGACCCATGATTGCATAAACCTTAATAATGTTGGTGCAATGTTACATAACAGCAGCCACTCAGCGCTGCTTCTGCTTACCAATAAGCACACAACTCTCAAAGCTGCTGGCATAAATGCTGACGGGGCCTTCACTTCACGGCTGATTTTTCACCAGCACATCTCGTGCTTCAGATGTCTGCTCGGACCTAAGTTTGCAGACTTCTCACTCGACCCCGCTACCCACTCCTTTTCCTTTTCATCCTCCATCTGATTCGCCCTTTCACTTCCTGTGCGGCCCATGCACGTTTCTTAGAAGTGTAATTCGGACTCAATCACGGTTAAGCCCTGTTTTCTACTGGATAAGGGAACGTATGGCTGTGTAAATGATTCTCCCGTTCCTTCAGCTCCTTTAGGCACTATCTCTGTATTGGATCTCTGCCTCTCTCCTCTCTCCTGCCCTTCTTTGACTTTATCTGCTCCTCTTTCCCTGATTTGAGAGTCAGAATGTGTCTATGTTCAGGAAGACTGCCTCTTTCTGGCTGATTAGCAGCATCTGTGCGTCCTGCAGTCTTAAGGGGGGCAAAAAGAGAGGGGATTTAAAAGAGAAAAAAAGAGTCAACCGTTTCTCCTTCATTTCTCTTGCTGTTACCTCTTTCTTTTTATGAAGCTGTTTGGGTGCACAGCCTTGGCTTTTGACAAGAAGTCAATGGTTTGGACCAGGGGTGGGGAACATCGGTCCTGCAGAGACCAGCTCCTACCCTAATTAAAACTCACCTGTCAGACCTTTATTAGCTCGTTCAGGTAAACCAAATCAAGGAGAGTTTTAAGATGTTTTTTTTTTTTTTTTCTTTCTTTCTTTTTTTCTGCTAGAACTTGTAATTGACTGACCGGTTATACTTGGAGCTTTGGCAATTGTCAGTGTCATTTATTTTTTTTCTAATTTAAACAAAGATCTCACTTGTGTCAAGTGTACATTAAGATCACCCAGGCTAAGAGCCAGCCACACTGTAATTGCATTTGTACACTTTTTGTACACAAGATGAGACTGTGAAACTATCGGTTGTCTTTCACCATCTCTTAACTCCAGACACAATTCACAGCTCTGCAATACCTGTGCATTGAATAAACTGACATTTTAAATGCTACACAACATCTCTCAAGAGCTTTTTGTCCTTTAGGAGTCAATACCGATTGAATAGTAATGACCAGCTTGCGCTGGGTTATTTCGATTGTGACTTTGAATGTAAAACTCATGTATTATGATATATCCTTCCCTCAATTGCTGTGGTTCTACACCATCTCCTCTTTTTGATGCTATACTTGTTCATGGAAATGCAAAGAATGAGTTGTTGCAAAAATGGAGAGCAAATTCCCTGAATATATCACAGGGCCAAAGGCCATTCCGAGACGAATGGAAATTCACTGGCATATTCCAGCTCATTAATTTGGTCAATTGCTTTGTACAAGATATATGTGCTTCAGTGTCTGCTTTTGAGTCAGACCCTTTACTCTTGGGAAGATTCTTTCGTGTAGCTTTTTTTTTTTTTTTTTTTATTCTATTTGTGTCCTCCATGTCACTTTCATAGAAAATGGATGTAAAACAGAAGTAACATCAGCAGGAAATAACATGAAACTGACTCCAACGACAATCATTCATATGTAATATTTGAACGCGTGCAAACTTTGACTTTTTTCACATTTATTTCATTTGAAATCTAGTGCACTCTTTTGAGTTTATACATTATTCTGTGTCGTGTTTGTCACTGTGGCAGGTCTTTTCAGCGAATCACGCCATGCCTCAGGGGTTCGAGTCCAACTTAACGAAAGACACTGAAAAATGACATGCGATTCTCAACCCCCAGCCCTCCTCCTCTTATTCCTTGTTTTCTGTTGTTCTGTCCCATTCTCTTTCGGCTGTCAGAGCGGGACGGCCAGAAATGGCCTTTTGAGTGACACTGGTTAGCACATTCTGAGTGTTGGTGGAAAAGGGGGCTCTAGATAAATGGTGATGCGCTTCCCATGATTGCCTGCCGCTTCCCGTCACCCCTCCCTCTGACACACTCGAGAAAAGCCAAATAACAGCTGTGCTCAATGAGAAATGTCATCCTGATGTTAAAGTTATATATATATATTTTTTTTTACACTTTGTGTTTGTTTTGCTGATTTTATAACCTGCATTATCACACCGAATAGGCATGCTTGCAAACAATCCACCGATGAATGAAGTCTAAAGCTCTGTATGTCTAATGAATTTTACAACATGGCACTCATCGCTTTTTCTGAGAACCTGAAGGCCAACGAGAGCTGCCATTGTTTGTACTTTAACGTAACTGGACTACCTTGACTCAGGAATTGGCTTTAAATGTCTTTCATCATGATCTATCCATGCATGCATGTCTCTGTGATAGATGTGCGTGTTGACGTGATGTGAATGCGTTACTTTTGGGAATATTGTGCCTTAATGCAGTTTCAAATCATTTCCCTCTCTAAATGTGTTCAGTGTTGCATGACAGATTTTGGATGACTCCCCAAAACTGTTATTCTGCCTCATAAATGCTCAAATATAGACACAACGGGACAGCTGACTTTAATTTTTATCACCTCAAATTTTCTCTTCAGAGTGCCACAAGCTCTTGGTGCATAAAGATTTGTAAAGTTTTAAAAACTAAAGTTTCAAAAATGAAAGAGATAGTCTTCATGAAAGTTACACCCCTTCAAAACGGCTCATTTAAACACATTTTCATTAGGTGAATCTACTGTTCTCGCTGTAGTGTTTCTGCCAGTTTCTGGACGCTTTTGTGCTTCCAAAAGAGAACACAACTAGAAATCAGTGGTCAAGTATTCACAACACTTTTCCAGAACAGTTCAACTCAAATATTAGCATGTTCAGCGCATTTACGGAGGACGGACTCCTAAAACCTGAAGAGTAGCCTATGCTGGTTGTGCACAGAGACTATAAAGTGGAGCAATTCTACCTCTGCAAGGACAGTTTGGTGCTTCTGACTAACAAAATTTAAGTTACGTTTTCTTATTAAAAGAACCTGCCACTTACTATTCAAACGCAAGTTTTGAGCAGTGAAGGGTAGTGCTGTTGTTTGTCATTTCTCAGATCATGAATGCATGGTGTTATGTTTACAAGGCGTAGTGCAACAGGATGTGTTAAAAGACAGTTCAACAAGTCATGATGTCCCCACTGGATGGAACAAATGTCTTGTTTGTAATGCGTTTAGTTGTGATAACACGCAGGGACACGCAGTCATGTATAACATTTCCGCCACATGCTTGCGGTGTCCGGCGAATCACAGTGCACTGGATAGCTGGCCAATCAGAGCACACCTCTGTTTTAGAACATTGAGGTTCTTTTAAGGGTTTCTAGGATTTTCAGTGTTTTTTAAATTAGCGTATAATCACTAAGGCTGCATTTGTTAAGTCAAAAATAAAGTAAATCAATATTACATTAGAATTCTGTTAAAAACAACATTACTATTTTAATATTTCAAAATGTAATTTATTCTGCAAAGATGAGTTTTAGCTTTCAGTGTAATGTAATTCTTATTTCCCTTTTATTGTGTCCTTGTCGAAAGTATACAAAATAAAATAACAACAACATTTAATTAATAAAAAAGGTGCATTTACCTTTACTAACTAAACCACCCACTCTACAGAATAAGCATTTTTGTTTCCACAAACATTTTTAATGAGCTATATCTAATCTCGTTTATAATTTTTAAACGTTCATATGCAACCATTTAGGCAAAAAGTTTCTTTTATGACTTCTTGAAGCACCTTTATTTCTAAGAATGTGGTTGACAACCTCTATGAATACACGTCTACATATTGCTGATCCATCATCTCTGGAATGGAAATAATGTCTGATATTAGCAATATTACAGATGTAGCTCAATACACATTGATCAGGGTGCAAGGGCAGCCGTGAAAAAGATGGATTGCAGTTATTGCCACCATTGATTTTAACAACCAGGCTGTTAGAGTCCATTCAGAAGCTCACTCAATCGTTCCGGCTTCCGTTGGCGTCCCTGCATCCAATCAGATATCTCCATTGGCTCTTTGCAACTTCCCATGTTCTCATTTATTATCCTGAAGTGGTCCAATGAAAAATCATTTAAATATTTATCCCCTGTCCTAGTTAATATTGTCTTTCACACCATGGGGCATCGTTTCTCTTTGATCACCTCAGATTGAGCCGTAACCATAGATACGAATATCATTCACACAAGTCACGTGACTTCTCGCCAGCCAATCTCATTTGTTACCGAGCACCTGACGTGAAGAGAGCAGCACACATACCCCTGTGGAGAGAGATCAGGGGTATTGATTTCTCCACCCTCCCCTGCTGGTCTTTGTTATGTGCCGTGTGGAGATTGACCAGCTTAAGAGAGGATATGAAGGAAACACTATTATGATGTGTGACCTCCATGCATCTCTCGGCTGAACGTTAGTGATTTCAGGCTCATCTCGAGAGCTCTTCTGAATTTCTTGAAGAGAACTTGAAGGAGATGCTGCAGTCTAAAGATAATTCGACCTCCAGAGGAACCGCACCAGTTTGTGAAGGCTCTTCAGATGTTCCAGCTGTTATCTTTGCGGTAAAACCGAATGGCAAAACTTGTCGTAGGGTTCCTTTCAGGATTGATTGCTCCATAAAGCCATGTAGGTCATTTAGAGGGGACCACCACAGCTCCACGAGTCCCATCGACTAAATATTGACCTGTTCCCACAGAGGCCATGGGAGGCATTAGAATCAAGGCTTTTACATGTTCAAGCAAATGCACACGTGCAAACACACTGGTGGGATTTGTGTACACATGCAGGCATATAAATGCTCTTATGAGAAGTACAGTACTGCCACTCACACAGTTTTAGACTTGCATCAGTCACTAAGTGTTTGCATGTGTGTGGTAAAGGATTTGTGTGTGTGTGTAGTGTTAAAGCTGGTTAATGCAAACTGTTTAAAATGCAGCCGCACTGACAGACTTTTATATGGATACCATTTGGGAGATACTTTAGCACCGCCGCCAACATCTGCACTCAAAACCGGTGTGATTTCCATATCTTTCGCCAGCGTTGCCAGTGATTCGCTACTTGTTTTCACCCCTCAGGAGGATGTTTTGTGTTAAAAAGCATTAAGTAATACAGATAATGAAGCTTTTTACTTCATTCTGCTTTTTTCCCTGCAGTAAATTGCATGCTGAACAAAAAAAAAATCAGCCCCTCATGCCTCACCTTCTACTTTCATCTAATCTTCCAGGTCATTTAGGCTTGACTTAGTGATGTGGAATCTTTGATTACTTTTATTGACTTCCTGATTCTGTTTCTTGACTTTGTTTGCTGCTTTAAGTAGACGTGGTGAACTTTTTTGGTCTTTTGTAGCTTGACAATCTTTTTATTTCACTTATTTTTGATTTTGCATTTTTATTTTTATTTTATTTTTTTTTTTTTGAGCATTTGAACTTAAAAAAACAAAAGAAACAAAGCTATTTTTTAGCTTTTGATCATTTTAAACATTTAATTGCAGTCCTTTTCTATTTTGCTAGTTTTTTTTTTTTTACCTGATGTCTTAATGATTAACACTTTTTTTTTTTTTTTTTAGTTAATGCCACTCACTTATCGCTGATCACTGAAATGTGAAAAAAATTAACCTTTTTTGTTTTTTCCACTGATATAGAAAATGTATCAGTACTGAAATTTTTAGCAATGTAAAGGCAGATGTAATAGAAATTATGTCAGACATTTTTAAAAGCAATAAAGGAGAGGTAGTTCTCATTTTCAGACAATTCCCAGTGCAGTTCATATATTATTTTACCCAGTTTACACAAACACTTTCATTTGCTGTTTAAACTGACCCTTGACCTTTGGACTTTTATTAACTCTTTTGATTTCTTCCTCTGCATGCGAGTTGCATTCTTGCAGCGGTCTCACTTCATTGACTGTCCTGCTAAAACACTCCTGCTTTTATTTAGTGCAGTGCTGAACCTTTCGGGTCAGCACTAAATCCGAAAATGGTAGACATTCACTCGTCCACACACACAAACACAGACACAATGCGTTTCAACACTACTCCCTCTTGAACTTCATCCCTTGACTGGGAGTTATAGCAATATAGCAATAGGGAGCAGCAGAAAAGCAGAAAACCTATAGCAGTAATCAAATGTTTTCTGCCAGTCTGATGGGCGGAAGTGCCTATAGGGCGCTCTTACTGATGTATTAATTCTGCTTTTCTTTTTTCAGAGAGGTTTAACACCGCTCTCTCTCTCTCTCTCTCTCTTTGCTTTCAATCAATGGACTCTCACACATTGGCCTTAGATTGAGCCATTGATTTAAACCATGTTTAAAGAAGAACGTTCTTCTTGTTTATTCTTTGCTGCTGTAGTTTTACTCTGTTTGACCACTGTTTCATGAGAGTGCTTTCTTTTCATTTAAAAGGCCCATTAACTGTATATTTTGAATCCAAAATAGATCCTCTACCATTAGTGCTTCAATCCATCATTTATTTGGTAGGGGCTGATCCATTTTATGGATTCACTCTGAAACCTCTGAGGGCTTTCGCTGTTGTGCCAGAGGTTTTAGTCTTAGTTAACCAATATCTGTTTGTGTGTATTTCCTTTTTTACAGTACGCTTTTCAGTAATCATTACAGAACAGAAATAAAGCATATGGAAAAAAAACTAATTCGGCTGAAAAAAAAAAAGAAACTTGTATTCAAACCCTGTTTGGACACTGGACATGGAGTACGAGTGATAATAAAATTTTTCCAATAAGTTAGCTGTATCTACTGAATAACTTGTTGGGTATTATTAACATTGAATGTTGTAATTCATTATTAATGAAAAATTTAAATATGCATATTTTCCTAAATTGTAAATGTGCAGTGTTTCTTTTGCGTGGTATCACAACCATAACTGTTACTTTTATTATTAATGTAAGTTTGTTAAAATATTGAGATTTCTGTTGTTGTTTTAATTCTTTAACTTTCAATTTCATTTTAGTGGTAGGACTATGGATTCATTTGTATTGATTTGATTGATTTTAATGTAAAATGTAATTTAGTTCTGTTTGTGTTGGTCTATAATTAGATTTATATAAAAACAATAGAAGTCTGTCATGTTCTTATTTAGATAATTAATAAATATGCAGATCCAGGTGCTATCAGACGCAGCAATTTGGAGTATCTCAAGCACTTTATATTACAAACTGTACCGTGGGGGCCATCTGGTGTATCTGCTTCCTGTTCTGGCCGACTGTCCTTCCTGTTATGCATTTACCTCACAGATGGCACCACATGGTGCCATAATTTGACGTGGTTGCTATGGTTACACAAGGTTAAGTGCCACCTCTGAACTGCAGTGCACCTCACTTAATATTGTGTATTTGACACATACTTTCATTCTCTCATGTGAGGTGCAGTTGTGCATGTTTGTCTCATGTCAGTGGCCGATAACAAGCATTTCCTCAGAGCCTGGGGTCTCACGCTTGATTTAAAGCTGCATTGCAACATCTACATTTGCTTTTTACTGTGTTTGTGATGTGTAATTATAAAAGTCACTCACCCAAGCACACACAGATCTGTCCTTATAATGGCAGTCTTCACATAGTGGACCCTTACAGCAGAGCCGTCAACAAACATAATAACAGCATTAACATAACACACAACTGGAGCTTCAGAAGATCCTGCCACCGATGAGGCAATTTCCCCTCTGAACGGGAAAGCTGTCACTTGTAAACACACTGGTCACTAGTGTTGTGCTCTGCATTCAGCCGGTTCTGCAACTACAGGCACTTTTATGCCCTAGATTTTGACTTTTTTTTTTTTTTTTTTTTCGTAATATGAAGGTCACAGAAGAACTGTTTTGACACTTTAATGCATATATAATATCACTGCTACTGTTAAAATCCATTTTAGCGTCCAATGAGAAGAATAAATAGCAAATAATAATGCAAGTTTTAATATTACTCATTTATTTATTTTTATTTTTAGCTGTGGAATTTGCTAAAAAATGCTAAAAAAAACTAATCCTGCATACTATCTATGCAAAAAGTATTAAACATTTTTAACAACTACATAAAATATAGAAAATAATACGTTTAGATGTGTTTTGCATAGATAGTGTGCAGGATTTTATGTTTTTTAATTTACACTGACATTTCAGTGTTTTAGCAATGAAATAAACATGATTAAACAACTAGTTTAAAGTTGCAATTTTAAAGGAAAGAAAAAAAAAAACTAGCAGAGATTTGTAAGAGTCTGCACAGTCAAAATGCCTAAGAAATAGCCATTAGTGTTCAGATCTGTTAATATATTTTACTCACGTTTGTCTCTCTCTGGACTAAATCTTATTGATTCTCGGCTCGACTCTTGAAAATGTCCGTCCTGATTGCAGCTGCTTTCACGGGGTGTAAGATATCTACTTTGACCCTTTTACTGATCCATAATTTAATGAAAGGAGTGCAAAAGTGATCATGATTTTTAATTTTGCTTTTTGAGTTGAAATGGATGGTTGAAATAAAGGGCAATTTTAAGAGTGGTGGACAGTTTCTTGCATGTGCTGAAAGTGGCAGTGGGGAAAAGGTTTGATTGAGCTGGATCTGTGTGTGTGTGTTTGTGATGGGCCGACTGGCATGTGTTTTCCGAGCTCATAATGGGTCCCATGTTTGAGAGATTGTGTTCAGACAGCATGACTGTGACACTGATGCATGTGCCCTGAAGCTTAATCGATACAAACACACACACATACACACATTCTCACCCCACGAGTTTGTGATGTGTGATCCAGGCAACTGCACATCTGGGAAAGTTTAACTTCATCGACCATCACGCACACTCACATAAATAAAACTGTATGTTCTGCTACCCACAAAACACAAGATTGCGCACAAGCCAAGCCAGTAAACTCAGTGTTTGCCAATAAATGTAGTGTTTATGAAACATTTAGTTGAATATGAAGAGATTGTTTGGTACACCAATGCCCTGCATGGACGGTACAAAACTTTTAAATATTTTACAGTTTATTTTTTCACAGTCCTGATTTTTCTTTTCCTCTCCTGATTTCAGCTACATCATAGTTAAAATGCAAAAAAAGTAATAAAATAACAGTGGCACAGTAAAGCATCTGCATAGCAGAACAATCTTTTTCATAGTAGATTAATTTTTTCATTAAAATAATGAATGTATTATGCTTGCATGTGAAAAGTAAATAAAAAAAAATTAGTAGCAAATCCTACATCACTAGTTTTCAAAAGGACTTCGTGGACTACAGTAGCACAGTTATTTAAGGATATCCTTCCTGTACTTCGCCAACATGTTGGGCTTTGAGTTACAGAGTGAGATATTGGTCTATGCCATAAAATAAGATTTAAAGTCTGTGAAGGGCTTTCCGGTGATTAAAAGCAAGAGAAGGAAGTGTGAAGGGTCCTGAGTGTGTGTATATTATTCTGGGAGTGTTTACTGTTTGGGGAATCTGTATATCATTAGTTAGGCATGCTCTCAGGCAAGGTTACCCTGGTTGAAGCTTTAAATGAATGTAAATTTATCTATCTGTTGTGGTTGTCATCCTTTCTTGTGACCATCAGCTCCTAAAGATAATATCATCCCTAGCTGTGACCCATTTGAAGTGGGCAGGGCCCATTTTTTCCTCTAAAAGCGAGCCGCACTGGAAATCAATCTCTCTCTGTTTTAATGTTTCTCCTCTGTGCAGCATTTTTCACACTTGCAGAAGCCATTTGTGATCCAGCGGGAGCCATGTTGGCTCAAACGCTCCATCCACAGGGAGCCATAGTGGCTCTGGAAACCTCCGCTGGGAGCCATCTGGGCCTGGCTATTCGACACTTCGCCTGCCCTTACTGTGCTAGTGTGTTTTCCTGTTTCTGTGTGGGATGAGCGTCTATGTGGTGGTGAGATGTTCAATGCATCCATCGGTGTGGGCACCCAGCAAAACACGTGGCCCTGACTCGCCCAGACATCCACCTACAGTCTGTCACACACCCAGTTTCACTCCACGGTCCATTATAGAGTTTGTGTAGGAAAAAAGTGTTTTTCACATGTTCACGCTGCTGCGTATTTTTAGCAAAAAGCTGCTTACATGTCCATCTTGACTGTTGTATAATACAACAAAATTACTGCTCGCCACATCTATCGCCTATGTGGGGAAGCAGGACTCTTTTATCTCATATTTGGAGGTGTGATTTTTGTCATATAGTGAACAAATAGCTTTTTTATTACTAGCTTTAGTGCTACTTATGGTAACCCAGTGCAGCCCTCATAATCAACTGCACATAGTGGTGCTTGCTAGGAGTACACAAGTGTGGTTTTGCATACCTTGCCAATTACGACAAACATCACACTAACCATCCAATCTTTCGGCATGGATGACTCCAGCGATGGTAAATTAGTACTGCAAATGTGGTAATACGCTGCAATGCATGAGCGAAGGCTCGAGCCATCAGTAGAGGCGTTTGGATATTGTCTGTGATATATCTTGCATGATGTGTGTGGAAAGCTTTTCTGCTGCTCCCTAATCACACTGACGCATTTTTCTCTGTTTATGCATGTTGTCTTTGTGTGTATGAGTCATGGTGTTGTGCCAGGAAAGAATACCGCAAAGATATTAATCTTTGAGTTTTGGGGTCACTGAGATTAAACTCATGTAATTGTATATTGCTTTATTAAGGCTTACATGAAACGTTTGGCGTTTTCTCCGAATTGCAGGCGAGTGCGTTGAGTTTCACCTTGTATTTGGATAAGCAGGAGATTTTAAATCTATTTGCCAAGATAAAGGCCATATGTTTTTCTCTCTAACTCAATCTCTCTCCCTCACAAACAACCTTAAGCCTCAGAGACTCAGCGTAGCCGAATTGCAACGTTTGCATAAATGCTATTAAATATAGCCTTATATTATTTTAATATAAGTGATTAAAAGAAAACAGCCAACACTGAAATGTATCATTGATTTGGTTACAATATTACATATTGTATAATATTACATATTAAAGCACCAGCTAATTGACACAATATGTAATACTTTTGGGAAAAAATATTTCTTGTAATTAGGGTTGGGCGATATACCGGTGGAGATTTTTGACTATCGTCTCTGTCGCTGTTACACATTCACGTGATACTGCTGCGCTACGTGGTCTTGAAAACTTATCGTTCTGTTTAAAAAGTTATTTTAAGCCATTGAAATGCAATCAATAGCGAATAAGAACTAATTTTTAACATCGTAACCAGCATTTGTAACAGAATATTCAGTCTGAGGAGCTCATAAAGTGATAGCAGTCTAATAAAATTACTTGTATCGTGATACAGGATTTTGGTAATATCACCCACCCCTAATTATCTATTATTCTAGCAAGCGCTTGATTCGTTTAATTGTTTAAAAATGCTTGCTTGGCCTGAATTAATCAATGGCTTTGTAAAATAATGTATTATGTTGTAGAAATACACCATGAGTATCAATACTTGTGTCTCTGAGCATTGTCAGGCAGGACGTCTAGTAATATCATGTGATGTGTTGAGTGGCAAGGGATTCATTAGATGCCAGTGGACAGGTGAACAGATGCACTAAAGACAGTTGTAGACTATCCTGCATCATCTGCTGCCAAATCATGTTTAAAACCCCCTTGTCTGACATTGAGGAAAACACCGCTCCCATCTAAAGACTTGATTATATAACGCTAGGAGGCTAGCAGAGTGACGTTCTGTCTGTGATCTGTATCCGAGACATGGTGCAAAACCGTAAATAAAATTTAGTGTCTGAAATGGGAGGGAAATGCTGTCAAAAGCACCCGCTGTTAAATACCAGTGACATTAAGCATCCAGCATGTTAGCATGCCATCAACCTCACAAACAAGTTAAAACCATCTTGAGCAACTGGTGAGTTACGCCCTGGCAGCCACCCACAACAAACTAGCAGCACTTAATTACACAAGTCTGGTTTAACATTATCAGATCATTACTAATGAAAACCTGTTTAGTCGACTGGTTCACTTTGATTAACTCTGCTCTATGTGTTCCAACAGCAAAGTACATGGGGTGCATAAAGCTGGTTGTGCGAGACCTAATACATTTAGCCCTCTGGCTAAGGCCAACCCAGATTACCGGAACATTCTGAGCGTGAACCCGGCCGGAGCCATTACCTTTTGCGTGTAGAGCATTAGTTTGCCGCCAAGCGGGGCCGGAGTGGTGGGTAGTTGTTTGTCCCCATAATGTGAGATTGGTTGTCATTCTTGTGTTTAATCAAAGTGCCGATTATGCCCTCATTAAAAAGCTTTTACTCTCCCTGCGTATGCAGCCTCTGCCTCCAAAGTAATTCCCAGCAGATTTCCCAAGGGGCTTCCTGGCTGAACAACCGCACTCTTAATCGTTTGACTCTTGGAGTGTCTTTTTACAACACCTGCCTGTTTCTCACAAACCCATTTCACTTGCACAGTGTCGATGTTGCTTTGCCGATAGATTGTAAGGGTTGAGACAGATGATTTGATGGAGCAAGTTCTAAGTGGTGCTTGCTAAGGCAGCCCGTAACTTTTAGTATTCAAATTTGGTGCGTCAAATCGCCCGAACCGTTTGTGCTACAGATGTGAAGGATACTTCAATTTTTGATGCTTGATGAGATGTATACGACTGGATCGGACGATAAAATAAGAAAAAAAATCCCATAGGCTTACCCTGAAGAATCTGAGCCATATCTAGGGATCAGGATATCACAGAGACATAGCAACTTAACTCCTAGCAATGCTTAGAAACCACTCAAAAGCAATGCCATAGCAATGGCATTTTAAATATCTTCTGAATATCTGAATATCTTAGCAACTGCAGTGCAACTCCTTGGCAACCAATCACAACACCCTAGCATCATTTTCTTTAAAAAATTAAAAAATCTAGTTTGAGTTCTCTATAATCATCATAATTAATAAGACGTTGTCATTAGGTTGCTTTGATTAGAGCTTTTAGATGTTCTGTTGCACAAAGACTTCTCTAAAACCTTGATGCGTCATACAGTGTGTAATTTTCCTTCTCTGTTTTGGGTGTTAAGAAGCCGTTAGAGACTTCATCCTTGCATTTTTTTCATTAGTAATTTGTAGTAATGTTTAAAGTGACTCATTGTTTCCCCTCTTCTTTCCTTTCTCTCTGTCATCCTGTCTTTCTTTGAAATGCACTCCTTTTTGTCCTTGCCTGCCGTCTTTGATCTCTGGCCAATAAACAGCCTCAGTGCTCGGAGACAAATGTAATATATTAGTGGTGCGTGTTCCCTGGTGTCACCGCTTTAATTGAGAATGTCAGGCTAAAGTTAGCGCCAGGCTGAATCTCGACCTCACGTTTAATTGTGCGAGAAAGACGTGCCTAGCAGTGATGTCAGTGACAGGAAGTGTGTGTGCGTAAGCGTATGAGATGAGTGGGGGTATGCTGAAGGCCCCCTGAGTTGCCTGAAGAACAAGCCGTCTGGACGATCAATAGATAGCTCAGTCTCCTCCAGTGATCTGTCTATTTAAGACAATCTCTTTCTCTGCCGCCACAGTAATGGAATCTCAGCTAATCCCAGATACAGTACATAACTCACTCTTTTGCCTCATCTCTCTCTCTTTCTCCTAGGTGGAAGTGGAGGTGGAGAGCATGGATAAAGCAGGAAACTTTATTGGCTGGCTTCACATCGAGGGTGTGAATTTGTCCGTCGCTCTGGTGGAGAATGCCCTGTCGAAGGTCCACTTTACTGCAGAGAGAAGCTCCTACTACAAGACTCTGCTGTCTGCGGAGGGAACTGCCAGACAGAGGAAGGAGAAGGTGAGTTTGGTGGAAATCCAGCATGCCTCATGCAGACTTGGGCTCTGTTCCAGAACCACCTAGGCTGCGTTTTAAAGCATCATTGGCACTCTGCTGGCACAAAACCCGGGCTTACACAGTAGGCAGCAGCGGTATCTTTTTAAGATACCTTCTATTGTCCAAAATATAAGGCAGCATCAAAACCCTTTTATGCTAATCCAGTTCACACAGAGTCCATTTTGGCAACACTCCAGTCAGATCTTTTATTCATAAGATTTTGAAAGATTCAGTTGCAGTTGAATTAAAAATTCACTATTTTACCCAGTATCGTTGTTGCTTTCTGTTGGAATCAATTGTAGAATCTATTTGTGTTGCACACTGGGTTCCTGCCCTTGTAGAACGTTTCAAATCAGTCCCTTACAAGTTTTCAGTTAATTTAGGATGCTGCCCTGTCAAGGGTATCTTCTTGTATAAACAGTAGAAAGCTGGGCCGCCCACTAGGTTTTGGAACAGAGCTTCAGTCTTCTCTTAGGCACGATCAGAAATTCATATGTATCCTGCCTGCATCTGACAAGCGAAGAGATTCATTACTTATTATTCCAGATATCTTCCAGGCCCACTCTAGTAATAAATATTATCTCTTTTCTGCCCAGTATGCATTGAGCTCCTGGTTATGAGGCCAGAGCCTGTCATCCAGTGTATATGTGAACAAAGAGAATACACAAATCTATTGTCATGTTGCATTAGTTTAGGCAGAACAAATGGACACCGGACCTCCAAAAACAGTAGGAGCTGGACAAAAGGCACAGGAATGAGTGTGTAGCTCAGGGGGTGCCACAGGGCTATGTCTTTGGCACCATCAGTTTTGTTCTCTTCTCCCCACTAAGCTGTGATTGATGAAACCCTCTTCGTCCCTGATCTCAATCTCTCGCTTCATTTTCATTATGTCCGAAACAGCCCACAGAAAGCAACGGCCCTGGTGGACAAACAACACTCCCGCCAGCTGTTTCTTCTGTCCTCTATCCCTCATTTGGCGAGAGAGAGAACGGCCCCATGCTGATAGCAATATGATCTACTGCCCAAGGCGGCGAAGAGCGTGTTTCTGTCTTCTTGTCGAATCCATCTTTTTTTTTTTTCATCTCTCTCTCTCTTTCTCATCTCAATCTCTTGCCTCTATATCGCACAAAGTTCCACAACATATAGCCAGATCTTTCTTTCAAAGGCAGTGTTATCAGCTTCCAGCTCCTGTAAAAAGAGCGACCAATCTGAAATGTGCATCCACAGATCTTCCCTTCTAATTGAACTTGCCTGGCTTAAAAAGTCAATCTTGCTTGTTTACACTCCCTTAGATATGCGCACAGACGCTCGCATATGCACACCTCTCTGCCTCAGTGTCACCTCGCTGTAAACAAAGCATGGCATGTTTTGCACTGACACCTTGAGGAAAGCACAGTTTGACCCTTATTTCCTGTGCTGTCGCTTTCCCAGTGGGTTGGATTGACTCACTGATTCGCTGGCAGTGAATCAAAGACGACAAGTTTGGCTTGTTGTGCCCCAGTCTCCTGCTCTCTGGCCCTGTGGCTGACTGGAGGGGGTCACTAGCACAAGGCCACCCTGATGAGAAGAGAAAACATAGTTGCAGCCCATGTAACGGACAGCTACATTGTTCTCAAAGAATGTAGATGCTTGTTGTTGGGTCTTTCCCAATCCATGCTTGAATTTCCCAGGCCACTCTGGATAATGGAAATGATTAACCCTTCAGGACAAGTGGAAGACTGAAAGGAAAGCTGAAGTCAGCATTTCTTTTCTCTTTATGGCATTTGTTTCTGAGCAGGATTTATTTTACTCTTGTGTTTGTTCTCTTGTTGATGAATGTAGAAGTGTTAGATGTTTGCTGTGTGAGGTGTCCAGTTCAGAAACTGACATTAATTAAATGCAGTGGGTCAAGTTTCATTAGTTTTTTTTTCTTCTTTCATTGCTTTCAATGTTCTTTTAAAATGAAAGAATTAAAGAGGTTCATTAGTTTATAATACTGGTCCAGTGGTTGTAAAATTGAGCTAAAGAACCAAAGGAGACCAGGTGATTTTAATGAATAAGAGCATTGCAGGATTTTGCCTGCTGTGCTTGAGGCTAAATTTTAAGAACTTAGTTTGCGTATTATCAGCTATGGTTAATTTCGGGCTTTATATTATATTATATATAATATTATATTCATGTTTCGGTCTGGTTTTCATGAGAGCACCTGTAGATTTGGATAGGTCTTCACAATTATAGGGAATAATCTTTTTTTTTTTTTCTTTTTTTTTTTTTTACTACAATGTTCTTATTTAAGTTTTAAACATTTTCAAACTTAATCATTTATTTTGACAGATTGCCAGAAAATAAGTATGTGTTTTGAGGCAATGCCAAGTGAGTAAAGGCCTCCTGTAGCAAATCGATGCATTTTTGAAAGAAAATATTCATTTTAAAGTGTTATTCTTTTTTCTCACTTCTGTTGACTGTCATATGTGCAAACCGTTTTTCGCAACTCTCAAGCCATGAAAATGAGTGAAACACTTTTGTGTTGCTTGAAATGCCTCAGTGAATGACAAAGTTTTGCCTTTTTCTCAGAAACTGTCAGCGCGTAACCTAGATTAATGCTTTTAGTTTAAGTGGAACACTTATTCCTAGTATTGGAAACCATACCTGGCCACATGTCACGTCCTTTCCTTTCCACAGGATTTCAGTTAGTTGATCTGATGAACTGGTGAATAAATAGCTGTCGACAATGTTACTTACACACCCTTTTTTTTTTCAGTTACCCCTGATTATATTCTATAATTTTTTATTAATTTTGTTGGAGTTTGGCATTGAATCCTTAAAAGTTTCATTACATCTAAGTG
Organism: Enteromius radiatus; assembly: GCA_032357445.1. Classification (NCBI taxonomy): domain Eukaryota; kingdom Metazoa; phylum Chordata; class Actinopteri; order Cypriniformes; family Cyprinidae; genus Enteromius; species Enteromius radiatus. The sequence continues at coordinate 9,255,587 of JAUCMS010000079.1, read as the reverse complement.
GGATGTTCAAAGGCCTAATGTGTGGTGCATGGACTAGAGATAATCAAACGTATTGCCATGCAAGACTAGGCTTGATCTCTTCTCGCTACTAATTCATCGTTGATGATTTTATTTGTGTACCCATGTGTAGAAACTGGTCCCATGAACGCCTGCACACTTTCTTTTTAGCAGTTTCCCTATAGGTTGAAGTAATCAATTTACAGTAGAAGTTTCTCTCAATATCATGTGCCGTCAGCCCCAACACTCCTCTGAAATGTAAACAGTTGCTGCATGGAGATAGAGACACTTCTGGTTGCTGGGCAACAGAGTTATGGCTGCTGATTAGAGAGCGGTTTATGACCCAGTGTGCACCGAGCCAACCCAGCATTCTCGCATCTCGCAACACAGGGTTTTAGAAGAGCCTACTCGTAATTACAACACGCTAATTATGAGGCAAATCTGAAGAGAAGTCATGTTTCTGTTGAGAAACAAGTCTTCCTGTCATCTCATATCTAATTTTGATCTACTTCATCAAGGCTCTGGTGGATCGCCACATGATTCGGAAAAACTGGGACAAACCAACCAATGATTACTATCCTCCCTTAGATCATCATCCTCATCATTGTTCAGAACATCACTGAGCTTGTCCGCCTTTCCTCCTCGCAGCTCCCACGGTCACTTGTTCTTCTTCTTGTTCCTGTCTTTTCTGGTATTACTGGGGCATACATCCGTCACCAGGGGGTTGATTTCAGCTCTAATAGCCTCCCCAGGCTCTCGTGTGCTTTACAACACTCGTGACAGGGTTCCGCAGGGGTTGAGAAGGGCAGCCGTCTGCTTGTGACATTTAAGCTCGATAAATTTGTATGGTGGGTGAATGCAGCCCAACGCTACGTGTCGTCCACATCTGTCTGGACCGAGGAGGTCGATTAAACCTTGAAAAAGGATGAGAGCAAGTCCTTTCTATACTGTTAAAGGCTTAGTTCACGCAAAAATGAAAATTATGTCATTAATTACTCATCCTCATGTCGTTCCAAACCAGTAAGACATGCTTTCATCTTCGCAACACAATGAAGAATGTTTTGATGAAATCTGAGAGCTAGTATTAAGAACATTGTTAGAATAGTCCATGTGACATCAGTGGTTCAACCGTATTTTTATGAAGCTATGAGAAAACAAAAATAACTATTCAACAATTCTTCTTCGCCATTTATCCAAGAGTACCACATCACAAAACCACTGATGTCACATGGACTATTTTAACGATGTGGAACAACATGCGGGTGAGTAAATAATGAATACATTTTCATTTTTTGGGGAAACTAACCAGTTAAGAGACGTCCAAAACAATCAGACACTGGTAGAACGTCAACAAATGTATTTGCAATACATAGGTAGCTCAAACAAATTGATTCGGGAATACAACAACTTGAGCATCACAGAAGAAAAATGCTAACCTGACACATCCCAGCCCACTTAATGTCTGCAGTAGTTTCTGAAAGCATATTTCTGTTACTTTGGATTTCATTTGGCTGAATCCTTCCTGTTGTGAAGGAATCTTGTTCAAGGACCTCATCAGTGGACAGCTACGCCCAATTTCAGAAGAACGTCTTTGAGTACCAGTTTGCTAGCGAGAAGCGGAACCACGGTGCAATTTTCTTTGAGACACTTGAGTGCCACAGACAATCAAAATATACAAATGAAACCCAAAGGTGCCTAGAAATATTTAAGGTTTAGGTTTTTTTTTTTATTGATGTACTTCTCAGAGTTAGCGAGACATCCATTGTGCTTTAGCGCAAGCTTCTGTGAGTTGGCACTTTTTTACCTCTGGCTAATCTGGAGCGAGCCGAGGATGAATGAAGGCAGTGGGAGGCTCAGGTCAGTCTAATGGAACCCGAGTTTTCAGACTTGCGTTACTGCATTAATATTTAACATGGAGATGAAAGCGCAGTGCTCGCTATCACTCTTTAAGAGTTATATTTTGTTCATGTTGAACAATGCATTTTAATTAAAGGCCCTCTTTTAATTTCCTCTGATGGAAGTGATTTCATCCTGAAAACTGACTTGCCTGAACGCGCAAATATATCATAATTTCTCTGTTATTACCAACAAAGTGGCCTAAATGAAGTTTTAACGCTTTTTATATCATGCTATCTTTTTTTCAGCTGCAGAATCAGTGAAGCAGTGGCTGTTTCCATGGCAATATTATAAAACGCGACAAGATAATTACATACATGCCACAGATGAGGTTATCTGAGTGCTTGAGAAAGTAAATGCTATTCTGGAGTTTTTAGGTGTTGGGTTCGCAATTTTGAATGGGATTGAGTTTTCGCAGATTTTATTCAGTCAGCCATCTTAAATTACTTTAATCAGGTGATTTCCTCACTTTGTATTTAGCCATGTGTGTGTAAAAATGTTATGATTTTTCTGTTCCCTTAATAAATAACATGAACTGATAAATCATTCACAATAAGACTAGGACACAGGTATTTATTAATCAAGTAAATGGGGTCTTGACTTTTACTGACAGGTTATATAGAGTGGCTTCTCTCCATCTCTTTCTCTCTCTTTTCTTCGACATGCCTGTGCCTTGAGTTGCTTTGTAGAAATAGCACTAAAAGGGAAGTGTGTGATTATATATGTATTTCCATTCTGTTCCTTACTCCTCTCACCACTGTCATAGTTGCCATCTAATTTAACAAATGGAGGGCAGGCTGTGTCAGACAGGAACAACCAGAGCACTGTGGTGAATCACAGTAAGAGTTATCCAATTAGACACAGCAACTCTCCCCGGAGGCTTGCGCTAAGGCCTGCTCCGCCACAACAGGGACTTGGCCGGCTAAAGAGAGACAACAAACATGGCAGGACTGATGTCTCTGATGTAAAACATTGGCTGTAAACACATCAGCATACGTACACAGACTCCTGAACCAATCGAATTTGAGAGTTTTGCTCTGAAATATTCATGCGAGTTTCAGGCGGCACATTAATTATGGAGTTATTTAACAGTAGCGGTTATTTTAAAGTGTTTTTTTTTTCTGTTTATGCCTTTTTATCTTAGTGGCAGTTGTCTTAATTAGGGAATCAATATATATATATATATATATATATATAATTTTATTATGAGTGTGAATGCAAAGCTTATATTCACATACGTTTTCTTTTGAGTGTGTTTCTGGTTTAAATCAAAGTTTAATATTTTGTTGCTATTGTAAACGGTTCATAAAAAGTTTTTTTTTATTATTATTATAATTTTTTTAGCAGTGTGTTTACAGCAGTCAGTTTTCAAAAGTATTGCATCTCATTTATTAATTCTGCAGTTAATTCCCTGGCGTGAGTGTTATCATATCGTAATTTAATGTACGTCTTAAGAATTCATTGCATTAAGTCTTGCTGCTCTTATTCATCGAGGTTTCCTCTGTGGCAAAGTTTACTCAAGTGCTCTCCATGCCAAATCTGAACAAAACGCCTTGCAGCATGAATCTTGAACAAACAAGAAAAAGCTCTTTGCGCTCTCATGGCGTCTCTGTGGTTCCTTTTCCTCATCTTGAATTCATGAACGATTGAGGTCTTCCTTGCTACATAGGAATGAGAGAGCCTCCCATGGCAGAAGCAGTGATTATGAGCAGCGCGAAGAGTTCGTTCAGGTCACCTCTACGTTACAGATGAGCGTAATCCATCCACAAACCTCTATCTGTATTCACTCTGTTTCTGAACCTCCCCCGTGCTTAACATGGATGTTTTTGCACGGAGTATTTTCTCTTTTTTTTTTTTTTTTAAACCCACGCACAGAAGTTTTGTTATGCTAAAAAGTTTGGCAGAAGTGTGTGGACTGTGTTCCTGCAAATGTGCTAATAAAGATCTCTGCAACGGTTTCCGTTGCAAAACAAAAGTTTAATTGACTATTTACGCACCCAAGTGTTCTTGGCTGGCAGCAAAGCAAATTGGGTCTTTCTGTGTCAACAAACCCTACAAAAAAGGAAAAAAAAAGTAATTAATTCTCCTCGCACTTTTAGTAAGGAAGCTAATTAACGTTGTGGTGACACAGAAAGCTATGGCTTCATATATATATATATTAGCAATAACACTATCCTTGCCAGCCCATATGTCTTTGTTTTTGCTCAAATATTTGTTCCAGACTGATTGTGATATAGAGTTGAGAGTTTTTTCATATAGAGTTTTTTCTATCAGTACTTCCTCTGAGCCGTATATGTGCAAGAATGATGACACACAAGTCCCAACCAGCCCCTGTGCTAACATTGCCAGTATTTAGCCTGAATAAAAAATTATAAATACATAAAAATCTGGAGTTTGTTCTGGCTTAGCAAAAGAAATTGTAGGCTATTCTGGTTAGTTTTTCAGAGTATGTGATGTACTTTTGATCACACAGTTATATTGTGAAAAGATAAATTATGACACTTATTATACAGACAAGCTACGGTTGAACTGTATCATTTTTTTTCATGTAGTAGGTTTCATGGACTACAGCATTATTTCATGTAGATTAATTCTATTCTAATTTCACTTGTAGCATGCATATTACTGGAGTATATAGCACGTATTATGCATGATTATATTTTAGATGCTTTAACCATTACTTACCAACCATTAACAAGAAGCAAATTGAGTTTGAGGCAACATAGTTAATATTTAGCGAGAATTTTTCCATCCAAAATAGTTACACTTTCCTTTACAGTTAAATCTATTAGTTGCTTATTAGCATGCATATTACTAGAATATTAGCAATTTATTAGTGCTAATTACAGTAAGCACATATTAATGCCCTATTCTATATCCCTAATCCTTTCCAATACTTAAATTTAACAACTACTTTAATACCAGAGCTTTGTCAGAGGCTGATGCTGATCGGTTGTAGAGATAATCATGCTATGCTATGCTAAGCTAACAAGACGACCTAGTTTTTTCCCCACACTAAAATCTGCAGTTTCCACCATGTTTTATGTTGTTCCTTTGCACCCAACTTAAGTGCCACTAGAAAAAAGTGCTAAATTCTATGGGGAAATGTGTCCTATAGAAAAGCTGCGCCTCCTGGGAAATTCATCTGTATGTTTTGATGTATGGTCAACCAATACTGGTTTTGCTTTGTATTAGAATATGGTGTGTGTGTGTGTGTGTGTTGACATTAGGTGCTCTACTCTTGCTTACCACAGTAGAGGGCAAGAAAAAGATCATCACTCTTGTCACACAAAGGGGAAAAGCTGAGAAGGGCTATTCCATACATCTCATGGATTATGTAAGATGCACATTTCTGCATAGAAAATGGGCTTGGGTCATCTACTGCTAACACACACTTCACGTACACACATACACACCACCATATAAGCAATTCTTAACAGCCCTGAAGGCATGCCAGGGCTCTTTAAAAACCACACACACATTTTTCCACAAATCTTGAGATGCGGTTTCAGCAGTCTGTCGCATTTATTTGCAACTCGCCTCAGCAGGCTTATATTTTTCTATCGAGATGCTAATTTATAAAGTTTTAATAATAACCAATTACATTTTCTCTCTTGTAACCGTAAATGTAAGGATTTTTTTTTTATTTATTTCTGTTTAACAGTTTTCATTATTTTGTAAGAACCACTTGACATTTTCCTCTTGCACTCACTCAGACTCAGGCAAGCAAGCGTGAGGAACTTTGAACACTTAACATCAATGCCAGCTTGAAGGAGAGCCGGAGAGCGCATACATGGGCAGACAGGATGTAGTGACAGACCGGCCGTGTAAATACTCAATCTGCACAGACACGAAAATCCATCCTCATCCAGGCAGGATTGTCAGGCATCTGCATACATGCAAGAAGACATCTAGCTCACGCTGCACTTCTCATGCTCATGGGCGCACATACATAGATGTGTGCAAACACGAGATGTCACCCTGACTGTGTGTCCTTGGCCGCTCTTCCTCTCGTTTACGGGATATCCCTCTAGGCTCTTGATGGACACTCTTTTAGGCAGGTTTGTGGTTCACCCGTGCAGAAAGAAAGCCATAACACTTCCACTAGTTCCATTCCCATGGGGAAAGCACGGTGTATGTGTGTTTGTCAGCTCAGACTGTAATTAGATATGACATTGTGAATTGCATTACTGCACATGAACACATGCTTGGATACGCATGCAGAGTAGAAAACACAAATGATTGTGTTTGCAATCGTTGCATATACGGCTGTTGTGCGCTCTTTCTTTTTTAGGGATTTCCAATGCGGATGAGGTTGAAGGACAGTTGCCCTGCAGTTGCACAGAGACATTTGTCCCTCGAGGGAGACTGCAGACCAAGAACGGACATTTTTCTGCCTGAGTTGATGGCAGTAGTGTTTCCTGTTCTTGGTTCTGCGATGTCAGAAGCCTTTGAAGTCAAATTTAAAGGGAAATCGGTGTATCCAAAACACTGGATAGTCCGTAGATAGGTTTAAAGCCGATGTTAAATCATAGTAGACCATATTTAGTTAATAAGCATTCACATGTATACACATGTATGTACAAAGGGATTAAAAATGACTACCAATAATTGACAATATATATAATTTACAATTTTCAAAGTATGACACAAAATGTGTTTAGAGTAAAAATATGCCATAGACGCTATAGACCATCTTATACACTCATGTATGTTTTCTGTTTTAATTCACTCAAATACTGAAATTCAGTGGATGGACAGATGGGTAGATGGAAAGATAGGTGGGTAGATGGAAAGATAGGTGGGTAGACAAGATAGATGGGTTGATGTATGTATAGGTGGATTTATTAGGGAGAGAAAAATAACTAGTAAGCCAGGTTCCTCATTCCTGATTTCTTCCTCTGATTTGTTTAAAGTTATTCTTCCAGAAGGTTCTAAATATATTATAAAAATAAAGGGCTTCTTTTTATTTGCACTCCTAGTGACAGTATATTCTAATATTGTAGTGAATCGGGTCCCTGTGTCTCTGCTGCCTGGGGATATGACAGTAAAGGAATACATAAACTGTCTACTTGTCCTTTAAATTCAGCAGTGTTTAGATCTAAAAGTCACTAGCTCTGAGATCCACACACTGTGTGTGTGCTTCTGTGCGATGAATGAGATTTCGGCTCCTTCCAAGTGGAGTTACATACACACACAGGCATGGCATTTCCCTCTAGCCTGCTGACATTTGCTCCTTTTTGGGAGTACAAACTCTCCACCGCCAAAACGTTTAGTACCCTCAACTCTGCTGTCGCTTCAGGTGTCCTCTCTAATCGCCTGACAGTAATTAAAAAGAGTGGACCTTCTCTTCTGCATGCCCACTAACATTTGCGGAGAGCAGACGCTCCTGACTGTGTCTTTGATGCTTTTTGGCAGTGGGCGGTCCCTTCATTCCTGGCTAATAAATGCTAAATATTTGTATCTTGCTGGCAGAGTTTGCTACCATCCTTTTTATTTCAGAACCATTGTGTCATTCCAATCCTCCTCACGGCCAGTCCATTACCAGACTCCAGCGGCTTTACAGTTGCTTTTTACGGAGGAGTCTTTTATGTGATAACTTCCCTGAATCAATTTAAGCTCGTCAACAGCTTTCTTCTGAACTGAGACAAATATTCAGAGGCTTTTTGTCTTATTTGGTTCAAGTGTATTGAGTTTCTTGAAAAAGCGTTGTCCAGAAATGCATCGGGAACCTCCTGGGCCTAAAACCCATCATTATATGGCAAGATAAGACCACCTCAGAGAACCCAGGCTTTCAGCAAGCGCTATTCTCTCACTCATTCCTGCGTTTCTCTCTTTCTTAGGTCACTGTGGCTCTTTCTCAGTGTCGTGCGCACACACCCCTGAGAGAGCACAGTAGACGGGTTTAAGCCAGCGGTTCTAGGTTTGGGGATTCAGCTAACGCTACTGCTAACGGCTCATCAATTTTCTTTATTACCTGCTCTGGAAAAAAAAAGTCCTCAGTGCAGGGAGAGGCTATTCTTAGATCCGCTGCCAATTCTCCTTTTTAAATGCATCTACTCACTTTTCCTCCTGTTTTTACTCTAGTTCCCTCCTTGCAAAGCTGCTCTACTGTTCATTCAGATTGCTGATTTATTTGCAGCGCCTTGTTTATAAGCAAAATGGCCGCAAGCATCTTGTGCATGAGGAAAAAATTAGCCTTTGTGGCTCCAGGGGCTTCAGTTGCCATCATCTCAGTCTGCATTTGTTAATGGGTTTGTAATGAGTGAATTTTTACAAAAATGTTCTGGGTTCAATACAAGTTAAGTGCCGTCAACAGCATCTGTGACATGCTGTCAATTTACCATGGAAAATAATTTCAACTTCTTCCTCGGGTTGTAAAAAATAAGCAGAAATTGCAGACTCTCTTATAAAGTAAGCATACTGGGGGAAAAAAGGTAAAATGGGAGCAATTTGAGTCAAACAAATTATAATCATGAACATTTTTTCTTTTATATTAAGCAACCTACAAATCAAGAATATAAGAGATTTATCATAAATGCTAACAAAGTATGATTTTACGTTGTCCAGAACAGTTAAAGTTAGATGGAGGGATATACAGTATGGTGATTTTTTTTTTTTTTTATTGGATTTTACAAACTGAGGGGCAAGTCGATATTAATTGACAGCATGTCACATGCTGTCCATAGAGCCTAACTTGAATCTGAAAGATTTTTTTAATAAAATTGTGTTTTCTAGCTTTCTCTCCCCATCTTTTTGTCATTTCGTATGTATTTGATGTGATTCCCTCAAGGCTTCAGTGTTATATCTGTCATTGAATGCGGGCAAGTGTGGCAGTTTGTATTATTTGTGTGTTCGCGCACTTGTTCGCTGGGGTGCTTTCATGCATGTGTGTTTCTGTTCGTTCTTTGACATCCAATCGCCTGAAGAGTTGTAGCAGGCCGTTACGTTAAGACCCCTCAGCATCAATCACACACAGCTCCCCTCCATTGTCCCAGACCATCAGTCTCTCATGACGACCCCTCCTGACCCCCGTGGACCCGTGGGTTTAACATCCAGACATAAATCTGACCGTGCCGGACTGTGCACAGAGCCAGTTTGGGTTGCGGTTATAGAACGCCACAGGCTCGTTGACAGAAAGAGCCATTTCTTCAACAGGAAAGCAAGTGGGCTCTTTTTCATGTGCTGTCAGTGTTTGTTGGGGCAGAGAGTGAAAGGAAGTGGCTTAGAGCCTATAGGCTTCTGCTATTCTATTAAACACGGCAGCACATGGCCAGGACTGCACTGCACGCTCGTACAGGAAACTCAATCAAGAATCGATCAAATTGAATCTGAGTCAAATTAGGGTCAGATTCACCTGACAACTTCCTGTTTTCAGTAAATCAGAGTTAGAGTGAAGGGTCACGATCTGAAAGTCTTAAAGGGATAGGTCACCTAACATTGAAAACGCTTTCATGATTCATTTACCCTTCAGCTGTTTCAAAACCATGTTTTTTGGCTTCCATGAAGTTTGAACGCTTCCATCCAATTACATAAATGCTTCAAGAATGACACATAATATGCCGCCATATAGCTTTGTGTGAGTTTGTCTTGATATCACCACTTTAGCTTAGCTTGGCACATTCATGGAGCAATGTCTGATTCATTTATTTTTTTTTAAATCAAGTGTTCCAAGTAAAAGTCAAGTTTTTCCAGTGATTTACGACTCAATCATGTAGAAGTCATATTGGCCATTTGATAATTTCATAGTGATTTTTGTTTCTAAAGCATGAAAGCTCTAACCATTTATTATAATTGCATGGAGAAGAGCAGCCAGCACATTCTTCAAAATAACACCTTTTGTAATTCCTGCAATAAAGAAAGTCGTCATACAGCTTTGGAACAACATGCGGGTAAATAAATGATGCCGATTTTCATTTTTTGGGTGAACTATTTCTTTAAAGTGCACTTTTCTGTTTGAATTCAGAGTTCTAGAGTGATTTCTTTCGCTCTACTCAAACAGACAGGCATTTTGTCTACCCTGAAGGAGTCGCACTGTTATGTAAACACGTACTCAGGCTTCACTTCCTCTTTTCATCTTTCTCTTATGCGCTTCTCGTTCTCTCTCCCAGCACCATGCAACTCCCTTTTCTCAGTATTCCCCCTCTCTCTCTGTCTCTCATCTGTGCCGTGGGCTTGCAGCCAGCCATGTTGTTTGAGTGAGTGTGTGTGTGTGTGTGTGTGGGATGTGACTGGTTTTAGTGGGCTACCAGGCCTCCTTCAGGACGCAAGTGTCCCCCTGAAGAGTGACACTGGATGTCAGTCCAATTTTCCTCTCTTTGTCATATTTCCTCCTTTTTACTATCCGGCTCCTCAGCATCTCTATGTGTAAAGACAGTTAAACGCCCATGTTTGTCAGATGCAAGCGAGCCGATGAGCAAAGCTGCGAGAGGTGGAATATTCGATCTGAGAAAATGAAGAGGCTGCTTTTCAAGAGATAAACTGTAGCCATGACAACCCGGCATCAAGACATGCTGGGTTAAATAAACTTGATTATTTTGTTTTTAATTTGTGTGCTGATTCCTTTGCAGAAGAAAACGGAAAGAGCAAAATATAAAACATCTTTAGGCCAGGGTTGCATAAACGCAATTATTGGTTTATTTGATTTGTGTGAAGTAGACTTCACTTGAATTTCATGTCCTTCCTGGAAGCCCTCTGTCATGACTTGAGTCTGATTAAAACATATGTCGCATGTGGTTATTTCATGCGGTGAAGTGTGGGCAGACAGCAGGTAGGCAGGCTAGCTGGAAATAAGCCGCTTTAAATAGCTCCGCTTCTAGTCTTTACGGCAAATGAATACTGATTTGGAGGGCTTTTATTTTTTATTTTTCCCAGCTTTGTACAAACATCAGGAGATTTGTTCGGATTGGAATATTAGAACTCCTCCAGTGCATTTGATTCTTTGAATACTTTTTTTCTTGCTTTTGTAAAAAAAAATGTTGTGTCTAGGTACCTGTACAGGCAAAACAGTCGGACAGTTCTTCAAGAGCCGATTACACTGTGAACATTTCACCCATGCATGTTTCGTGTATTTTATTTATTTTGATCTTGTAAACTCAATCTTCCAGTGAAATTATATACTTTTTTTCCTTGCTCATACCAGACTTCTCCAATCATAAAGTCTGCTTAATCCTGTTGCGTGAAAGTCATACTCTTGATTTTTCTCTTATTCCAATGTACATCACAATATGAACAAAATTGCTTGCTGCTACTTCAATCACATCCCAACTTTAAAGGTTGACTTTACAGAATCCTTTCAGCTTTAAGTCAGCTTTTTGATGTTTAATTAACCAGTTAATTCTGGAGCCTGTGTTTTTTGCACATGTCATTTTGTTTTCTTTAACCGCGTTGTCATCTTTTTGCAGTCTTCCTCTATAGCTGTGTGAAGTCAGCACTGAAGCAGAAAGTCTGAGTGTTGTGTAAGGCCCCATATGCTGTCGTGTTTCCCCCGGGGCCATCATCTGTGCGGGTGGGGAGCTGCGACATGCATGCCAGACCCCTCAGAACCAGTCTTTTTTTATAAAAATTTTTTGTGTGCAAATGGTGCTTCATTTCCATAGTTTCTTCCCACAGAAATGGCGCTAAACTGCTTAACTCGTGTTTAAGCGTACTGACACCAACGCCGCTGCAACAAGGGCCAGAGTTTCTGGTTATTTCTTACCTTTAACGTGCAGGAATTTCAGACTGGTGGGAGTTTGTAACGGCTGACAGGAGGGCGTTGACATTAGCGGTGTAAGCCGCGCAACCGCCACTGCATCCCAACAGCTGCTGTCTGTGATATGAGGCTGAAGAGAAGCTCCCTGCATGCTGACATCTCGCAGATGTTGATTCCCAAAGTGCCATGCCACCTGGGCACTTTTAATGCATAAATTTATCCGCTAAGTAACCACATCCAAGACTCCATGTCCACCTCTGCTCCACACAACCCTCCCCTCTGCGTTTCACCCCAAGTCACCCCATCCTAAGTTGGGTGGGTCGGAAAACGCTGGATTTATCCAGCTTACAGCGTTCTGTGTGTTTACAGATGACTGTAGTGTGATTATGCTAAGTGAGTTTATACCCCTAGCTCAGTGTTTGCAGGTTAAGTGGATGCTGACAGTGTAGGTCATTTAGCTGATGTGTTTGTCAGCGTCCGTAAGTAGATTGATGCGGACTTTGGGACATGTGATAGATGGTCGGTCTGCCCTTTGGACCCATGTGTTTGAGTACATTTGAAAAGTGTGACTGTTTTGTTTCCTCATGTCTAGTATAATGGTGCTTTGCAGTCAAATTAGCTTGAAAAGTGTGTTTTGTTTTGTTTTGTTTTTCTCATTATACAGATGTGCGTTTACCTGGAAAATGTGTAAGCTGTCGCTGGTAGCACTGGTTTTAAGGCTTCGAGATTGATATGTGGAATTGCTCAGGCACTTGGAAGCGTTCATGTTAACACATCAGCTATATGCAGACGCTGAGTTGAAAGCGTGAATGGCATGCAAATTTCTTCAAGAATATATAGCTTTGGATCTTTCCCCCCCACCCCCAATTCCTCCCTTAGACTAGAAGAGCTTACTAGAAGGCTAGTTAGATTTCAGAAAGCATTCCTGGATATGCTAGTTTAAAAGTTCTCTTTGGCCAATGAATGTGACGTGATCATTGAAATCGATGTATTTGCAGTCTCCCATCCTACAGTACGTTGATGCAAAACCCCATTAGTACTTCACCCTTACAAGTCTTATTATTATGCACTGTAGCGAGGCATTTCTGTCATTTACTGTGTCTGGATCCAGTGTCCGGTTTAGATTGGAGCGTGTGCCGGGGTCAGAGGTTGTAGCCGTCAGATGTCAATCAGTAGGAGTTCAAAAGATTAAGGCTTAGTGCTGTTGTCATTCATGGATCTTTTCACATTGATTTTCTTTTTCTTTCTTTTTTTTCCCTCTCATTTTCTTCTTCCCCCAGTCCTCTAAGGGTGCACGTAGTCATGCATTCTAATCGGCTTCACGTTTTATTTGCGAACAGAATATGATTGCATTCCGTCACGCTCTTGCTGCTTTTATTTAAATATTTAAGCAGTGTCAAGTCAATTTTTGTATTTGTATAGCGCTTTTTAAAATGCACATTGTTTTAAGGCTGTGTGTAAAAGCTGTGCACTCTGATATTGATAAATGGGGCGTTGCACTTTAAAGGAGGAATACTGGAAATAGGCACACATTGATCCAGTGTAATGATTTTATTCAGCAAGGTGTTCTAAATGCTTTTTTAAAAATATCATACTAATGTAAGTGTCTCTCAACATGTCATTCTGACATAGCACTATAGATGAATTGTATGGTGTATTGCATTTACTGTATTGTCTACACTTTCTTTCTCAAAGTCAAATCAGAAACAATCATAAGTGATGTCTTCCTGAGGAGTGAAAAACTGGGAAAACCTTTCCTGCTTGCATCATTCCCTTGCGATTTCGTACTTGTATCTTTATCAGGGTTGTTGCTTTTGCATTGTATTTCTGCAGTGATTGAATAATTAAATCATCGATATAGACAGCACATCCATCTGCAGATGCTGGTGTTGATTCTTGTGTAAAAGGCATTCGACGTAAAGGCATGTCTGTCTTGTTAGTCATTCCATACTGCTAATAGCTTCATCAATATGCACAGACGAATCGAGCAGACGGGCATCATGGGTCGTAGACCTTAATTGAGTCAGCTAAAACACTGTGATGATGTATCCCACCTCTCAGATTACCATTCAGTTTTTCTTGTAGTGCCTATACAGTCCAGCAATACATAACCCACATTCTCTGATATGTTTGGGGCCCAATCAAAATTGGGGAGGAGATATAGGGGAGTGTCTCCTGAAATCCATCTGCAGACTTTTTCTTTTCCTCCTAGATAACCTTGCTAGATATTTAGCAGTTCCAAAGTGTGAAAGACTGCTAGTTTTTTTTTTTTTTTGTTTTTTTTTTTTTGTTTTTTACCACATGCCTTAAGCACATTATTCTGTTATGATATGGTGACATGCTCTTGAGGAAGAACTTGACCTTCAGTCTCCACATCCCAGTCACCATCTGTGTGTTTCCAACCAGTACAAACTAACAGTACGATATCTGGATGTTTCTAGAATAGAGCTTTACTCAGTTTGAAAGAGATTGTATGTTTTTATTCAAGTATTACAGTGGAATACAGAGTCTTCCAGATTGCTAGACATATTTACTGAAGTATGTCCCTTTTTAGAAATGTGAATCATTTCACTTTGAAGAATTAATGCACTGCATCAAAAAATTGCATTCAGAGATTCTCAGAGTTTAATAAACCAAACTGTTTATTCTTGTACAGTATTTGTCCTGCAATGAAAAGAAAATATAAGTTTTGGCTTTAACTATGGTTTTTAATGGCCAGTGAATCTCTTTTCCATTCACACACTGCTGACAAAAGATTTTTTCTCCCCGTCATCAGACTCAAATCTTAGTATTCCAAGTATCAAATTTACAGTATGCAGCAGCTCCTGAGTTTAAGTGGACTTTGTGAAAGACGTTTGTGTGTGTCGGGTGAGTGTGCCGTGCCATTATGTCTAGCGCAGAAGTGTCAGAAAGAGGCTTCTCTTGAATTAATGAGCCTTTATTTCCAAAGGTGCCTTCGTTATGAATATAATGGATAGCTAAATTGATTTACCAAGTATAATTTGATTAATAAGCATGGCTTTTTTTTTTTTAAGCATTATTAGATGGCTGTGTAACAAAATGAAAGCCCTTATTAAAAAGCTGAATTAGTGCAAGTTTTACTTGATTTCGTTTGTCGAATACAAGACAGCCTGGTTACCTGCCTCGAGTGCAGTGACTTATGGGTATTGTAGATCTTCTCCCTGGCTCACTGTAGTGTTTGATACATATAACTCTCTTGGATGTAGATTGATTTGGCAGGTAAAGTTCAGTGTGTTCCGGTACAAACTGGGACTATACGTTTGCTTCTTTCCCTTGGGCCCTGTGTGTTTGTGTGTATGCACTCTGGGTGTTGATGGGGATTCGCTCTCGCTGGGCGGAACACACTCTATTGGAATTGACACGCTGTCACCTTTCATCAGCGTTTGGAACGGCCCCCTCCCCTGAACTCGGTGTGTGAGAGAGGCCGTTTTTATGAATGTAACTCTGTATCTTTAGTCCCTGAAGAGAAGTCTGACCTCTCCTTGAGTGCTCAACACAACAGGCACAGACACACTAACATACTACTGACAAAAACTACTGCTTTCAATGACTGCTAATAATAAAGGTCACATTTTATTTAGTGTTACCATAATAAGCCACTTGATAGCATGCATTACAATGATTTTCAAGACCATGACCAAGAACATAACCTCAAGTGGCTTATTGTATTAATAAAAATACACCCATGTTCAATAAGCAATTACTGTAATTGATAATAATTGAATATACAGAATAATATTCATCTCAACCCTTCTTTTCCTTCATTCACCCTCATTCAGTTACAGTTAGCTTTGACAAGCTTCCCTTTGACCATTTTTATCTGCAAAAAGATCCTCATAAAGTGGGCAAAATTGATTTTATGATATTTCTTTGTGGACTGGGATAAATTCACTTTTCTTTTGTAAAGCGAAAGTGCTCAGTAGTGTCAGCCAGTGGAAAAGAGAGCCTAATTTGAATTTATATGAATTGATTTGAATTTTACTATTGATACCATTAGTGTAACGTTTCTACAATTCATTCACTATGGTACTGCCAGCTTTTGATTACTGTTGGCTTGAATCAGTATACATTTATCATCTATGTCCTTTATAGGTACCATGACACTCATAAATGTCCAAGCCACAACATTTGATCATATTTTTTGTACAATTCACATTAGAATTGTATTTAAACTCTAAATATAAGGGCAGCTGTAATTAAGGAAGAATTGGTTTATAGTGGTTTTAAGACAAGGTGGAATAGTTTTATTGGTATAAATATAAGGTCTTTGCAATTTAAATTGCTGTATTGAATTTGTATGTGATCACAGGTGTCAGGTCATAATTTTACCATAGTTTCAAACTGGATTTATCCAATCAGTGTTTAGAGTTTCTCATTAGCCCATGTTAGAGGCTCGTATTTCTGCTTCTGTAGATCTGCTAATGTGTTTTTTGTCCTTTGAGGATTGCGCTTAGCGTGCAACAAAGCTGTCGTTTCACTCGTCCCGTCTCTCACTCAGTCACACTTGTTTTTTGTGGCTTATTGCTATGGATTTAGGCCACAGGCAGCTCAATGACAGAATACATCACAAATCCTTTCTCTTCATGACCCCGCCCAGCAGCAGTCATATACCTGCACTCATGTGGAACAAACAAGAATGGTTGGTTGCTCACAGAAGGTCATTTGCCCAGGGTGCAGTGTGTCTCTTTGAGTCATTTTGTATGTTTGTGGCTTCTTTTGTGCTTTTGCAGCAGAGGATACGTGAGAGTGGGTTTTTGCATATGTCCGCCCGGTCACGCGTGTCTCAAGTGCCCTTGCCTCGACTCCGCATGTCAGAGGTCACGTGGCCGCAGTAAGCTCGGGGTCTGCGCTGACCAGTGGTGCCAGAAATGACATGGTGACAGTCGGTACTGTAACGAGTGTTGACACTTAAAACTGGGTGACTGCGATTGGTCCTCCAGGTTTGATTATAACTTCGTATTACTGTTCCAGGGCATTGTGGTTAGTAGGGTGAGACCAGCGCCCTTGCTCTGGAGTGGTTTTCTGTGTTTAAATCTTCATTAACCCTGGCGTTTTCCCCAAGGAATCACTTTCCTTCATGTTCCCTTGTTTTTGTCACGCCTCGGGGGAAATAATCAGATGTAATTGGGTAGTTTGACCCTGTAGTTTATCATTTGGTGGCTGGGTTTGCGCGGCTTACTGCATGTCACCAGCTGTATTTTTACATACATCATGTTTATTCACAGTCTGGTGGTGAAATTGGCCTGTAAATGTCGGCCTTGCAGTCCTGGTGGACATAATTAGCTAAAACCAGCACCGTGAGGAAGCGAGTGTAAAAGTCTGGATTGTAATTGGCTTCCTCCTGCTCTCTAGGAGAGCAAAAAATTAATGGAATAACGGGGAAAACTTCAATAGCTGATGAACATAATTTGCTAATAAAGCCTCCGAACTGAAGTAAGGTGGTTGCGTAAGAGCCTGTTAATTTGTCATGTTTGTATTTCATAATAGATTCAACCTTCAGCGCTTAGTAAGCAAAACAAACTGCTTTGACTGCACGCAGGGGCTCTTTTCTTGACATTTCATAAAGCATTGATGAAGTAGAACTTCTCGTCCTTAGTTTTGGCACGTTTCTGAAATCCGCACTCAAATTTGTGATTTGCAACCACAAGTCTTAATGTGCTCGCTCTTGCTTCATGATTCTCTTCCCTCTGTCTCTGGCGGCGTTGCTCAAATCTAGCCAATACCGCCTGTCATCCGTGAAGTGCAGAGGTCATTGTGACCTTCCCACGGGTGGTTAAACAGGTTACCGACCCATCGTGTGAATGTGAAGGGATTATCAACAAACGCAGTGATCACATGATGCCAGCGGATTAAACCATTTAGATGTTGGGTGTTAATAGGTTTAACTGAACATAAAATCAAAATTGACTTGATAAACAAAATGTGACAGTATGTAGCTGTGGTGAATTGGTCATTTTTTCTTAATCCTGGTTTAAACTGGAAAATGTTATTATTTGTCAACAGCTCTGGGCCAATTATGAAGAGAAACCAAAAGAGGAGGTGGCTCAGCTCACAGAGGAGAAGGAACGTGTAGCAAAATACAGAGCAGTCTATGTCACCGAGATCACAGATGGACTGCACTTCTACGCGCAGGATGTGGAAACCGGTGAGTGCTGCCCTCATTTCTAAAACCAATGGAGAAACTGTAGAGTCCATGCAAACGTGGTCCAGTTCGTCCCTGCTGGTACATGCTGTAACTACAGGCAAAAAGCATCTTTCTCCATTGACAGCCATTCTAAAATAGCAGTACAATCATGTGATATAGATATATTATCAGATAGTAGGTGTGTGATAGTCACTGAATCACTCAATCAGGAGATTCCAATAGTGAAACAAGTCCTGAATTGAGACACTGACTCATTTACCGTTTTGTTTTTGTTCAAAATGTTATATAGCCTATTAGTTTTTTACTTTTCTTTCTTTTCTTTTTTTTTTTTTTTTTTTTACCTGCCATATAATTTTTTTGAGAGCGATTTAAGCAATGAACATTTTCTCAGAACCAATAGAAATGAATTTTTTGTTGATTTTGATTTTGTGAAATTGTGATTCTCAATTTATTCTGTATCGTGCAACGGGGCCGTTGAATGCTTGAATCTGATTGGCTGACGAACGTTCTGAGGTGTGCAATTATTTTCAGGGAAACGCACG
>JAUCMS010000079.1:9208407-9229233 GCA_032357445.1 Enteromius radiatus | reverse complement strand
ACTTTTATTTTGGATGCGATTAATCGCGATTAATCATTGCCCAGCACTAATATATATATATATATATATATATATATGTGTGTGTGTGTGTATATGTATATGTATATGTATATGTATATGTCGCTATACAAAATACATAGCTGTTGTAGTAATATATATATATTTTTTTTTTTTATTAAATGGTAAAACTAACTGAAATGTTAAATCAGGAAATAGTGTTAAAATGACTGATGAAAGATAACCCTGGTATGTGTGAGAGAGGGTGGCAGAGAACCTTTGACTTGGGAGATTAAACATTTACATTAGCTAAGAGTCCTTGGCGTTCCTGCTGACTGTTATCTGAACAGGAAACTTTTCATCTTTTAGTGGACTCTCTCAAGCTCATCTGTGAGCTTTCACCTCATGTCCTCTATAACTCTCACTCGTCCCTCTTCAGAGCAGGAGGTGAATCCAAATCCGTAGACATGTTCTATTCATGCTAATTAATGTTACACGCTGACCGGGAGCTAGCTGTGTGCAAAGCACGATGCACTGAAAACACGCTCTCTCTCTCTCACACACACACACACTTACACAGTCAGGGGAGTGTTGCAGATTTACAGTAGGCACTAGAGAACCTGACCCCGCCGTAATTAAAGCTGAATCCTTCATTATATCCTCCAGTATATCAGCCAAGGAGGATGTAATGAAGCATGCAGGGAATGTAAGTAGGGCTGAACACCTGAACCCAAACCATATGGACCACTGCAGGTCTTGTTAGTATACTTTTAGAGCAAAACACATTAACAGTAATTCATTTTTAAGAGTTTTATTAAGTTTCCATTTAACAAAGTACTATGGTGTATTAGTTTTTCCCACCACAGGGTAGTGTCATGATCTTTTGAAGTACATATCAAATGCAAATATTCATATTCATTTATTAAGTATTTATCTAATTACTATGGTACTGTCAAGTTGGCACGAAAACTGAATTTGCAATGATTTTTGTGACCATATGAAACAGCTTCTGAAACAAGAAAAAAAAAATGTAGGTCGGCAGTTGATTTGGATCATTAGATTGTTGTCATTTTCATATATCATCAGAGTCTGAGAAGCTCTTGCGAGTTAGATGGGAGTTTAATGTTTTTAATGTGGGTGCATGAATAAAAATAAAATTATGTGCATGATATGGATAAATTAAAATATTAATTATGCTATTTATTTTGACTTTGTTGACTTGTTTGAAACAGTCATTTCAGATCTGCTTTAAAGAGTGTCTGTTTAACCCTTTCTCGTGTGATTTAAAGGGACAGTTCACCCAGAATAAAAAATGAAAACTGTCATAATTTTTTTTCCCATTTCACTTTAAAAGAGAATTTGGTCCTTCCTTGTGGTTAACAAGTTCACTAAAACGTGTCGTGTTAGCCTTACATTAGTGCCATCATTAGTTGTCATATTTTGTCACCTGATGAAGCATGAAAACTGATGTCTAACGCCATTTTTGATTTGAGAGCTACAGAGGAGGGATTTCCGTCATTCTCCTTCAGTGTTTCACATGGCATATGGTTTTAAAATGACACGGGGTAATTAAATAATGGTTGGATGTTAATTTTGAATAAATGATCCCTTCGGCAGAGTTTGGATTGAGTTTAGCATTATTTGACACGTTTTCTAACCCAGTGCATTTGTTTTAATTAGCATCCATTGTCTATAATAGAGACCTTTTCTCTGCCCAGTCTATGCGTTCTAATTGAGTGCTTCTTGGATTAATTGGGTTAAATGCGCTGCCTCCATTAAACCTTTATAACGTGTACGGAGGACACCCCCCTCCTTATTTATTATTTAGCAAGCTCTCACAGGGCTGGAAGTGGGGCATGGATGAACGAAGCCGTGGAAACACACACTCACTGCCCTGCTGCCTGGGAAGAAAATGCTAAACTTTTTAAATTAGTTTAATAAATCAAAGCTGCATGTTCAGCTGTCATCTGACACGCTACTCTACCCACAGTCACACAGCCACGTTCCCCCCCTTACCTTCTCAAAAACTGCTGCCTCCTCAAAACGCCGCTAATATCTCTACTGTGTGAGAATCAGCTGAGAGGTGTGTGTGTGTGTACACGCATCTTCCCATATGTGCTAATTAACCGTTTAGCAGACTGGATGCTGGTGGGTTAGCCAATTAAACAGAGCATTTAAGCCACACCCCTTTTGGAAATCTGCCATTAAATACCCACTGCACACGTACACAAACATATGTTCACGTGCTAACACTCCGTTTGAGTTGGCATCATGCTAATTAGCCGCATGCAGGCTTAAGGCTGCTTGAATGTAGATTTACGCTACATGTTTTAAACACTCTCTTCATCCTCGTCTTTTCATTTAATGCATGCAAATATTCTGATGCTAGCAAACAATTATCATAAAAACACCAATGACGTCGAAGGAGGGGGGCGAAAATGAGCAGCTTAAGACAGGCCCATTAGTTGGCTTATTTTAACAGCTTTCCTGGAGGGATGTTTGGTGTTTGTCGCACATTACAGCTCCCGTTCATTTTTTTTTCCTCCCTCCACTTTGCACTCCTGCAACATTATTCATGCCTGACTGTGGGGCCGTTTTGTCACATTTCCGTACCCCAGCAAACCCACACCTCAGCGATTACAGTGATTGCTCTTGTTGTTGTGAGGACTAAAGGAACAGCTGCAAGAGTACAGCAGGAAAAAAAAGTAAATATCTGTAGTGGACGTTCTCATTAGAAAGGCCTTTCAAGCCATTTTGATGTATTAAAACCTTACTGGCCTTTGGTTGATTTGAGAGCTGGCTTGGGTCACACGTCCCCCTCAAGCGGGCCACGGTGCGCTAGAGCGGTGAGGATTTGTGGGTCTTAATCTAATTTTATTTCTGTATTTGCAACAGACCCCAGGCCTGGCAAAAACTCAGTGGATGTGTGTTTGCCGTTTGGCTGAGCGAGGAAAATATTATGCTTTCCTTTCCCGAGCCATCAGGGCTTCATTGTTGGAGAAACCATGTTGGTAGAGGCCAGTCACTCGCAAGTTAATGCATCTCAAATCATGTTGTTACAGTATAAATCATGCAGTCACGTTGTCAGGATACCACTCTCTAACATGGAACCAAATACAGGAAGTTTTCTGACTTTCCTGAGAAGTGTGATGGATTGCATGGAGATGTTCATCGTCCTTACTGTATCTGTGCAGGTACTAAGCTGGAGAGCCTGATGGAGAGTATGCGAGCAGAGATTGCCACCCAGCCTCCGGTGGAAGGATCTTTTTCCCCACACAGAGGGGATTTCTGCATCGCAAAGTTTGCTGATGGAGAATGGTAAGAGCCCCAAAAAACACCTAATGGCATCTGCCATAAAAGCTGAATTTCCTGGTTTCAGCAAAAGATCTTTTCATTTATTAATGTCTTTTAATAAATAAATGTAATAAAATATTTGTCAGAGCTGCTGGGCCGGATGTTCTTGTCTGGTTTTGAGAGGTAATGAGTCATCTTGCTGATTTGGCAAGTATTAACTTTAAGCACCAATATTGAAATTCTGGCACATGCTGAAAATGATGTTTTTATGCTTTTGCTGATGAACAATATACATATTTGGTCATTTTAAATGCTACAAATGTATATAGGCATCTTTGTAACAATGTAAAGTAGAAAAGATTGATTTTGAACTTGAAGTGAGTGTTAAGGAAGGATGGCTTGTGCGAAAAATAGGAATTGCTTTAACATCATATTCGTTGTTGAAATAGTTTTATAGTGAACCATCTGTTGGTTATGGGTATTTTTGGTTTTACTTGCATTTTATATTGGGGTAATCTGCCCTAGATTGCTGGACATTGGACTGCTCTAATGAGTCCTTTGTCCTTTAGGGAGTCTGGAAGCTTCTATTGTCCTCATATAGACACTGAGCAGGCTGC
Organism: Enteromius radiatus; assembly: GCA_032357445.1. Taxonomy (NCBI): domain Eukaryota; kingdom Metazoa; phylum Chordata; class Actinopteri; order Cypriniformes; family Cyprinidae; genus Enteromius; species Enteromius radiatus. The sequence goes on along the minus strand of JAUCMS010000079.1, from coordinate 9,225,325 downwards.
ATCCTCAGTGGGGCGACTCATTATTCAAGCATCTGCTGTTGTTTTTGTTGATGTCTTCTTGCTCTTCTAAAAAGTTGTTGAGCTCCACCCCGCAACATCCCTAGAATTTCTCCTTTAATTACTTACAAGTTTTCCTTTGTTCTGGTTTTTTTTTCTTTTTCTTTTTTTTAGCATGTTGTCATGTTTGTTATCTTTCTCTGTTATCCCAGTTGGCTTATGTTTTCCCACGATGCATCAGGATTGTGTCATTCGGTGGCTTAAGAGCTCATTAAATCTCTGTTACCAACAGAAAGACATTTTTCAGAGCGGACATCCCTGGATCAGGCGGAGGGGGGGGTTGGATGATTGAAGTGTTTTAGCATAAGTGGATGATCTGGAGTGGGCACGGGATCGGCAGTGGGATGGAATGTCTGAGTTTGGTTATATGGAAACGGAAACTCTTCTTTTGACTTTTTCCTCTTGTTTGAGGTGTCATGCAGAGCTTTGAACTGCTCTTCATGAATATGAGAGGCTTCTTGCACTTTTAGAGCGTGAGGTTATGAATACAAGATCAACCCTCTCCTCAGACACTGAGAAAAGATCTGTTAGGGGCACTAAACTAGTATTTTGCTTTTTACAAAAGTGAATGTTTTCAGTTAGGTGAAAATGAAGGTCATTTATCGTATACCCAAGACGCAGCCCAGTGTGTGGCCCCTTTTAATAATTTCCATATAGAAAAGGGAGCTCAGAGCCAAAAAGTCAGTAAAAACCTGGGTATTAAAGTGCCATTTGGTAGCAAGGCCAAACCTTTTCTTGTTCAGATGTTCTACATGAATTTGTCCAGTGTATGTGGATAAACTGCTGAACTTAATTCTTCTCTGATCAGTGAGTTAGTGGAACTGACACTTTCTTCTCTGTCTCTTCCTCCGTAGGTACAGAGCTCGCGTTGAGAAAATTGAATCTCCAGCAAAGGTTCACGTGTTCTACATCGACTATGGAAACGTGAGTATCTGTTGCGTGATCTGGATGTAGCACAGCGTCTCCTGAGTGGAGCGTCTCTTTAGAAAGGCGCTGACTGATGAATGTTCTGAATTGCGTTTAAAATACTGCATGTGCTTTCAAAAGCCAGCACTGAATCCATCAGTCAAAATGCCACACATGTGGGAAACAATTCCTCCTATAAATCCAGAATAAATGCATTTTTGCAAGAGAAATAATGTTAGTATGCTTAAAAGCAGCTTGAAGGTTGCGCTACCCAGCATGCTTTGCTGTTTTGGTGCCCAGGGCGGAAGGCTTCAGGCCAGCACAAGAGAAAAGACGCAGGTGGTCCTGTGATTGAACATTTCTCACACAAAAGGCCTTTTGTCTCATCTCTGTATTCCCTGTGCTCTTCCTCTTTCTTCTCTTTTCAGACCCTCCACCTCATTTTTTACATTTTCGTTGCCCACATATCTTAACCCTCGGTGCAAGAGCATTGTGCTGAATCTGATATCATTGTTTACTTTGAGTGTCTTGAGGGACAGATCTTTATTTTAATGCTCCTTCAAAAGGCCACAATTCCTCTTTTTCTGGGGGAAGTATTGCAACTTTACAATCTTGCAATGTAGACAGATTGAAACATAACATTTACTGTTTATATACACTATTTAAACATAAATAGTGAGAAATGCATTGACATTCAAGCACTGTCCAAATATTTCTAGGCCCACCGCGTGCTTGATGTGTGTTCCCGCCTCTCTTCCTCTGTCCACTGTCTTCTGTCTGTTTTTCCATTTCCTTTGTGGCGTCTCAGTGCTAACCAGCCTCTTTAGCCTGCTGCATTCACATGTTCTGCACTAAAGACACATGACCACAGCGCTCAACTGCGACTCAGTAGAGAGAGAGTGTGCGTCTCTCGTATTGTGTTGTTGGTTTTGAGTGTGGCATGTGGAGGAGTTAAGCGTTATCCTTGACTTTGCTTTTATCTGCTGTGCTGTTCTCACACCTCCTCCGTTTAATGAGGACCTTGTACAGGAAAGTCAGTGTATGAAAGAGGTATGAAGCCTGTTTTATAACACAACAATGTGACGATCTCTCTCTCTCTTGTCCTTTTAGAGAGAGATATTATCCTCCACGCGTCTTGCAGCCCTTCCTCCAGCCTTCAGCACGCGTACGCTTCCTCCACAGGCTACAGAATACACATTTGCCTTCATTCAGGTCCCACAGGATGTAAGTTCTTGCACAAACACATTCATACGCATTCCCATGTGATTCATCACGCAACGTGGCCTTCACACGGGTCCTGTAGGACACTTAGCGCATGCTCGCACAACAGTCACATCCAGGTTATAAAAGACAGGAATTATGAGTCATATCATGCTAGTTTAATTGTTAGAATGACGTACTACCTTATTTTTGCCAAGTATGCTAATTTTCTGCATAGAATAGTTATACATAAGTGTAAAGTACACAACAAGAACACACTACATTGCATTAGATTTCGACTAATTAGGCATGCCTTTTATTAATAAAATTTCATTTAAGCATTAAAACAGTTTAGACAATTTAAAATGGATAAAATCTGAGTTTGAAGAAAAATAAAACAGGACCCTATATACTCAGCATCTACTTAACAGTAAGCGTTATGCTAAAATGCTGATATTCCAGTACAAACCTTTTTAAGGAAATGCATTTGAGAGTAAGTTTTCACACCTGGTCTGTGTGTGGAGCTTGTTTTGTGTGTGTGTGTAGGTGTGTGTTTGTGTGTGTAGGTGTGGCATCATGCCACCTGCCCCATTAATACTGCTGTTGTTTTGTGATCTTGTCCATCTCTTGAGGTAGGCGCATTGTTCTCTCTCTATCTCTGTTTCTCTCGTTCTGGATGGCCTCTGTATCTCGTACCCCCACCATAACTCCCCCTAAGGGGAACATGCTCTGAGGTTGCCATGGAGACTGGGTTGGCTCACAAGAGGAAAGTGTGTGTGTAGAAGAGAGAAAGATCAGATCTGTATCTCTCACCTCGTACGTCAAACATTTGTGAAACATTATGTTGGTGTGGAGGTATTTTGATCTGTTTTTTTGTTTGCAGATCTACATTTATCAGTATCGCAGCGCGTGTGTGTGTGTGTGTGTGTGTAAGTGTGATGAATGAGCAACTCCGCAGCTGGAGAGTGTGAACGATGGAGTCTGATTGGCTGAGAGCACACACTGAGGACTTTGAAGTGTCTATCAATAGTGTGTGAAATTAAGTGTTTTTGTTGTGGGCAGTTTGTAAAAGGGAAACCTGATTTGGGATGGATATGTGACGTGTTCTTCCTACAGGAGGACGCACGGGCCGACGCGGTGGACAGTGTGGTCAGGGACATTCAAAACACACAGTGTCTGCTGAACGTGGAATACAGTGGAGCTGTCTGCCCACACGTCACGCTGCAGTTTTCTGACTCGAAAGATGACGTGGGTCTCGGCCTGGTGAAAGAAGGCCTTGTCATGGTGGACGTACGGAAAGAGAAGCACCTCCAGAAAATGGTAAGTGGTAAATACACAAACCCAAATAATGAGTGTGGAGCCACTGGTCAGCTAGTTTGAGCCGGAGGCAGCATTAGCTCTAACTGGGATCTGTTGTAATCTATGTGCCCTGAAATACACCTCGCTGTTTCACAGCAGGGCCTCTGACGGCAGCCATTTTGTGTTATTATGAAGCACTGACCATTCGTTCTCCCCTTGTTATCCGCTCTCTATCCGTCTCGCTCTATTCTTTCCTGTTATGTAATGCTTGTTCCATTTCTTAAGCATTTTTAAAACTTGCTGCATTCATTTTTTGACATTGTGTCAAGTCCATACAAAAGCACTGCCGCTCACTCAGGACCTTAGAAGACTTGATTCAATAATTTGAGCATTTAGATCTCTTTATTGAAAAGCTCTTTTTACTGTCAGAGATTAGTTTATTCTGGGGCTGCATTATTACTGGAAAAAAATGTAAAGTGTTTTTTTTTTGTTGTTGTTGTTTTTGCTTTGCTATGCTAATTTTGCTATCCCCCCCCCCCATTATTTTGATTATGTATTATTATTATTTATTTTTGTTAATATATATATATATTGTAGTATTTCTCTCTAAAATAAATTGTATTTATTCAGTGGTGCTACTGTAAAATTACAATACTAATCCTATACCCAGCCAGTCTGATTCTGTCATGAGATCTAGACTATATTGTTTGCCTAATCAAAAAAAAAAAAAAATAGGATGAGGTCGGTATGTTACGCATGATATCTAAAATGTAAATTTGACAAAGAGTAAGACAAAATGGAAAATGGCTGACAAAAATGACCATCTACTTTATAGCTATTTATCTGATAGCACTTGGAGGTGAGACTCTTAATTGCTTACAAACTCTTCTCCTTCAGTTGGATTTGAGACGTCTGAACCTCATTCTTTGATCAGCTATTTATCCTTTGACCTTCTGACGCCCTGACGTAATTTGTTTTTACTTGTGAATCAAACCACGCAGGTTTGTTCTTGGCAGTCTGCTTGTGATAAACTTGAAGCGGTTTGTAGACTCTGAGCATATGGAGGGTGTTTGTGACAGCCACGTCAGGTCCACCGTTTCCCTGTTCCCATAGGAACACTGCTGTTCTGGTTCACTCGTCCCCGCCTCCCACTCCCTCATGCTTTCTTTCTTTCTTCATTTTCTATGTTGTTTGAGGTGCATGTATAGAGCTGAGCTGACTGACTTCGGTGGCACTCACTTCTGCTCCTGTTTCGCACTCATACTGTATATTGTGAGCACATGCTTTAATTCAGCATTACAGCTCTGTGTGCATCTAAAGAAATCTCCAGTAGTTTTAAGACATAGACCCAGACTAACAGAGATGGCTATAAATGAGACAAAGTCCACAGCACTTTTCCTGGCATTAATGCAGACTTGCATGTTTATTATGCCGTCTTGTTACACTGTTATTACATTACACATCAGTAAATGCACATGAAGGGCACATCCTGTATGCTAAGTCTAGTCCACTAGCATTGGCACTTTAGTATAGTGTGGTGGCGCCATGCCACTTGTCTTTTACTTTCACCCTTGGCTTTTTCATAAAGATTCTCTCATCTCACTCTCTCCTTCATTCATTATCTCTCCCACTCATGCTCTCTATCTCAGTCCTCTCTTTCTCTCTCTCTCTCTCTCTCTCTCTCTCCTTCCCCATCTTTTCTTGCTGCTGGTTAGGCCTCCAGTGCAGTACATCGTGTGCAGGAGGATGTAGTTTGAAAATTTGCATGTATTTGCATGTCTGTGTAAGGGGTGTGATAAATCATAATCTGCAGAATTAAAGGCAAAGCACTGGATCAAACCTTTCCGTCCTTAGTAAATTAGCTGTGATTTAAAACACTGTTAATACGCAGTGATTATTTACTCTGCTTTCATAATACACGCTGCCATCCCATCTGTGACCCCACCCCCACCCCTTTGTCTTGTGATATTTTATTCCTTTTAAACACGCTGTGCTCTGATCTTTTCTTCTTCTTTTTTTTTTTTCCAACGTCCTCTCTGCAGCTGAAGGGTATCTGCCATGCTTGACACCTGACTTCCTGCTATCAGCAAATCTTTACTCTGCTGAAGTCTCCAAACCAGAGTCCATACGTCAGTCAGTCCGTCACATTCACTGTGGTCTAGTGAGGAATGAGTCCTTGAATATCCCTATAAGGAGAGCGAGAAAAGGGAAAGGAAATCTTTAGAGTGAAAGTAGGAGTCAGATATGGGAACATCTGTCTGACAGGGAGAGAGTGACAGATAAAGCCCACCGGTTCTCTTTCTCTCCACCTGCGCGTGGATAACGCAGGCCTTCCGATAAGTGTGCATGAGCTTCATCAGTTCTCGGATCGATAGTTGAAATCAATGTGTCATTTCCCTCCCTGTGTTTGTCAAACACTGCTCTTTTGTATTTGTGTGTCAGTCTGTCTCTCTGTCTCTGAATTTCTTCCTCATCCTGGCATGCTGGATGAGATGTGTGTTACCGGATGAATTCACGTTAAAGTCAAGCTGCTCTGAGGGCCGTCTGCTTGTAAACTTGGTGGTCTATTAGTGGGCTTCACATGCAAAGGCTGTTTCAGCAAAAGTGCACTACAACAGTATAAGTGAAACAAACCTAATCCAAGCTGACAGAGGAGTCAAGATAAGTAATTATGCATAATTTTTATTTAACGTCAAAAAGGGTATCTCGGTAGCTGTCTATTTAGGCAGTAGACACCCAGCCAGCTCGCAGGGATTGGAACGGAGGTTCCTTGTATTTATGCTACATCAGCGCTAAGCTTATGCTTACTGTAGCGTACCACCAATGACACTGGTGCCTTTTCACGTTCATTAGTTTTACAAGCTAATTACAAGCTCACATACTAATTAGCGTTACAGTCATAGAATGCAGTCAGTCTTATTGGAGATTTGTTCTGGGAGATTCTCCTTAAGCATCTAGTATTGACTGGGCTGGACATGTCATTTCAGAAATAGTTTTGCTGTATAATGGCCTTTCTATTTTTATAACCATTGTTATGTGATAAAATAGGCCTATGAGAATTGTTGCTTTTTAGCATTTTATGGGAAGTCGTCAGGGGTTTAAAACAGTGGTGTACATTTCTGTTACACTTCTTTAATTAGCTAAATTAATTGTTTTTAAGGAACCAATGTATAATTAGGGTGTACTCTCACTAGGCAGTTTGAACCGTGCCCCTGTTCGTTTGACTAGTGTGAGTGCTCCGAACTGTGCCCGGGCGCGGTTCGTTTAGCCGTCCCTGGCCTGTGCCAGAGCACGATTCAGTTGGTTCACATGTAGTGCGAGCGCTAACCGTGCTGGGGCATGGAACACGTGACGTCACATTTTTGCGACGCTCCAAAACCAACAAAATCGATAAACCTGTTTAACAATAGGCTGTGAGAGGGCAGGCCAGAGGGGGGACAATCGTACTCGGGGCCCGGTTCATGGCAACCATGCCTAGTGTGAGCACACCTTTAGTTTACCAGTGGAGTCCAGTTGGAAATGTTGCTTAAGGGGCTTTTTATAATATGATGGCTGAAAAAATGTATGTTATTTTTAACTTGACAATTAAACAGCCAAAGTCCTCACATTGTTGTTTCGCCAAAGTACAATCAGGCCTTTACGGGGCACCCCATGTCCAGTCATATCCCATCATGCCTCGCTCCTGACAGCTCAATTACCCATTAACCAGCAGAAGTTAGCTAAGCTTAGAATGGGGAATTTTCTGCCCCTGTAGTATCAAACACACACTCATCCACACAAATGGGCCGGGACACATGCTGAATGACACGCATCGCTGCCTAAAAACCCCATTTCATTCTTGTGCCCTGTGGATTGAACACAGGCTTGATCTGGGACAGAGAAAGCCATTTCAGCTCCAGCATCTTTCTGTTGTTTAATCTCTGTACTGAGATGATCAAAGTCCAAACTGTTCTCTTCGAATGCTGTGCGGCTGTGTCTATGATCGCTTTGATTTTCAGGCTGCCTGCATTACTGGGTATTATAGAGTGTTTCTAAGAACACCACAAATCTGATCACTGTCCCATCATTCCATGCCGAGAGACGGTAAAAGAGGCGGTTGCAGATTGCAGATTGGTAAAACACAGCCACCTGAACCCACAAGAGTGAGGGCTATGAATAGAGGACACAGAAATGGCACTTGGAAAGGAGAAGTGCGTGTTTTCAGACTCTGTTCTGATGGTGACACCATATTTATGAGTTGACAACACATTAGAGTGATAAATAAACATTCATGAATGAGAAAATAAAGCATAGATGTGCTTTAATGTTAAAGAGTTCATTTAATATGGTACTTGTATAGCCTTAATAAGAAAAAAGCCTAAAAAAGTAATGTAACTAACTATATTGATGCGAATGTTTTTTAAGTGATATTATTTTAAAATAATTTTAGCAATATATTGTATTATTTGCTTTTATCCATAGTGCCTTAATTTCAAGGTATGCACCATGCTCTAATGGAAACTTTCTAAATGTAAATTTTTCATATCAGCCATTTATCAGTAACAATTATCAGCTTAGCAGTGTTAATATCTGTGCATTTCTAATCTTGAAATGTCGATGAACTGCCATGCATGATGCTATCAGCAGAGTTTGTGAAACCGCTGAAGATGGTGTGTGTGTGTGTGTGTGTGTGTGGCACGTGAGGTGCTGTGTTGAATGTTATGGTGCGTCGAACGCTTGATGGATGGAGACTGCATTAGCTGCACTTTTCTCTGCCGTCTGCAGCTGCAGAGTCCAGATGTACCTCTGCATCTTTTCATGTGTATCCTAAGGCACTGACGAATCACCTGATCTTCAGCCAGCCAATTAACCCCCTCTAAATAACAGCCCTCACGTGCAAACATGCCACTAAAAGAGCACACCCTATGCTTTTTAACATCTGCCATCTTTGCGCATTAAACCATGGGCTGTGATCTCATCCGTACCTGCTACTTCTGAAAACACAGACCTTTCAAGCTTTTTAATGGTATTGCCGATACTGCTCTGAACCGGAAACGAAGACAGTCTCGCTCTCCGACTCATCTATGCCTCAGTCAGTGACTCCCCATGCTTGCTGTGGCAGAAGCGGTCAATATTTTTAGTGTTATTCAGGCCTTTGTCTGTGGTGCGGGAAAAGAGAGCGAGAGACACCCAGGCCGTCTAGTGGCTGTAACCACCCACACTTTCACTTGTTATTGAATGCATATTCTACAAGCACACGGCTCCAGTCGCCACCCTGATGATCAGGGACAGACACAACAAGATGAAGGTCTGTTAAAACATCATCTAAACAAGGTGCACTTATTGTGATGGACTTGTGGATTATGCACGGCATCAATCTGGGAAAAAGCTGCCATTTTTAAAGCAATCTCTGTACTCAATAATGTCCCGTGTGTGTCATTTATTTTGTTGAAGATGCTGATGGATGTTAAACACAACACTAGGACTTTCTCTGTCTAATTTATTGATTTTTTTCTTGTTATAGGTGACTGAATATCTGAATGGCCAGGAATCTGCCAAGAGTGCCAGGGTAAGTTCTGATTGGTCAACCGCAGCATTTTGCAGCAACTAATTTATATTTATATAGGTAATGCTTAAAAATAAGGCCCCACCCCACCACCTGTGGTGATTTTTAAAGTTACCACAGTGTCTTGCATCATCAAGGAGTGGCAAAATGACTGGGATCAGTGAATGAAATGAACCCTGCTGTGGGTAAAAGTTGCTTTATTTTCATTAATCACTAGGATCAAATTGTATATTCATTATGCTAAATAAAACATTAAAGAGGCAAGTTCTTGATATCAAATGAAGATTCCGATATGCTCTCCAGCGAGTCCAGTTTCTATTTAATTGTGCTGGTTTAAAGTCTTTTTGGAAATAATATTATTCTGCAAACACTTTTGAAGACCTTTTTTAACAGATTCAACCCTCAATCCATTTTAGAGTTGTATAAAGTGAACTTTAAAAACCCGGTACAAGGCTTAAATGCTAAACTTGTGAATTGTGAATGAAAATAGAAAACTGTCATGACTTTAAAACATGAACCACATAGACACATAGATGTATACAATATAATTCTAGCGCTAGACTGTATATTTGTATATCGTCAGTTCATGTCTTTATTATTATTAATAATCTTTGCTTGCATTCTCCTTCCTTGCTGCTTGTCTATATTACTTAATGCCCCTGTTGGCACAGAAAACCGAAGTTTAGTTTTTTCAAAACTGGCATTGGCTTTGTTACCTGTAACATTGACTTTTGTTGCATCGTGGTGCATGTTGAACAGTCTTTTGGCTAAAACATTGCTCCATATAACAAGCCAACGGCTGTTTAACAAGACTCTAGCAGAAGAGAGAACCATGCCAACCCAAAAGCTTGATGATGATGTCCCTGCTAACGGCGGCGCTAATTATCATAGACATTAATTAGCTGTGATTCTCTCCGAGTTAACAGCCACATGCACACCGACGACAGAAATGGAGAGAAAACATAAAACCCTCTCTATGACATACCAAACGATTTCCCATCTTCCCTCAGATTCTCTGAAGCTGAAACGATTCACTTTCGCACAAATGACAGGTTTCGCTGCTTTATGTGGCAAAACCGATGTAAAATAGAAGGGCTGCGATGGAATTTGTTGGAGGTAAAGCCTTCACGCGTGACTGGATGTGAAGAGCACGCTAAATGACCATTCGCCTCGTTATTACTGATGTTACAGACCAGCTCGTGTTTTAATGATCCTGTCTACACGCTGGCCATCTGCGCTTCAGTCTCACACAAACATGGGCAAAGACACTTATCAGAATTTAATGATGGTGAATCAGTGCTGTCAGGTGACTTAAAGCCTAATTTTGCTGCTTCTTAATGTTTTATTGAAGTTATTTAGAATTTAACCACAATGGTTGTCCGCAATGAGAAGTTTTTTGCCCCACATGAATTAATTTTTTACATTCTCACCAGTTGCGTGGCCGACATTCCCACAATGTACAGTTAGAGAGTTATATTTTAACTCTTTGTCTTTAATTGATTATTTTCCTTTTTATTTGCAGCTTAACATTTGGCGCTATGGAGATTTCCGTGATGATGACGCTGATGAGTTCGGGTATCGCCGCTAAGCCGTTGTTCCAAAGACCTTGAGGAAAACCAGATGCATTCGCAGAGAACACAAAAAAACAAAAATCATGACAAAAAAACACAACAAAACATCAGTATGCTCTTATTTTTTTTTTTCTAATGTTGAACATTTGCCTCTGTTTATTTTTTTTTTGTCTTGTTTTTTAATACTCTGTGCATATCCTCTTCTGCCCAAGGACTTTGTTTCATGTCATTTTCTTTTCTTTTTTTTTAAGCGAGTAGGCTACAGATAACTCTACCTGTAGCTGCTTCAAATAGGACCAATGTACTTACCTTAATCTTAAATTCTGACATGTTAGCCAATCATCTTGTTCATGTAGACTTTTAGCCAATCACCAGCTGTCAAACTCCATCCTAGCAAACCTGATCTGCCCAATCAGATTTCTATATTTTGGGGCAAGACTTTTAAAGAAATGAGGGGGATGCACAGAGCAACCGTGAACTCAACAGCTTGCTGAGAAAACGCCTCCTTGATCATGAGATTCTATATTTCAGTATATATATGGATATTTTGAAGTTAGATCAGAACTAACCAAGTGAACTTACTGAGCGTATTTTTGTCTCTCTCTCTGATGTGATCTGAGTGTTCAGTGACATTTCTGGGCATTTGTGTAGGACGTGTGTTTTCTCTTTTTCTGTGGCAAAAGAACCGCTGCCAGCACCTTTACAAGTGTCTCTCGGCCTCCTCTGTGAGGTTTACTCAACGGTTACCGTTTCTTCTTTTCCCGCTCTTGCCCGCCATACAGAAACAGTGTTTGAATTTCTTTCCTTCTGATGTAGACCCTGTCATTGTATTTAAATCTGAGAAATAAAAATAAGCAAAGTGTCACGTTGTCTGACTGGTTTTGAGGTTTCGTGGTGCTGAGTTTCATTCTTTGAACATTTACGTCACAGATCGTTACATGAAGGACATTACAGTATATGAAACACTATAGTTACTACTCTGCAATACACAGTAACACTACTGCTGAAATTGAGATTTCTGGTATTTTCATTGATTTAGTATTCATCGTCATGGCTATTAATCACGTTTTTAAGTTAAAGGGAAAGTTAATTGAAAAATTAAAATGGTCATTAGTTACTCACCCTCAAATTGTTCCAAACTTGTATAAATAAGACAGACCCAGCAAACCTTCTTGCCACAGCTCGCATTGATGTGTCATCCTGGATGAGCTGCACTACCTGAGCCACTTGTGTGGGTTCTAGACTCCGTCACATGCTACCACTAGAGTGAAAGCACCGCCAGCATTCAAAAGTGACCAAAACATCAGCCAGAAAGCATAGGAACTGAGAAGTGGTCTGTGGTCACCACCTGGGTGTCTTGCTAATTGCCTATAATTTCCACCTGTTGTCTATTCCATTGGAGTTGCATTGTGTTAAGTGTTCCCTTTATTTATTTATTTTTTGAGCAGTGCATATATTCATGGGTTTTGGCTTGTTTGCTAAAAAGTCTTAATGGCTGCACCAAGGTTGCATTTTTTTGGATCCAAAATACAGTAAAAACAGTAATTTTGAAAGAATATTGTATATATTTTAAATGTATTCCTACAGTGGCAAAACTGAATTTTTAGTGTTACATGGAAATGCAGCAACCACACGATTCAAATTAAATGTGAGCATTTACAAAATACAACGTGTATGAAGCCTAAGATCCATAAATGTATTTTTAATGAGTCTTGAGCATGTTTCTCCCTCAGTGGTTTTTTTGAAGACAAAATGAATACTCTAAATGCATCTAAATCTTGTGTTTTAAGTACTTTTGGTTTGAGAATAGCATGATGGAGGTGAGCACTTGAGGAATCGCCTGCGTTTGCTTTAGCTGACTCGCCATCATCTCTACTGAAAAAAAAAAAAAAATCATTGTCTGTTCTCCACTGCCCTAATGAACCATAAACCCCCCGGTTTTGCCCAGTGCGATTTAGGGTATTTATTAGCTCTGTGAGAAAGGGCTTTTTGATGAGATTATGGTATAATGTAGTTCTCTAATGTTAGTTTATGACTTTTAGAACAGATTTCTGCCTCATTGCTGTGCCTATGTGCTGTTTCAGCTTTATTACAGCTCTTTATTAAGTTAAAACACTGGAAATAACTCATTTTCAGGTTAATGAGATCTAACTTCACATTCATGTAATATGTTTTGGCCTTTAACAGAAGGACATCATGTCCTTTTTTGTCGAATGAAGACAGCTCATCTCCATTTCATGTCTTTTTTTTATTCTCAGTGAATCTAGTAATGTTCAGCTTGATTGGCTCAATTCTTTGACCTTTCTAAACCTTTTATGTTAAATAATTTAAGGACTCAAACCCATATATATTCACTCAAATTGAGAAATACGAAAATTGAGATTAACATTATGTAGGTCAGAGCTGCAGAAAGTGTTGAGGTGAACACACTGATGATTCAGATTCACATTTAAACCCACCGTATGTCCCCCTCTTCATTATAATATTAATAAAAGATGATTAAAAAAAAAAGTTTAAGAGGCTTCGTGTGATATGAATCCTGAAAAAAACTATTTTTAGAACCTGCCACCAGTATTTGGTGCGTGTATATTGAGAAATAAAGTCTAATTTAAGGAAAGCTGAAAATATATGAACATTTGTTTTACTTTCATAATCTTATTTTCTCTAGATGTTTGATGTTTTAAATAAGTTTTACCTCAAGATGTCCAGAATGTTTGGGTGCTCGATCTGTCCTTCCAGCTGTGTTTCTCCTCTCATCCTCACATCTGTCAATCCTCAAGGGGAAACACCCTGCTGCTGTTTTAACCTGTCTTTCATCATGATATATGAACTACATGAGTGTCTCAGTCTGCCATAGTACAGATGGAACGTATTCGGTGTGTGCGTGTTGCACATTGAGTGCTCTGGTCCATGCAATTGTGTGACTCACCTGCTTGCAGCTCTTGTGTCTTCTCTCTGGTTCTTGTTTTCGCTATGGCGTAGACCAGGGCTGTCCAAACTAGGTCCTGGAGGGCAGAGTTTAGCTCCAGCTTGCCTCAAAACACCTGCATGGAAGTTTCTAACATGCCTCTAGTAAGAGCTTGATTAGCTGCTTCAGGTGTGTTTGATTAGGGTTGGAGCTCAACGCTGCAGGACACCGGCCCTCCAGGACAGAGTTTAGACATCCCTGGTGTAGACAGTCTGGGTGTGAGAGGAAACAGAAGACAACAGTCAATGTAGCAACTATATACAGTGTATATTTAGAGAGAGAGTGAAAATGTATAGCTTTTTATTCACAAGTTCGCATTTAAAGGGACAGTTCACCCAAAAATGTGCTGTAATTACTTGAAGTTCAGTCTGTTTCTCACAGGAAGCTGTTGAAGAGTTGGGATATGTTGTTTTTTGTATTGTTTTGGGGTTTTTTTCACAGCATTTCAACATCCTGCTTTTGTACTCTACCAAAAAGAAGAAATTCATACAGCCTTGGAACAACATGAGGGTGAGTGAAAGATGACAATTTTCATTTGAGTTAACTATCCCCTGAAGTGAACACTGGATCAATTTCTAGACTTTCAACAAAGCTTGTCTTTCAAAAATGAGCTTCTGGTGACAGAGACAATCAACAAAGAAAACTGAAAATTGAAAACTGTGCAGACTGTATTAAAATAGTCACTGTTCAGTGCTCTTAAACTGATCTCAAGTCTTAAATTTTCTAGGGGAAAAAGGAATGAAATGCAATGGATGTTTGAAGATCAGAGGTCAGAATTAATATTTTTCTGCAAGTTTTCTTCGGGTAGATCAGGTCAGTTGCTCAGCAGCATTTCTTGTTTGACATCAGTCAAAAGAGCAGGAAAACAGCAGAAATGGATGTGCAACCATGAACTGCAGAGGTGCAGTGAGAATCTTAATGTAGTTTTTCCTCCTAGTAAGGTCTGAGAAGTGTTACGAATTAGTTTTTATTGCTTAAGGAAACTAGTGCTAACCGTATTCAGGGTTTCTGCATGTTTTAAGTCTTAATTAGCATTTTTCAAAAATAAAGGCTTTAGCATTGATGCGCTAAATTCCTAAAGTCATGGCAGTATTTCAATATTTAATAAATGAAGGTAAAGTGTGATGATAAAAGGGCTTTTCTTAACCCTTTAATGTTGCACTGGTATCAAAAGCTGCAGCACACTATATTTTCTTGGATTTGACTCTCAGTAACCCTTAACACAGTTGCTTCCTCCTGCCCCTGCTGAGACTCCATAGCCACAAACTTTGATCCCAGACTCAATCTCTCAGGGCAGTGGAAGTTGCTCTTATGAGCCAGCTTCTGTGTCTTCTGCATGTGTCTTAGTGACCTCCAGATGCTCAGGAGAGGTCCGTGTTAGAGCCAAAAGCGAGAGGAAGAAATGCTGTGGTCTTGTTGGGAAGAGGGCACCTCTAATGGAGGCAGTATAAGAGGATTTCTGCCTCCGACAGCCATGTGCCACACACTGTGAGGCGGATTGAGCAGCAAGAGGAGTCCAGAATAACTGTTCCTCCTCGATCATCATTCTGGTAGATCACCATGGCAGCCAGAGCATGAAATAAAAAAAAGATCCTGGATAAACTTCGGAAATGATCAAGGACATATATTCACATCATATGTGAATATAATTACTGCGGTCTACTTGTGAACGTTAATGTAGGCTGAATCATGTTGGATTCTCATTAGCAGAGCTCTACAGAGATAAATGACAAAGAGTGTAATTATCTATAGAGTGTCAGTGAGAGTCACTTTCATTCTCCTCTCGATGAAAGCTATATGTCTGCTAACCTTAGAACACAGGATGTGTTTAAAACTACAGTGAGCTCTCTACCTAGTTTTAGATCAATTGCTGACACAAACGAGAGAGAGAGAGAGAGATGGTCATGTCTTTCTTCAATTGCAAAGAAGTGAAGGATTAAGGAAAATATTCCAGGATTCAATGGTGGCAAGTGGATTGAAGGTCCAGTGCAGCTTCTATCCCAGCTAAGGAATAAGGGTCTTATCTCATCCTCTAAAAAAACTAATAAAATAAACATTCCTATGCGTTTTTTAACTACACATACATACATGCTTCAAACTCACCACTGAAGTCCCCTATTTGGAAAAAAACATCTTGGATGACGAGTATCAGGTAATTTTCATTCAGTAAGTGAACAAATCCTTTAAAAATCCTCGAGTAGCTGCTATGTAGAGCCTTTTGATTCAACCGCTTCACTATGTTGACAGCAAAACACTAAGATTTTAAGCAGAGCTGGGATGTTTAAGTCAGCCATTTTTCCCGTCCCCATGTTTTCTGTTTACTAACACTGTGAGCTCCCCTATCTCAGAGGACTTGTTAGTTAGAACTCTAATCTCTCACTGTCATGAGAGGAAGGAAACTAAGTTATCTGGCCTGGTATAATAGCGTTGTCTCATTTCTTTAAGCGTTAGTTGGTGTCATGAATAGCAGGAGGAGAAAAGTGCTTGAGGTGACATGGCACCTCTCTAAAATGATCAGATTAAGTGTTCACAGTTGTGCTAACAGGAGAGGAGGGTGTCTGTAGCAACGCAGTGCAGCACAGTGGGATGAACATGTGAACCTCTGCTTTCTGTTGCTACGGTAACATCAGGTGATTCTATAATTATCCTTCTTGTGCTGATGGTCTCAGATGCCACACCCTGTCAGACGCTCTCAAACACACCTGACAATCATTCCCAATTAGGGTTTTACAAAAGTACTTAAGCAAATTACAGGACTGCTTTTTTTAAAAATGTAAAAATATATATATATATATATATATATATATATATATATACTGTATATTAAAGTTTTCTTTCACAGTTGTAGTTTTGAAGTTTTAGACTCGGTGAATAATTTTAATTTTGATGCTGAGTAATATCCATATAAGCTTAAATCAAAAACATTTCTGGTTTGATGTTGATGAAAGTGTATTTGAGTCTAATGGAACTGAAAACAGAAAATGTTTTCCTTTGCGCTTTTGAAGTTTTGCGTTTGGATGACTGTTGTCAAAAATTAACCACGTCTGTGAAATGACTAAAATGAAGTATTAGGCCAGTGGTTGCTAATATCTTTTTGTTAATAAACATACTTGCAGCATATGCATATAGATCAATTTGGAGTAGACGTCAAAGTTCCGTCATTTGCAGCTGCGTACGAATTGTGTTTGCAGAAATTGCTGGTAATAGGAGGGAAATAATAAATAATCTACATCAGGGGTTCTCAATCTTTTTTGGGCCGGGGACCCCTAATGGAGCAGAAAATATTCCAAGGACTCCCTTATAATCGCACTAAAAATTACAATTACCGCAACTGTTTTAAATAACTAATTTTAATGCAAAAATAATTTACAT
>JAUCMS010000079.1:9181320-9208307 GCA_032357445.1 Enteromius radiatus | reverse complement strand
ATTTTTTAGTAATGCAATAGTTACTTTCCCTGGTAATTAGTTACTTTTATAAGGCTGTAACTCAGTTACTATTTGTGTAACTAATTACTTTTTTAAAGTAATGTGCCCAACACTGGATGTGAGACTATTCCTTTTCTATATTTATCAGAGTGATGGTGGTTTCTAGTTTAATATCTGCTACTGCTCAGTGATAATGCATCAGAGCATCAAATTAAACTGATCCACTCCTGTGTTTATCCGCACGTCTCCTGTGACTGCAGGCCTTGATTAATAACTTGAGAGAACGAGGGAGGAAAGAATCAATGAAGCCTTGGTTTATTCTTTTCAACATGCACCCTACAACAAAAAGCAACGCTACGGAAAAATATGTACTTTCATCTTTGCCCACTTACCATCCAATCATCCAAAAAACTGACATAAATAAAGATCACCTCTGTCTATCTTCCTCCTCTCATTCTAACCTCATCCATGAAAGGGGGCGCTAAAATGTGTGTATTGCTGAACAACTGCAATATCAGTACTGAACTTTGTTTCTTCAGTGACCACACTGAGCATGCATATAATGTACATTTAGGGATGCAATTTATGTTATCAGGGGATTTTAGATGTCAGGTTCATAATTTACTTTGTTTGTTTGTTTTTTGGATTCATCATCGTTATTGCACTCTCGTAGCTGGTAATCTCCTAAAAGAGAAAATGACCATGTTGACCAGGTTTATTTCTGCTGTTGTGACATTAAATCTGTCGCTCTGGCTGCCCCTTGCCATTTGTTGCGCATATATTAGCCTTTATGTGATTGATTGAATTATTTCATTATTTGTGATAATCTCCTAAAACTGCCTGTAGGTTGGCTGAATAGAAATGACTCTGTGGAGCATATCTAATTGCCCTAATTAGCATATGCAGATGAGCCTGTTATCTTGTGTACAGAGTGTTGCTTATGGTAAACACAGGACTAATCACTTTAACGAATTTAGCTGTTTAAATGCTGGTAATTGTGCATTGTTTAAACAGATGGGTTCCGTTTTTCGCTAGCATTCAGACAGGAAGTGTTGGGATGAGTGCTCTCCAATCAGCTTCTCTTTCTTCTCGTCCTCATCATTGACACACAGGGTAGCCCTCTAATTACCCCGCTTTAATCGAGCTGTGTCCCCTTTCGAAAGAATACAAGTAAATGAACTCCATGTCTTCGACAGATGTGTTAAAAGACTAAGCATACACTACATGACTGATACCCATGTGCACTTTGTCTCATTTTAAAGCACGTTGGTGCTAAGTGAAGGTAACAGGAGGGAAAAATACACCCATGACCTTTAAAATATGCAATTGCAAGAGTTTTCGTCTTGTATTGTCTGCTTAATGGTTTTGTTCCTGTATAATCTTCCCAAGGTCATCAGGAGGTTTTTTTTCAGGTCACTTTAAGGTGTTTGGAACTCTATTTATCTGTTCAATCATCCACATCCCTACTTTCGTGTCACATATAAGCATATTCCATTATAAATCTGAACTTTCAAAAGAAGCAGTGGACCTTGACAGAACCAGTCCTCTATTGAGAGTCAAAGACACACATGCATGTTTGGTTGTCATGTGACATGTTCGTTAGAGAGGGTGAAAAATCCTGCAGCAAGCGATGTAGCCCAAGGCATACTGTTCACGGTTTTGACACAAGAACGACAACAAAAAAAAAGGTTACTAACTTGTATATTTGTAAGTACGTGCCAGTTGTTACACCAAAGGTTCCATGATTTCGTCATGTCTCCGGAGGACCCTCGGGTCATGCGTACACCTACACCGTGACTGCCTCTGCAGGGGAAAAGAAAAGTTTATGTAACAAGAAGGAAATTCAGGTAATCTCAATTGTAAGATGTAATCAGCTCTGGCTACTGTGGATGTGAAAGCTGAAATGGGTAACCCCAAATATATACAGAAAGCACCACTGCTGTGCTATTTGTTGAACATAAAGTGGAGCTGACAAAATTCCCATCATGCTCTCTCTCCTCTGAATAATGGTGTTGAAAAGTGTGAAGGTTTCTCTTTTTTTCTGTGAGAACTTGAGGGGTTCCTGCTACATCAATATTTAATATGAATATTCCTTCTATACTTCTGCTTCACCATCTCGAGTACTCAAATAGCACTATCCCAAAAATACTCTTCTGTAACAAAGAACTGAAGTTTAACCAAATAATGTCTACAACAGCACTTCCCAAACCTGTTCTGAAGGCCGGGGCACTGCAGGTTTTTAATGTTTCCCTTTTGGGATACCCAGATCAGGCCTTGTAGTCTTCTTTTTTTTTTTTTTTTTTTTTTTTGAGTTGACGATTTCAGTCAGGTGTGTTATGAGGCAGACATGCAAGGGGAAGTTTGGGATGAACAGGTCTACAATTCTGTACTAATTACAGCTCCGTTCCTGTGAAAGGGCTGAAAGATTAATAAAAAATTTCAAACTGTGATATGTATTTATGATTATTAAAATGCAAAACCTAAAATAGTGTTAATTTCGCTAACGAAAACTGTGATGTATTCATTGATGACCATTTGTCCCCTGACTAAAACAACACGATAACTCTGGTTTTATTAACATGCAATATAGCTGACAATAAGGCAATACATTAGACTAGACTAAAACTTTTTTTTTTTATAAAAACTTTACCAAAATCTTTTTTCCATCATTGTCAAAAAAGGAGAAAACACATGACTGCAGACTGCTGTACTTGCCTCTGCTATGTGAGTTTTCATTGTGTAGGTTGCCAGATATCAATAGTTAAAATCACCAAATCAGAGGTTCTTTGTTAAAAGCACACATTTTCTGTGTTTTGCTTAATATTTGCAATATGGGCAACCATGTGCATGTGCTCGCGCTACATTAATGAGTTTTAGTATATCATATGAACTCAATCTCTGCATCTCTTCTGAGTTTGGGCCACTTAAAATAACCATTTACAATCTACCGGTTGTCTTCTAGGAAACCTTCCACAGAGGATTCAAGACATGTTGTTTTGCTTTGGAGCCTTTAGTGATCCAGCATCAAGCCTAGTGATGTGTGAATGATATACAACACTCCCAGTATGTTAAATATGCATTAAACCTGAACATGATGCACATGTTGTGTGTAGCTGATTCACATGTTGACGTTGGTGTTTGTTTATTCCATTTTTTTTGTGTGAGTAGTTTCTTTATACATAATCATACCCAGAATGGTTGCATGGCTGTCTATAACAAGATAATCAGTTTGTCTTCATTGCAGATGGTGAAGGTTCCCTTGTGTGTTCAGGGTGGGTGCCTTCACAGTCGTCTCTCACTTCCCCCAGGATATCCTGTTAATGTGTGAATGAGGTTCCCCCGTAGACTTGCGTACATGAAACCTATCCTCCACATTTATCCTCCTATCCATCTCTTCCTGCGGTGCACCTGTAGGTAGAGAGGTTCATTTGTCAAAGAACAGTGTCCTTTACCACACTCCAGGAGTGTGTTGTTTGGCTGTACTCAAACAAAATATCACCACCCATATTTGACCTGCCAAATATTAGAAACATCTGCCTCACAAATCTTATATAGGATGTCAGGATTAGTCAATGTACCCGTGTTTTATTATGTCCCCTGTTTCACTAAGGGTAAAGGGCATTGCTTTGAGTTTTGATTTTTGATTTTTTTTTTCATTCAGAAAATGTCATCTACAAGATGCTGCTGTCTCAGTTTCGAACTGAACAATTTCTTTTCATCACCATGACTACAAAAAATGTTTCTGTCCAACCCTCTGTTCTTCTTTTATTTTTCCCCTGGCTATGAAGCCACATTGAGAAGAAAAACAACTAAGTATCTGCTTATGACAGGGATTAACTGATCTCATTCCACAGTATTCAGAAGAAGCTACAACTGTGAACAAAACAATTTTAAGGCCCTAATGTTGATTTATTCCAAAACCAATAGTCAAAGTAGCTGAGGGACATGATATTGGTGTGATTTCCTGAACATATGGAAAAGGGTCCTCTCCAAAGGCCCTTCACGTCAATGGGGCCTCAAGTACCTTGGAGATATACACTCTTAGATTTAGAAGGAGTCTGTACAGTTTCAAGAAGCTCTCTGTAATACATAAGTATTGGTTTGAGAGCCCTAAGTCAGGAAAGAGCATTCAGATTCTGCCTACTCGGGTCTGCTGGGTTTATGATGAAAGTGAAATAAAACACAAGCTACAAATCATGGGTTTAAATCTTAGATTTAAAATAATATCATGTTTCATATCATGGTAAATATACAGTATATTACAGTTTACCCTGTGTTTAAAAACCTTGGTTGAAATCTTGTTTGTTATTGTTCATATTGCAGGTTTATTAATATTAATAGTTTAGATGTGGTCATTTCTTGGGAGTAACAGCTGACTGATAGCTCAAAGCACTAAAATATGGTTTGATACTTATGAAATTGCAGGTTCAAATATCACCTTTTCCAATAGTCAAACTCCTATTTAAAATAAATTATAGTGTAGTTGTGGTCATTTCGTAAACCAAAGTTAGCTCAGAGTGCTAGAAAGCAGCTTCATACTTCTGAAATGAATGGGTTTGAATCCTGTTTTCTAAGTTCAGAAACATAGCCCAGTTAATTCATGCCTCCCCCTAAAGGCTTAAGATTAAACATACTGTAGTTGAAAACACCCAGTGCATTTGAGCGGTCCTCTGGGTGAGTGGTATAAGCCAGTGTCTTGAAAGCAAGGATCATGGGTTCAAATCCCACATGGCTGGGAAATGTGGTTAGGTGTAATGTAGGAGTGAAGGACTGGTATGAAAGACTCTTCTGTCTTTTGCAATGAAGTGTTAAACTCTACTCCTAACTAATCACCATCCTACAGTTCCAACACACCTGCCTGTAATTGTAGAGTACTCCTCAACACCTTGATTAATTGATTCAGGTGTTCCACTTGCAGGAAGGTGGCCTTTCAGGAGAAGAGTTTGAAATCACTGCAAACAGAGAGGGAGAAGAAAGCAACTGGTCTCTCTTCATTCTTCTGATGGCAGTGACAGAAGATAAGCGAGGTTATTTGGTGGTGGCTGATGCAGCGTGTTGGCTCATGCATAGCTGCTTTTGACATCCAAACTGTCGCTTGGTGACTGCTCTTATCTCCCTAGACCTGTCAACTTGTTTTTTTTTTTTTTTTTACCAGCACTCCGCCCCATCCAAAAAGACCCTCATCATACTGTGTACAACCTTCCTTCATGACTGAGAGCGATACGGGAGTCAAATCTCTCACTGCTAAAATGCTTTCTGGCCCTGACTGTGCATTGAAATGGAATTCTTTCCTGCCGGATCATGAGCGCATTATGAACAATCGTCCATTTGTATGATAATCGCATCTGGGAGCACAGGATAGTAATGTAGTGTAATTTGATGTAATGTTTAAAGCTGATCAGACACCAATCTATTCAAACCCCATCTGTTCACAAGATGCCCCTCTTCTTTCATGCTCTGGGGTTGGCGGTCAATTGCAGGTGTCGTTTAACTTGATCGCCGGACAGGATGTGGCAGAAGGAATATGAGACGGATAAAAAACGAATTACTGAGCATCGACAGCTGGGTTACAGGTCACTTGATGATGGCATGGGCAGCGTTCTAAAATGTAAAGCAGGAGGACCACATGGACTTTGCCACAGCCTTTTAGCCTGATGGATAAGACTGTTGGTCAAGTGTCAGATGTAGGAATTTTCAAGCAGCCTTGAAGAAAAGAATACCATAAGCATCTGGAACGACTCAAAGGGTGAGTAAATGAATTAATGATTCCTTTAATGCACCAGTAATGCTTACATTTGCGTTTTAGCTGTTTAACAGTAGTGTTTGAGCTCTGAATGTAGAGCTTATTGTTAAGGGCCTGGGTCAAGTGTGAGTGATTTGGGCCAGTTTTGGCAATTGTGAGAGTTTTGGACCATTTTTGTGCCAGTGCTGCATTGTAATTGAAAACTGTGTTTTCACTGATCCTGTATGCCTCACAAACTTAATCATTTGGTTTTCTGTGATGCATTCTACATTTGTTGCTGCATTTCTAGCGTGATATTGCCCACTCCCGCATGAATGTTGAGTCTTACGAACAATCAATGTTTTGCATCATATGCCATTGATTCCAGCTCAAGTGTGTTTGTAGAGTTACATTATAGCTGTATAATTTCCAGCTTGTTTCAGTCTACTACTGGCCTGAGTGAATGATGATATGTTTTGTTCTCTTTGCTGATATGATAATATTGCTGTCTGCCAGATGCTTCTGCCCACTTTTGAAATGGCTGCTCATTTTTAACGTCTGGAAAGTTTATCATTTTGCAGAGAGGGAGAACAACAGCTCTCTGGGGTGACTAAATTAGATTACATCGAATCCGAAATACAACCAGTCCTGTTCCACAGATTAAGACCATTCCAATTTAATAATATGGAGAAATGATTTAATAATAGAAAAAAGATGACATCAATGGCCATCAATTTCCTTTTTCACTGCATCTGAACTTGCTAAAGTGCCTGATCCTGGCATGAAAGTGAAATGCCTCCCTCTCTCTCTTTCTTTTACTCTGAAGGTCATTAGAACAAGCAATTTATGTAAGTTATGTACTGTATGGCAGGCATTCTTAATCCTGCTGTATGGAGGACATTGGCAACCATCAAAAGCTGTCCTCCTCCTATTAGTTAATGGCTGATGCTTGCTGTTATTTCCTTTGAACTCTTTGCAAATGAGAGTAAATGGAGGCTTGGTGGGAGGGGATTATTGTTTTTGATGCTTCTTTTTTTTCTATATTGAATTTCATCATGGGCATCTTTAAGCTAGTTGATTTTCTATAATCAACAGCTAGTTGAGCAAAGGTCATGACCATGGTCCTAGACCGTGGAGATGTTAATCAGTGGTCATGAAAGGACTCGGGGCATTGCTCTGTAAGTGATTTCTAATCATCTCTCTGAAAGGCAGACAGATATAAGAGCATATAATGGAGTGGATGGTTCTGGTACTGTGGGCATTAGCAGCCTAAATGCACTCAATCTTTGACCTCTTTACCATTAGGTCTTTTAAGAATGTGTTCAGTTTTCTTTTTCCTGATACATATATATAACAGATTTTCTGCTATTTGCAGAGCTAGAATGCATTTGAATATGTTACAATTCCAATTCTAGTAAAAGTGTTTTTTCTGCTCAGCCTAGGCATGGGATTTGGAGTGTGACAGAATGAGACACTCTTGTCTAGATTCTGTGACAAATAAAGAAGCTGAGAGGGAACTTCCTTCTCTTTTGTAAACACATAAACACACCCTATTTTACCTCAGAGCTGATATATGGGCTTCCCCAAACACACACACATACACACAAACACCACTTGGAAAGCAATCAGCAGCATCTAATACAAACCCTTGACACGTGTTTTCTGTGGGGCAACATGCGTGTGACCACCATGTGCTCCATATATGTGTGTGTGGCATGTAACGGGTGGAAATGTCCTATGTGACAGCTGTATTGCCTGAGGAAACTCAGTACAAGCTTCTGAAAGAGAGCGATGGAGAGAGTGAGAAAGAGAGAATGTAGGAGAATCCCTTTGATACTGTACTCATCTGGTTGTGCAGTGATTGGATATAGGGTGACCAGATGTCCTGATAAAATCAGTCTGCTTTATGAGCCGTGTCTATATGATAATTAAGCTTAACTTCAGTTTGAAATGTACCAAAGCGTCCAAAATTCAGATGTATTCAAAGTTCAGATGTTTCATTTCCTGTTGTTTTCAGACCTTTGTGAATTAGAAATAATAAAACAAACGCACACATGAACATTCAAAGTCTCTATTATGATCTGGTATTGTACCATAGCCATCTGGTCAGCTTAATTGCAAATGAATGTAATTAAAAAAGCTTCTAAAATGTATACGTTTGATCCCTGGAATTAGCTAAACATCAACTGGTAAAATGATTAATAACTGCAGTGTTAAAAAGTAAATGAAAGTGACCAAACTTGTTGGTCAAGCAGTTCAGGAGAGTGGTTGCTTGAAATAGATTCAAATTGAGGTAGCTTCATGTTTGTACTGAAATAGTATTAGAAAAAAGACACCGTAATCAGAATGTCTGTCCAAATGTATTATGATTCTGTCAGACATACATAATGTGATGGCACTGACATATCATAAACATGACTGTTGCCAGGCACACAGTGTAGGTGTATTGTCTGAGGCTGAGACTAAGTTAAGGTTAGTCAGCTATTATAATTAGCTGTATCTAAAAACAAAAGTAGTAAATTGGACGATAAGTGTTTGTCGACGGTGAGAAGTTGGTTCTCTCCCTGCCTGATGGCTGTGTGTGTTACACAGAGGCCGCGCTAATGACGGCTTACCAATCTAATTACTCAAACAGCGAAGAGAAAACGCATTACCTTTTCACTAAATTAAATCTTTTACACTGTTTAGTGTAAAATGGCAATATAATGAAAAATTAAACATGAGGGAGCAATTCATTTCCATCCCTGGGAACTACAGCAGAAGGAAGTTCAGTGTGCCGTCCCTGAGTGCATGTACCGAGCCCCAAAGCAGTTGAGTGTGGTTTTATATATTATACGGTCGTTCGCTTGAGGAACGGACACTAAGTGGCTTTGACTTCATTTGTCAAAGGCCCTCTATGTCTCTGCACTAATGACCTTTCCATTTAAATAAGTAAACGTTTCCTTGCCCCTGCCTCTTGTCTCTTTGCAAAATGACCCTGCCACTGTGCACGCTTAGCATCAGAACTCATTAGCCTGGTTAGGGAGGAGGGCTTGGTATGTGGTGGCACTGCAGTGGTCTACCCAGGCCTCTCATTTTCCCCAAGCTGCTACACAACAAGATGCAACTGCCTTAATCGTACACAGTAAAACCCACTCAGAATTCTTACATATAGATGTATATAAAATAAATATATTCAGGAAGAATATCATTGTCCATTCAGGAAAAACTGGATAGTGCAGTCTGCAGTATACAGTATATTGTAATATCAGGATGTGCAATGCTAGAGCCTACAAATATATGGCATCTGTGGCTCTAAAAATGTACTTCAGGGTATTTGTAGCTAAAGTTACAATTAAAAATGAATGAAAGTCATTGTGTCAGATTTAAGCAATATCACACAAGCAGGAGTGCCAGAGTGCCGCAAGTAATCACAGACGTGCTGACATTCGGGAAAACAGCACAAACAGACTGTGCTTTTACAGCAGTTCAGTAAACAAGTTAATATTAAAGAAGTTGCATTTTGGGCACTATGTTGCCAGTTGTTTTAATATTTAGTTGTTTGCTTCGCCAACAAAAAATATTTCCAAGACACCGTAGAAACACTGCACATCTCCAAGCAACACAAAGTAGTGTTATTTCATCCCTGAATGAATCAGGGTTGAAAATGAATCAGTAAAATGAATGATTCAATGACTTAGTCACTTGTCGCTACCGACTGGCATAATGATATAACCTGAATACTATATTTATTTTAAGGCCATTCAGCACGAACACAATTTCAAGCTAAACTTTTTTTTCAATGTTGTGATGCTTGTGAAGTATACAGTTATTCTTAAACTATAATCTTTGAACTAAAAATTGCATAATTTACCGTTAGGCTACATAATTAGATAATTTTACACATGCATGCCCTGTACAGATTGTAAGCTAGTGCTCAATGTTGAACATGGCCGTCTCTCTTTAACAGGTGGTCCTCCAAACAGAACCAGAATGTTTGTAACGCAAGAAAAAAAAAGAAAAATCCCACATAAACGCAATATGGTTTCAGGCCTCAGCTGAAATCCTGTAAAGAGGAGGGAGCTGCAGTTAATTAAGATGTACAGAGAGAGGGAGACGATTAAACCACATCTTCTCTTGGGTCATTTACCAGATGGATGAGGAACATGTCTGAAGACTCTGGGACAAGAATTAACAAGCTCAAATCTGTCTAATTAACTAATCTGATCTATTCCCCTACCCAATCCTGAGGCTGAGAATCTGGGGCAGGAAAGGCCCTTCAGGCTTTTGGCTAACTTGACGCCAATTGTGTTTCTACTGTGGCTGTTGAACGATGGTGACTTTTCGTGTACAAGACACAACAATGCCAACGGTGTAACAGATGCTCGTTTGGGAGGATGGGAAAATGTAATATGGCTGCTATAGGAATAGAAGCCTTGGCTTTTTGTTGATGATAGCTAATTGCCTTTTTGAATTTGTTTGCATTATAAGTCACATTTAAAGCTTCTATGGTTATAATGGGAGCTGTGCCATATCATTGTGCCACTAGTGGGAGGTGTCACTGAAGTAGGAGAACTTCAATGTCAAACTTCAATGACACAAAGAAAAGCCCACAACTTTATCACTTTGCAAGTATGAATATTACCCTTTCAGGGCATTATTTTGCTAGTTCATACTAAATTGCCACAAATATCACCGATTCAACAATTTAATGAATATTAAAATATTTTAATGAAAAAAATCATCAATACAGTCAAGTAATACAGTTTATGGAATTTCTATATAGTTGTCATAACTTTAAATCAAATCGTCAAATAAAAATATTTTTATCCAGCTATTATTTTACTAAAAAGTTAGGTATATTCCAATGAACTCTTACTCTATAGTACCAAATTTAGAGATTTGTCTGATTTGATTTTAAATGATAACCATTTTATAAGGTAAAATTAACCCAGCATCATTGCCAATATGAGCTACCAGCTGGGTTAATTGAGTAACCCAGCCTGCTGGGTTAAATGTGCAATCCAGTTTGCTTGGTTAGATGAACTCAGCATGTTTTCTCAGTTATACTTATCCAGCAGCGCAATAAAGAAAAAACTAAGAATTAGATTCCCCCCCAATTCTTTTAGAAATATACTTTTTATATTGGTTTCATTTGGATTTAAAACAAAATGGTTAAAAAAAAAACGTTCTAACTCCATGGTTAGAGAATTCTCTTTCAGGGCCAACTGCAAAAAAATATATTTTATCGTAATTCGAACAAAAGCCGATCTGATGTTCCTTATGCATGCCCTCGTGTTCTATTAGTCAAAGAAATGTCTTAATTTATAATATGCAACCAAAGCCGCAAAAGACATTTTAATGCAAGGCATATTTACAGCATTCCCGATTTTACAGACCTATGTGTTTCTCTCTGATCTTAAATGTGTGACTTGAAGCCATCCACCTACCCGGGTCATCTTTCATTCAGACTCCAGTCCTCTCGGGCCTATTTAGGGATGAGTAACTGCACAAACGTCTGTCACCTTTCCTTCCCAGAGACATCTGGAGAAAGACATGTGTTGGCGGTAAGAATAATACAGTTTCTGCATATGAAATGGAGCACGAGTCCTCTGAGGAACATCTCATTTACAACAGGATGAAGCAACAAGGCGGAAAAACACTGATTTGTGAGGTTTTCTCAGGATGTTGCCCTGTGAATTGCTTTTAAAGTATAAAGACAAGTTTACTTCCTCTGGCTTTCTTTAACAAGAGGTCAGGTGGCTCATAGCCAGCAATAAAGAATAGCTGCCCTTTTATTCTCCTTTTCTTTTCTTTTTAACTCTCAAACCTCTGCAGGCAGCTCTGTCCAACAAATGCTCCTTTACCATTGCACTTAGATGAAGCCAATACCTGTTCTTCTTCAGTGTGGTCCAGTCACTGCATACATCACTTTAGGTCCCATGATAATGCCTACCATCAGTGAGACTTAACAAACTTGATGCCCACACTTAATAAGGCCGCATAGATTCAACAAAGTACAATTTAATGAGCAGTTCTGAGGACTAAAGTACATACTCAGAAACGCATGCTTCCTTGCCAAATCTTGCTCTGCATTTCTGGCAGCCTCCCAAATACCTAAATGTTTATCATTTTATGTAAATAAAGATGTAATTTCCATAAAAACATCAATGTTGGCTTTAACGGCAGCGCCGTCTTGGCTAAGTCACACAAGTTTACTCTGTAATTCATCAGCTGTTTTCAGCATTGAATATCATAAGTGCGTTTATAGACGCCGAAGCTGTGCTCCACAGCTTCAGGCAACTTTCGAATGAAACTATCAATCAGCCACACTTAGACGTGTAGGAGATGGAGATCTCTTCATTGATCGGATTTGCTAACGCACATGGTACACGCAGAAGTGTTTTGCAGGAGCTGAAAACATTCACATGTGATTGATTGAGGTTTTTGCGAGGAGCTAGTTATTCATCATGCCACTGATATTGGATGTGCTAAGAACATTTCCCAAGTGTCTGCTGTGAATCAGAGAAAATTCAAAGATATCATCTGAACGCTGTGTGCTTTCAGTTAGTTTCCAGCTTGTTGGCTTCTTGGACACATATTAGGCTTATAGTGCTGTCAGTAAAACCCAGCTGTATGGCCTTTGGCTTTGAGCGTACGGATGTGATTTATGATTGGAGAAATCTCACTAGCTTTTCAGTCCTTGCCTTCGTTTAAGATGACCTTATTATGAGCTATCCTGGACAAAGCACAGTGTAAACAAGATTGATACCAATTGGATTAAAACTGCCTCAACCAAGTTCCCCCCTATCAAGATCTCTGCATCTCTCCAGCTCTAGGCTATTGATCAATCCTTTCTATTATCTTTCTGTAGGGACTTATTAGAGAAACTCATCTGAAGACCTCTAGTACTTATTGATGTTTGTACAAAATGACACTTTGATGGGCCCAGACTAATATTGACTAACAGATGCTGTATACAACCTTGTTGACAACTTGAACTCAAATTCTTCTTGTATTACATCCATTGGAGCATGATTTATTTATTATTTTACTAGTATTACAAAATACCTTCGGGATCCATGAAATGAAACAGTTCATTTATTAAATGTATCCAAAGTAAAATCTAAAGTAAAAAATAGTCAATAATTTGAGTCAATAAATCAATAAGATTAGGGTAATACAACTGTCCTGATATGAAGTAGTGAAGAAAAATCATTAATTAGCATCAACTAAAAATAGAATTGAAAAGAAAAGTAGTTTTTATTAAAAAGTATTTTAACTTTAGCTTCAATGCTTATTTATATTTGAACAACTAATTAAAAAAACTCATGGTGTAAGGAAGTTTATGTATTATTACTCATGACTTTTGAACACAAAAGTGTTCTATAAACGGACTTTGGTCCCTCTTTATATTAAATTGCCTTCCATGCACTTACTTAAAAAAATAAAACATAACATGAGTACACTGTATGCATGTTGTATTGTGAAACACCTGCTGCTGTTGGATACAGGTAAAGTTGGGGACATATTTGGTGGTATTGGTAGGTTTAAGGGTGGATTAAGGTGTAAGGGTCAACAGTGTAATTATAAATGTAATCACAGAAATTAATTACAGATGTATTCACATGCAGGTAGGTACCATGTAAAAGCATGTATGTACACAATTAATGCATTATACGATTGATTTAAATGTAAGAACATAGTAGTTAAGGCCACTTAATATAAAGTGGGAAAGCTATTTCATCAATTACGCACAGCATTTCAGAAACTCAGGATTAATTCTGAACGCAAACCCCTGTCTGCGGCAGTACTATAGATAGAAACCGGGTGGGAGGACTATTAGGACTGTTCAATAAGGGTTGAGCTGCACTATTTGTGGGTAATGAAGGAAAGCTGGGGGGGGTTCTGCTGAAAGGGAAATGACGAACCCATTCGACTGGGCAACTCTGAGGGGAATTTGATGAGGTTTGGCTCGATAAAGCATATGCGTGTTGTTTCAGCCTCCCTTTCCCAATCTTACCCTGCTCCAGTTCGACCGAAGCCTTATAAATGTTATCTGATTGCTGAAGCTTTTCCAACACGTACATTCTACAGTGAAATTAATCTCTGACTAAATTATTGATGGTACACAAAACCCATCAATTGAAGTGTGAAAACAAAAAAAAAAGCACATTAGATAAGCAGAATCAATAGCCTGGCTTCACCCCTGGGTCAAACGTGTGGTTCAACGCAGGCTATAGTGCAAGTCGAATGATAACGGCAATAATACGTGCCCAAGTCACTGTGAGCCCTTGTCATTGACCTTTACATCTGTGATCTTTTCTCAGCAGGTGCACTAGAAATACACTAGAAATACGACTTTAATAACAGTATCTACTGCACGCATACAAAAAAAAAGTTTGTTGTGATTTGTCTAGATAGTTTTCCTTTAATTTTAATTCAGTTTCAGTCATTTTAGTATATTATATTTAATTTAATTTAAGCTAAAGATTGTTATACGTTTTCATGGTTCTTGTTTTAATTTTAGTTGTAGTTAACAGTAATAAACTTGTTCACTATTCACTGTAAATCAACTGAGAAAAGCAAACCTTTTGTGTTCCAAGAAAAAAAATCCAGATGTAGATTAGCAAATGACAGTATTTTGATGTTTGGACAAACTATTCCTTTTAAACTCAATTGTCAATAATTCTGTCTTTCAAAAGTGGCCCTGATTTCTAAGTGATTGTCTTCAATAGTTGATTTCAGGTTGCACACTATTGATGAATGTCAGGCAGGCCTTTCTACTTCTAAATAGCCATAATAAAGCTTTTTTTTTTTTTTTAAAAAAAGCTAAAGGAAGGGGACTGGAATGGGCTCTCCCTGACCCAAATACAACATCAGCAGAAATATTTTATCTGCAGATATCTGGTGGGGCCACAGGGAAATACTACAAGAATCACGATTGGTTGAGGGTTGGCGGCTTTCCTGTCAAAATGTTGCCAAGAAATGAAAGTGAACAAACACATCAGAATGAATATTTCATAACGCAAGCCAGGGAATCAGGTGTAGAAAAGCAAGAACACTCATGTAAAACATGCCACATAAATTGTCGTTCGGCAAAAAAATTGACATAGACAAATATAAAATCAGAACTGAGATATACGCGCGCACACAAATGTGCTACCATTGGTTTAGTGTAACTTTTCTCTTTTTGTCCTCTGCCACCTTTACCTGAAGGAGTGCAATATCAGCTTATTATGGGAAATGTCTATGCAGCAAAACACACAAATAAACTGCCACGGTTTGGTCGACACATTTTTAGAACTTGCTTTGGTTGATGACTATTTCAGCTTTCCAGTTTGATGATGAGTCTTTTGAGGATATAGCTTGCTCCTAATGGCTGGGTCTGGGTTGTTTTTACCTGACCCTGGATGTTTGGAGGTCAGCAGTTATAAGACCTGCATAGACTGAGCTTTCCACTGGGGTTAACAGTCACCGGCTGACTCAGGATCTGCTCAGGGCACTGCTGACCTGCTTTACTATATAGGGGCTAATGACTATTATGCAGTATAGTTGCGTAATGGAACTTCTGTCTTCTCGCATGAAAAATGAAAAGGACAGAAAAAATAATAATAATCTGCGAAAGTGGCATATTTGCATTGATTAGCTTGGCACACCTAAGCTGTGTTCCAAAACCAGGCATCACAGGCTTGCTTCTATTATTAATAATTTTGCCAAATTCTAAGGGAACCTTTAATGATAATATTAGTAATCTACATTAATGTATTAATTTTTATTTTTATTTTAAAATGACTGAATTCAAATGGAGATGCCAATTTTATTTTTATTTTGTTTTGAAATAACTTATTTCTTTTCAGCAAAATGCATTGGACATACACAAATATTAAGAAACACAACATTGATGAAGATTAAAAAATGCACCACATTCTTAAGCACCACATTAGATTTTTGCAGGGGCGTGTGATAGCACTGGAGTAATAAACTGAACTTTACTTCACAGGAATAAATTACATTTGAAAATAAATAAAAATGTGCAAATATTTTTACTGTATTTTTTGATAAAATAAATTAAGCCTTTGTGAGCATTTTCTTTCAACTTACTTTTGACCAGAAATATATCTTTCAAATACTTAAGATCAAATGTAGGATCAGATTTAGTAACAGCGTTAAAATAGTACTGTCCCATAGCCTTATATTATCCTATTAGCTTAGCAACATGCTTTGCATTTGTTAGATGAGTCTCTTGTGTGGTTCACTTGCCTTTGTAAAGCATTCCAAATCAGTCACATATGAGGTTCCACTTCGAATGCCTGTACGTTTAATTCCGATGCCTAAAATGGTCTCGCCGGGATTTAGGAGAGAGCTATCGTGAACAATTCAGCTATGTTGACAGTTCAGGAGCGTTCATAAATGTCATGTCATACTCAATCACGTTTAAAATCCATCGCATTCATTCTCAAACTTTAATTTTGGGGCAAAGCATATTTAGAGTCCCCTCACGAGAGCAGACTGAGGCACACTGTAATGAGATTCAACATTTCTGCCCGTGGCCTGGTCAGAGTGGATGTAAGAGTAATTTGGGTTCATGGCTGTCAGCGCTGACCAGGTCCTCCCCAGAATCCATAAACAGAACCGCAAATCAAATTCAACATTTTTAACTTAATATGCTGGACGTGAAGGGAAAACTAGGTGACAGTAAGATGGAGGTATACAGTAGGAACAGACAGAAGAAGGGAGGATGAGTGAAAGTCAGAGATTAAAGTTATTTTCTAAAATGACTACAGCATTAAGAGCTTAATGGAGCTTGCACATCTCAAACACTCAAGGGTCAGTTTTAGTTTTAACATGTCTATGGCCCTAACATCACAGTATTCCATCCTCAAACGCATTAGTGGTGTGTCCTCAATCCACTATCAGCTCTAACCCCCTTTAAACCGGAACAACAGACAGGCTGCCCTGAGATAAATGTGAGAATTTTAAGCCATTACGCTTGCTCCATTGGTTCAATGAGACCTGGGGAACCAGCAGAGCTGCTAAGCAACACAATGATATTTCTGGGTGTCTAGTGGGCGGTTCACATCTCTACAGGAGAAAGAAGTGGGTCTGACTACTTGAAAACAAGCTTTTTTTTTTTAAGGATGGTTTGTGCAGCTACTTTGTTTGGAATATTTAAGGCATATTTTTACCTACTTGCATCTAGCTTTTCTTTGGACATTTTTTTTTCCTCTTCTTTTTTGAGATTTGGCAGGGTGATGACATATATCTGCTGCTGGACATACATCAGCATGCAAATCACAGCGCCATTTACAGCCCCTGTCATGTAAATCTGAGGTTTGTATCCTGAACTCTTTCCAAAAGACCTTCATCAACATGGCCATCACACTCCCTGCTGCTGCTTTATAGTTATTGTTTGACAAATTTGGGGAAAGATGGAGGAATGTAAAGGAAAAACGACAGATATAGAGGGATAAAAGCTCTGAAATATTAGATCATATTTCACTTTTAAATCAAAACAAACAAACAAACCAAAAATTTATGTAGCATAAAGTATTTTTTAAAGATCAAATACTGTTGGAAAAAATGGTGTTTGTAAGATATTTTTATATACAGAAAAACAATAATATTGTGAAAAAATATGTTTTAATATTTCCCATTGCAATATATTTAAAAATGTAATTTATTCCTGTGATAGCAAAGCTGACTTTTCAGCAGCCATTACTCCAAGAAACACACTATTTTTTTATTATTATCATTGTTGAAAACAATGCAGCATCTTATCTTTTGTAAGGTAGAAAGTACATTTCCATAAAAAATGTGGTACAGAAACATGTCTACTATATTTGTTGAATGAAAGTTCTTTTTTTTGTTTTTTGTAACACTTGTTTGTGGGGTCTCTACTAGTTGCTTATTAGCATGCATATTACATACTAGCCATTTATTAATAGTAATTAATCGCATATTCTACATGACCTTATTCTACATCTCTAATACCTTAACTAAGTAATAATCAGCAAATTAGGAATTTACTGAGGGAAAAGTTGTTGTAAATGGTGCATAAGTGTTCCCTATTCTAAAGTTTTACAAAGTTGTTTGATGTTTGTGTACATATTCTACAATGTAATTCATTTAGTTAAACAAGAGTTCTTCTATAATGCAAAAATATCTTATTAATTTGATCTGGGGGTAAAATATGACCTAGACATCTCTTGTGAGGGTTAGCTGAGGCAGAAAAATAAATGGGGCTGAAGTCATGAACTCATAATTCAGCAGCAGTCACAGGGTAAGCGTCTAGTTTTCCAAGGCTCACAAATTCAAATATACGAGACATATTATAAGAAACATAAAACCCTCTGTTTTTGACAAAGAGAAGGCTGCTTGTGCTAAACAGTTTATTAACTCATAGTTGTTGTTTTTTTTTCCAGATAGGCCTTCAGCTACATATTTTTACCATGTTCTGTATTGGTGAAGGAACTATAAATACAGAAACCGATCCGTGTTTCAGTCCCGGGTGGTACATTCCCATAAGAGCAGCACTATAAAATACAACCATTAGCCAGACTGAAATCAATACAAAAGCAGCCATTGACCAACCAACAAGGGGATGCTTCAAAATATACTCCTGTATTTACTTCTCTTTTTTTTTTTTTCTCCATGTTTGCTCTCTCCTGAGACTTAAACAGCGGAGGTATTGAGATTACGAAGCTCTGGAATCAATAATATAGTCAAACAGTTGATTCACATCTGCGCCTGCCTTTTAAATCTGACAATCTTCGCATGTATGTGAAATAAATACACAGCTGCTGCAGCATTATGAGCATTTGAGAAAGAAGCAGAACCCAGCTGGACTCTAAAAGCTAAATGATGCACTAAAAACAGAAGAGCTCAGGACATCAAGTCTTTTCTATATGCAGGTACATCGCTTTTATTCTCTCACTTAAAGTTTACACTGCTTATGAAGTCATGTCAAACTTTGCGTGGGCTACTATACAGTACCAGGGATTATGGGTAAAGAACAAAGTGGCATGGGTTCACTTCCTTCAGCACAGTGTTGCCGTGGTGATGGATCTGAGTGCCCTTTGGAGAGAATCAAAGGTATAAACACAGTGATATTGTGAAATGTCACAATGACAGTTATGTAATAAATCAATGCTACTCTTGTCTATGTGCTCACGATCTTGCTTGGCCCTGCTTTGTACCAATAATGCTCAGCAATGGCTTACGTTATAATTGATCACTGATAGAGAATCTGTTAAAGAGGGAGAGAATGAATTGAGAGAAAAAAAAATAATGCAGAGCTGTAAGATTCAAGAGTTAGAAATAGTGATGAGAGCATATAAACAAAACAATTATTTCACAGATGCTTAATTAATATTTATGTGCTATGAGGGGGATATAAGGAATTGCAGGAAGGATTTAGAGTAGTTCTTGTGAAAAATACCTATTGCAAGCCTAATTTGACCATCTGCCAATTGGTTTACCATGCTAAATCAATGCCTTTATGGATACTGTAAATACATTTAAACTTATATGAAAATATGCAATGGTCATTCAGCTCTTATTTATTTAATTTGCCATGTTCTTGGCTGGTTGGTCTCCATACGTCGTCTTGATATTTCTCATAAGTCTGTATGTCAGTGATTTCATCTATTTTAAGCTCTTTCTTCCACATACAATTTCAATAAATAACTTGATATATTCACTCACCCATTTTTTTTTTTTCATAGTGCTGGTTGAAAAGTCAACACAAAACTGCATCTGCAATCCATTTTATTTTATCTTTCAGGAACTGACTGGATTGTGAGATGCGTAGTAGAACGGTGCCAAAACTGAATATGAGATTGCAGTGGATTGTGAAGAGCCACTTTGCTTCTTATTCAAATTTTTATTTATTTGATATCAGTGCTGTAACCTTTATTTACATTAACCAGGGCCAGAAAAGAATGCTAAATCCATTTTTATATTTCAGATGCAGTAAAGAAAGAAATCCTAACCTTGCAAAATGATTTCACAATAAGGTTAAATTCAACATAATCCCTATAATATTGAATAATACCGTTAAACGTGACTGGGTGGGTTCTAGTAAGCGAATGTGAATGGAATGTGAATATCAAGCTCTTTCAATCTTAAATTACTGCATAATGCATTAAATGTTACTATTTGGCAGCTGAAAAGACAGTCATTTCAGAGGCAGAGCTTATTACATTATGATGAGAGTACTAAAACAGACATTTTTCTTTGTAATAATAATGTGCACTGATTAATTGTGCATAATAAGAGTAGCCGCGTGTAAAGTAAATAGGGTCAATTTTGATTTCATTTGACTAATTGATTTTATAAATGAGGTGATACAGAAATATGTCAGAGAAAAGTGTGTTCTTGTGTATGTGCACAAGAGTTTTATCCTTGTGGGCACACAAGGGCACATGAACTCACACACGAGGGCTCTAAATTTGAGTGGTGAGATCAAAAAGCTCATTGTAGTGAGTCCTGAAGGCTTTGATGTGCAGCGCGAGCCTCAGATGAGAAAACCAATCGCTGCATGTTGATTACTTTGGTCGAGTCACCCATGTATGCATATGATTTAATGGGACTACATTTTGAAGATGAAAGGGATTTGGAGAAGTCTAATGTAGAACGCTCTACCTTAATACACACCCACAGGGGGCTTTCAGCTCAAATGTGACTCACGCAAACGCCCATCGCCGTGATTGACCTGGATCAGTCTTGCTGCTGAAAAGCTGAAGTCCAGCCAATCGATGCAACAATTAATTACAACTTGGTGTGTTGGAAATCAATGCGCTCCAAATGCCAAACATGTGTTCACAGCTGGTTTTTAAGTAAAAGCAGGGAAATCAAAGGCTTAAGCAGACGTCACACGGGGTAATTCAAGTGAACAAAAACACCATCCATTAATCAAGCTGTCACCTCTCAGGTGACAAAAACAATGGATGACGATAATGCATGAAGGTCACAAAAATAATAAGTACTGATTTGGGACTATTACAAAGCTACTTAAAAGAGCATTTGAACCTACAGCCGAGATGTGCAACTTTGATAGTGACGTATTTTTAACAGTATTTGTTTCTCCTTCATACCAAAGGGCCAGATTACTAATCTACTTCCACATACCTTTTACACTGTCTCACTCAATTTCTTTTCTACTGAAGGAAATTAAAGTATAATTAATGTAATTTATTTTTAAAGATTTAATTAACTATAAAACGTTATGCTAATTCAGAAGGAAAACTTTGCTGTCAGTGGACTGAAATATTACCTCAACAAGCCTCTGCAAACATCCCAAATGCAACAAACTAATTTTTTTTTTTAAAAAGTGCTTTCAGAACATTCTCAAAACGACCTAAGACAGTTAAAAAGGGGTTTATTCAAATGCCTTGTTATTCTAAATGGTACCATAAAATAAACTGGTATCTGCAAGATTTTTAAAACCTTTAAAGACCTTTTTAAGATCTGCACTGCACATTTCAGACTTAAAAAATTTTAAGGCATGAGTCATAATCATTAATTACTGTATTATATTAATTTAAACAATTACAAATAATTGCAACAAAACGTGCAGCACTTTTTGTTTTCGCGCATGTCTCTTTAAATGCAAATGAGCTGCTATTATTTTCCAGAATAGGTCTGCACCTTTACAGCTCGTACAGTACATCAGATATTTTGCTAAAACGTCTGTTTGGTTTTAATTATCATGTCTGTTGGGCTGAAGTCATGCGTTTTAAAGTAAATTATTTGAAAGTTCTTTTATGCAGTTTTCTGAGCACACACATTTAAAGTACACGCACAGAAAGTGACTGGTCCATGGCATTTGAGTACTAAATTAATAATACTGATACTGATTAAACTAATAATTCTCTTTCATGTCTCATTGCGCTTAAATGGTCAAATACAAACAAGTTTGTTAAAAACACATGCAAGTTACAAAAACAGTCAGTTATGTCTGTAAAGGTAAACAGTTGAGAAATAAATTGCATCTTTATATTCGATCGGTGTGGCTGCAGCGTAATATACAGTAAATAAATCAATAAATCCACTGCTCTCTTGTCTCCTCTGAGGCTGGGACTCTAAATAGCTTTCTGCGCTCGGCAGTGCAGTCAAACACAGAACATTTAGATGCTTTTCTTAAACATTCGCTGTGGCAAAAAAGGTTGAACCATGGGTGTAAATGTGCAGATTGGGGGCGGTAATATTATAATAAGGAATTACACATCCCTTTCTATGTTATAAAGTGAGTGAGCTGCTTGTTTTTCACAAGCTAGCAGAGAAAGGCTTATCAATGTTTTGATGCAAAAGCAACAAACCAGCTTAAACTAGCAAAAAAAAAAAAAAAACAGCATTGTAGTCTTAGGTGACCTTTTAGGTACAGGCACCACTAGGCCACAGCACCTCCAAATGAGAGACCGTAAAAAAAACATATCCCAGATAGCATTTCTAAATAAACAGGAACCCAGCAGATTATATTTGCTACAGCAGTAAAAAGCAAACTTGAAGAAGGATGGTAATTGAGATGGGGGTTTGACTAGGGATTGAAGCTGCTGGAGAGGAATACATCCTGAGAAAATGCATACAAATAAACTACGCATACAAATATAACAATATATTCATTATTCAGCACCAGAGATGTCTGGGTACTCTCCCTGCTGGCAGCTCTGCAGTTAGTATGCTAATATCTTGTGAAATACCAAACAAACACATTTTCTCTTCATTCAGTCACCTGACGCTCTGTTTGTGAATTGAGTCAGCCTCCCTCGTAGTGAAGAGTGATGCCTCACCGTTTTCTGACCCTGATAATTATCAAATGTTTAATTTTTCTCTTGTGGTTGGAATGGTGGAAACCTATATGTATGTATGACATGCCACCCTACCAAGTTTTCCTCTCTTCTTGAGTAATTTTTCTTCTATGGAAAGCACTAAAAATTTGCCAGCGTCTCTTTCCCCAGGCATCGTTTCTCAGCAGGCATCACACGAGGCAGTATTCAGTTGAAGTGCCAGGCACATTCCCAAAGAACAGAATTTTATTTATTTTTTTTCTTTCTCTCTCTTTCATGACATTCCAAACGCTCCTGTCTTTTCTTTTTTTTTCATCACAGGCCTTGAGGGTTTACACAGCTCAGAGGCATTATAACATTTCCTGAATATTCACTGACGTATGTGCAACTATGGCTTTGAAAACAAGAAACAAGTACAAAAGCAATCAGGAGCCAAACAGGGTTTAAAGCATGACGGCAGACATACCACTGCTCATATGCTGTTTAAAATGATTTACTACAGCTCAGCTGATTTGCTGTTTGCTGTTTTTTTTTCTTTTTTTTTTTAGAAAACATGTTGCTTGCTGCTTGCTATTCAGCCGTGCAGCTGAGTTGTGCCAGGTATGGTGTCAAGTCTAGTATAGCAGGTGTGATAATATCTCAATAAGTGAAGAAAAGTGTTTTGAACTTTTGAAGTGTGCTGCTCTAAAAGTACTCACATCGTTAGCTGCTGCTACTTCTTAAAT
Source organism: Enteromius radiatus (assembly GCA_032357445.1). Classification (NCBI taxonomy): domain Eukaryota; kingdom Metazoa; phylum Chordata; class Actinopteri; order Cypriniformes; family Cyprinidae; genus Enteromius; species Enteromius radiatus. Next base: position 9,185,091 of record JAUCMS010000079.1, on the reverse strand, counting down.
TGCATTGAGAGTAAGTACTTTATTCTTTATTTATGCTTTAACCACTTTAAATTATGAGTCATCTGTGGCTTGGAAAGCTACAGTTTCAAAGTATCTTCCTAAACCCCACACTAGAACAATCAAACAGAATTTCCTCCCCCCCCCCCCACACACACACACACACAAACACACGCAAATTTACATTCACATTTTCTATCCGCTGCAAGTTCGCAAGCAGACAAGAGAATCTAATCATTTTGCAGGGAAACAATAATTGAATCCTGTTAGCAGGAGAGGCTGGCAAATGGCTGCTCTTAGCGGTGATTTGATTCATTTATTCAGAGCCTAGCATGCTAAACCACAACCGCAGGAAAACAACATAGGTAAACAATATCAAAACCAAGAGGGGCTGATACCGACAAACCTGAAAATCTAATAACACAAACAATTACACTGTTAAATTATACTGAACACGTTTACATGCACAACAATACGCTGATAACTACCAAAAATGCAACTAACCTTTTTTTTTATTGTTTTACATGCAAATAAATAACTTGATAACGCAAAAAACCATACGTATAACACTTGTGATGTTAAATAAAGCATTAAAAACTGGGTTAGTTCACACAAAAAGTCATTAATTACTTACCTTTCATGTTGTTCCAAACCCGTAAGACCTTCAGTCATCTTCTGAAAACAAGTTAAGATATTTTTGGATAAAATCTGAGAGCTCTCTGTCTCTCAAAAGACAGCAATGCCACTGCAATGTTTCCAGGTTCAGAATCGTGGCAAGAACATAGGAATAAATCATGTTATTATGGCCTTTTTTTTTACCAGAGTAACCTTCTTCTGCCATTTTGGACGATATCCACTGAACGCGAACAACATAGAGATAAATAGTTAAAAAAATTGTTATTATTCTCTTTGCTCACAAAAGTATTCTTGTGGCTTCGTAAAATTATGGCTGAACCCCTGATGTCACATTTTACACATGTTTTCGGACTTGGGAACATTACAGTCGTTCTGCACAAGAACAAGTCCTCCTCTCTATCAAGCTGTAATAATTGAAATACTGTTACCTTTCTTTAACCTCCAATGATTATGAAAATACAATAGTTAATATAAAATGATTATTGTGACACATTCTGCCCCCTTTCAAACTTCACATGCAAATCAGTAAAATCACGCAACGGAAAAGACATTGTGTTCCTCGGGAGGTTTCGGTGTACATGTTTTGACACACAACAGAACACGGACAAGCAAAGTTTTAGCTTTCAGCTTAAGGCTGCCTCCTAATTTGTCAAATACATGCAAAAATGTGTCAAAATGTGGCGCTTGGTGATTATTTACATAAACCGTTGTTGGTTATGTTGTAAGTGAACATAAACAGTTATGTGAACAAAAATATGTGTATAACAATAAATTGGATCTGTGCAGCTGTGATCACGGGGTAACGTTCCTGCAGTCCACTGTGTGCTTAATATTAGTCAAACAACAAAAGATAAAGAGTGACTGAATTATTTTTTTGTAGCTTTAAGAAGTTTTGATTATTTGCTGTAAAGGGCAGTTAGCTGTTGAATAAATGTAATTACAATACTGACCAAAATATTTGTGATTTATGATTTTTGCCCTTGCTAGATGCATTTACATATGCAGTAAGAATGCTTTTCTCTCACGGAGTCAGACATTTATAGTTAAAAAAAATTATAAAACAGGTTAACTAATTTATCTGCTGAATTAATCAGGTTAATTTAAACACGCTTGGACTCAACTGACATGCAAAAATCAATGTTAGGGATATGTTTGTTGTTTAGTGCTGTTCACTGTTTACTTGGGAATGTTTTCTATAATCCAGCCTGATCAGGAGTTTCAAATGAGCAGAAATTAATACAAAGTTTAGCCTGAATTTCCATATTGGTCCAGGTTTGGTGGACCAGCATTCTAATTCATTTTGTCCATGGACACAATCGCATCAGCATCCCATGCTGGGAAGCATCCAGAACAGAACTACCGCTGGTGATTCCGCGGGAGATTTTAACAATGAGGCATCTTCAATTAAGAATGATTCATTGATTCACAACAATTATTCAAGAAAAGGTACAGAACGAAATTTGCACTACAAACGTGTTTTCAAGCTTCCGTGCAGCACAGGAAAGTCTCTCTGCAGTCAAGTAGCCCTCCTACAGAATAATTAAAATAGTGGGATGCAGGTGAGAACAGGCGATGAGAGCGAGGGAATGATCAAGAGAGAAATAAACTGAGAGAGTTATATAACCTCTGTATATGTCACCATACTCATGTTTTATTCTTCCAGCAAGAGAGAGAGAGAGAGAGAGAGAGAGAGACTGGGTGTTCCCCACCAACCGCAGTCTGCATCCTCTTCATCTCCACAAGAACAGGAGCTCCATGGGAAAAATAATGGAGTGTTTTGGTCTAATGTAATGCGATTCAGTTCTAAATTGTTTTCAGTTACAGCTTTTCAAAAGGTTTCTAAAGGTCACGAGTATCTCCACCACATGCGAAGGACTTACATTTAAAGTCAACATAAAATGGCATTTGCAACCCATTTTATATCCAATGTGTGACACATGCAGGATCAGAGTATACAGGTAAAAAAAAACCAAATAGGGAATGACTTGATTTATTCACTGGGAACTTACTGGATCTTGAAAAATGTGGTCTATTTTGATGAATGACTGCAAGCAAGATTTTTTTTTCTTTTGATTTGGAACAAGCCCAGAAATGTGTATTAAGAAAGTTAATAGGGTAAATTTTGATGTCATGTTGACTTCAAAGGTGAAAACATGATCAATAGACTGAGATCTTGTATTATCATTATAACCGTGAGCGGGGCACTTAACCTCAGGTGGAGCTCCAGGGAGACTGTCCCGTGGAAAGTGTACTGTAAGCTGCTTTGGATGAGAAAACATCTGCTAAACGACCAATAACCGATAGCTGCGGTCACTGGGGCTAAACCAAAATGAATGAGTACAAAGGATCCAATAACAAACACTTAGCTTTGACCTTTTCACCCTTTTCATCAAAGCCATTGTGCAGTATTCGATCAAACAGGCACACCTGAAAAAAGCCTCTTTAGTGCTCTGCATGGAAATTCATTAAAAATCAGAAACTCGCAGCGACTTAACAACAGCTTTTAAGAAGACAATTCTGCTGTGATGGAATTAATCTGCATGGCAAGAGGCTCTTGTCTTAATTAAATGCACTAGCCTGCTTCAACACGACTCTGTTCTTCAGGTGTTTGTGGGTGAGAGGAAAATGAAGGCATTAATAGTGTGTGTGTGTGTGTGTGTGTGTGAGTGAGTGGTCTTCTATGGGAATGATGGGGTGGCAGTGAGGCTTTTATTCCGTGTTGCATGCAGAAGTTATTGTTTTATTCATACATGCATATAATATCTTGAAGGACAATAAAATAATTGTCAGAAATTGTATATTCGCATGTATTCAGGTTAAAAGTCTAAAAAATGTCTAATATAATTTAGCTTTTTCATGACAGTGCAAGATTAGTTCAGGCTGTATAAATTATATAATTCATGAGATTTTATATATATATATGTATGTGTATATATTTTCTTCTCACCAATGCTGCATTAATTTGATTCAAAAGCAGTAATATTGTGATTCTTTTTATTATTATTATTATTATTATTATTATTAATTTTATATTACTATTAGCCTACTATTATTATTTAAAATTACTGCTTTTTATTTGAATATACACTACCAGTCAAAAGTTTGGAAACGGTAAGCCTTTTTTTTATTTTAAAGATG
>JAUCMS010000079.1:9155836-9181098 GCA_032357445.1 Enteromius radiatus | reverse complement strand
TAAAGAACAAAGTATTTAATAAGAATATTTCATTCATTCAGATCTAGGATGTGTTATTTTAGTGTTCCCTTTATTTTCTTGAAAGATTTTAAAAACCCATAGGAAACCAACATGAACCACAGATTGTATTTCTAAGAACTTGGCGCATGTGTTTGGCACATGATGCAATAGCTTTCCAGTACCTATCAAGCAACTCATAGTTTGCATCATCAATAAACCACATACCATGCCATATTGGTTTATCTACCGTGCGGGAGTGTTTCTTGGGTATTCTAGAGTTGCTGAAAATAGCCACTGCGTCACTTGCTCAGTGTTTTTTCTGTACCGTTTCGGCTCATTGTCGTTCACAACAGTACTCCCATCTCATTAAAACAGCTGGGATCAGCACGTCCTCCCTGCTCTTCTAAACAAAATATTCGTAAGGAAAATGAAGGGAGGAATGACAGGCACGGCCAAGCAGCAGCGATCACTTCCTGAGCCTGGCATAATGAGTGAGAGGCAGAGGGTTGCGTTAGTACCCCGAGCCCTCGGGTTCAGATGCTCTGCCACTCTCATCTGTAGAACAGGACGCTGGGAGCTGACGGGAGCTAATCGCCAGTGCATTAGCATATACTAATTACACTGCTTCTGTAATGGCTGCAGAGATGGGCTGAACCACTGGAGCAAGCCGTGCTGAAGCTAATTTGAGCGTTCTGTGTCATGTGAGGCTCGTCCGAAAACAGCCTTCCCCAAAAAGGCAAAATGTTCTTCATAAGTACATGTATTGAAACCGAAACTGGAGGTTCATTTGAATTTGCTATTTTCAGAATCCAAACCACTGCATGTTGTGTGTGTGATTTCAAAAGTAAAAACCTTTTGAAATATTCTGTATTATTATTCTACAGGAATAATAAACACAGTGTGGACAGTCAAACATTTAATGAGTCGGATATGCACAAAAATCAGATTTGATCTCACAGTCTGAAAAAGACAATAATTAGCATCCAGATCACTGGAAAATGCTAAATATGCCCACAACAATTTACAATAGAGATCTGGTCATTATGAACATCATCCATCCTTCAGGATTACTAAAAGTCATTACCGTTATTCCCAATTCTTATAAAATGAGAAAAATTATTCAAACTTTACAGCTGTCATTAATATAATCTTTGGTGCTTTTAGACTTTTATTTAAATGAAGAATCAGAGTCATATCCAAATGATTTTTATCTTAAAAGTGGGTGCAACCATTTTGAATATATTCCTGTACAGCTGTTTTTAGCTTGCAATTGCAAACTAGTATTTCCGATTATATTATTTGGTAACGGTTTAATTCGATACTGCTAGTAGAATGTCTGAACTACCATAAGTAGACTGCCTGCTTAATATTTTATAACACTTTATTGTGATAGGTTAGGGTACAACATACAACACACTGACTATAAAAAATCCTTGCAAGCAACTTATTCTACTAACCCTAACCCTAACAGTCTACGGAGAGTTAGTAGACGTACAGTAATTGCAAATTAACAAGAATTAGTTGGCATGTAGTGGCAAAATTAGTTATATAGAATGTCTAAATAAATCAAAATAAAGCGTAACCTATTATTTTAATGTACTGTTACAATTAGAAACACTAGTTTATAGCGTAAACTGATTTAACATTTCCTGAAGTTTTTTAATTCTTCTAGTTATTTACTTATTTATAGTCACTTATGAATTAAATTTTTGGTACAACTTAGATTTTTGGGTAAACTCTTTTCAGTTTGAACGACCAATAAACCACCAATGCACTGAACTGCAGATCACTTAGATCACCTTCAACCCCCCATCACCCCCTAAAACTGGATGGAAACTTTAACACACCTGTAGCAACAACCATCATGGCAGTGATTTCTTTTTTTTTTTTTTTTTTTTTCTTTCAATCTGGACAAGCGCCACTCAGATTCTCTTTATAGAAAATATTGATGGTTTTGTTTGTGGACGATAAGCTTTCCTGAAAATCCTTGGATAAGCGCACATATCTGTGATTCTCTAAAAATGCCCATGTTTTTTCCAATTGTTGTTTTTGAGATTTTTTTTGAAAACCGCACAAAAAATGTTTGAAGGATTAAAAATGTATTGGGTGATGATGTAGATAATTCAGCCTTCATATCTGTCTCCGTGCTTATAGATAGACACAAAAACACATTCAACGTGGCTTTCAAATTACACGAGATGAAAGACTTGCTTTGGTGATGTGGGAAAACAACTTTTAGTGAGAAAGAGAAAAATATGTTTTTAGCCTTTTAGCCTCAATCGTAGCCTGTGTTTGTGTGATGGGTAGCATTGCGTGGGAGGAAATTCACAGCCGGGTCTGTCACGATCACCGAATACAATTGCTGCACATGGACTCGTACTGCAACACACACACACACACACACACACACACACACACACACACACACAGACCTTCTCGAGCCAGGGAAACAATGTATAACCCCAAGGGCAAAGGAAGCAATTGAGAAAATCTCAAATCCAAATCATTTTCCTCTTCTCCAGTCTCCCACGGTAACCAGAGGCCAGTCCCTGGTGTCTGATTGGCTGACAGGTTTTAAAGGATGGAGTTGAGGTCAGACAGGAGACACAATTACTCAGTACATCTGACCTACTGTGTTTCTGCTCTTTATTACCTTTTCATCCACATCCCTCATCCACCTTTCTTCCCTCTCCGGTTCTCCATCATAGGTTTAGTGTACCACAGAGAGCCGCAGCATCACAAATCTCAGGCTGTTTACTTTGTTGCTATGGAGACGGTTCTTTCTCGGTCCGTCACTCAGTGCGCTTGACCCGTCCCTGTGCTCCATCTGAGGGAGAACATGCAGATGACAAAATCTTTCTTATCTTTCTCCTCTCTTTGTCGTCTTTGTGCTCAGATTATTCCCCAAGGTTTACGCTTATGGAAAGATCTCTACAGGAAGATGATGATGATTAAGGTGAAGGTGAGAAGGATGAATGAATAAACATAGTGTAGAGTAGAAAATCTCGCAGCATATTTCAGAAATGTAAAGCCTTTCAGAAAATACTAAGCTGAATATAAAACTGTGGATCCATCAGTGCTCATAATGTCTCCTGGGACTCAGTGTTCATCTGAAAGAACAGAACACAACCTCTGATGTTTATTTATAAGAAACAATTTGAAAATCAAACAAATAAAGCTAATAATTAAAAAGAAGCCCCTAAGAGACCATGTATTATTATTGTTTTTCTGTTGTTTTATTGCGAGCATGACTTATGATTTTTCTCAATCACTACTCCAATTTCCTGTCACTTTCACACATGCTTCTCAATATTTCAACGTGACATAGAAATTGGTCAAGGTCTTGATTTCTTCTTCTTCTTCTTCTTCTTTTTTCCCCTTATTAACTGAATCTTTTTTCAAAAAAAAAATTTCAAAACTTGTTTTCTTGTGGTCTCTACATGCTTTCAGTATTTTTGTAAGAATTCACTTGATTTTCTTCTGATCTCAACATAACCAAATATCACAACTCATTTTCACTGGGACTTCAAAAATATTATATATTATCATATAAAATATATATGATCACACAGTAATCAAAAAAAAAAATTTAATCTCAACATTTAGTTTTTCAACTCTTCAGATTACAAAAGTCAGTATCTCAACATTTTGTATATATTCTTGACTTTTTATTTTTATTTTTTATGTAAAGTCAAGTTTTTTCATGATATAAATTTTTCTTGTGCTCTCAACCTACAGTAAGCTTTCCTGATCTCAACTTAATTTTCTTAATCTTTTTGACATGTTTCCCAGTCTCAACTTAATTGTGTTGATCTTAACATTTCTTCTCATAGTCGACATAATTTTTTCTAGATTTTTTACAATTTATTTTCTCATGATGTCAACATAAGATGTTCTCTTGAGACACAACTTGATTTTCTTATTTTGACATTTTCTGGGCTAGATCTCTACAAATTGAAGGCTGTGTTCTTGAGAGATATCAGCGTTTCTTGTGATCTCGATATAAATTGTTTTTCTCATTATCTTGACAGAAACTTGTTTTCCTGACATCTAGACATAAATATTTTCCACGATCTCGACACAAAAACTCATCGGCATAACTCTCAAAAAATGAATTGCTGGGTCCCAGGAGGACACACAAAATTGAATTCAGAAGCGTTTCTTCCCTCTTACTCCTAGGTCTTGATGGGAAATGCAAGAGAGATGGAAGATGATGTCTGTTCTGTGTATTCATGATGAGTGTTATTCTCTTAAAATGCTTTAATATAGATTAAATGTGTCTGCGCACTGCAAGCTGACAGCCCTCTGATACCTGCAAGCAAACCTCGATTTTGTGAGCCTCATTATTCAAATTGTGCATGTAATTATTCACAGTTAACGTGTCAAAGTGCTGTCACACGGAGCAGACTTTCACTTTAATGCTAGCTCTTTCTTACTGTTTCTCAGAGGAGAGTTTGAATGTTGTAAAGCGTCCCTGTGTGAATAAGACCGTGAGAATACTGGCGCCAAGAGACCTCAAAATCTAATCTCATCTCACACACACAACAAGTTATTAAGGATAAGACAAGGTCAACTTGCCATCTTAATAGTCCCAACAATAGCAATTACGTGGGTTACAGAGCAGACAATGGTGTGTCTGAGTGGACCTGTCCGGGTCCCAAGTGTATGTGTGTGTGTAAATTGCAGTGCAGTCTTTTATTCTTGTATGTGTATGTGCTGGGTTTACAGTTGATAATCCACCTTCATCTGTATTCTAAACGTATGGGGTTGAATTCTTATAAAATTGAATCAACCTTGGAAGGTGTACCTTTCTTGAATTATTTATTCTTGCATCAAACGCACCATATAGTTACTTGTTACCAGATCTAGAATTCAAAAAATTTCCACACAAAAGTACATTACATATACTTAAATGATACATTTAGGTATTGACAAATATAGTTGCAAGTTGCAACACACCTTTGTGGCAAACAGACCCACTTTGCTTTTACATGCATACATAATTTAAGCATATATATATATATATATATATATTATGCATTTCTTTATTTATGTTAAATGCTTAACATTTGATTACAGTAACAGTCAAAGTTTTTAATTTACTAATTAAACAATTGCTGCAAAAATTAGAATTTGACAAATATTCAAAACCATATTTCCTCCAGCTATTTCTCCAAAAGCTAGCTAGTAACTACTAACATTATTCTCTAACACATAATGCAGTTACATCAGTGATTACTGTGATCTCATCTGTAGGAATAGCCATAATGTAACATTATTATATCTGATATAATCTCAAATTGACAGATCTCCATCATGTACTGCGATTAAGCTTTGCAATATCCGCAGTATAATTTCATCAGAACCACTGAGTGCTATAAAAGCATATGAATCTGCTGATGACTTTAATTAGCATTTTAATAGTAATGTCACAAATATAATGTTTTAAAGAAGCTAGTCACCCCCACCACCTGCCAAATTTATGGTTATCCACAGACAGTTATGATTTTATGATTTAGATAATTTCATGATGATATCTACTGATGGGTCAAACCCTTTCCTTTTTCTCTTTTTCACACACACACTCAGACTTCAATAAAATGTCTAACTGCATAGGCTCCACTCTTGCCTGTGTAATTGGAATCAATAATTCATTTTCCTTCTCTGTTAGCCTCTCATTCAAACGTTCTTCATGCGTTTTAGAGAATGTAGAATCTGTTCGGGAGCAGCATAATTGAAGAGATTTCTTTTTTTTTCTCTTTCTCATCTCATCTTCACCTGTGGTAAGAATGTGGCAGCTCTACTCCTGTAATTATAGCGGAGTTTAGTCAGAAGCTGTTCCATGGGTCTCTTTCAATTCTTGCGTTTTGTTAATCCCTATTTGACACATAACACTGAGGGATGAAAGGTGGGCTGAGTCCTAATCTTATTCAAAGTGCATTAGCGAAAAAACGCCCTGAAATGACCCATTCTGCAAATAAAACAATATATAAAGGATTACAGATGTGTTTAATGACACCTTGGAAAGGATTTAGGTGTCATTTCATTATTATTGTGACAAAAAATAGCATTAAATCTATATAGATCATCATAACCCCCCATTTTATCAAGCCTGTGAAATAAGACCACAAAATTAAATTAATTATATATCTTATATAGTAGGGCCATATGAAACCTTCTATTTTTTTTCCTGTTTTAATTTTTATTATAATATTATAATAATTTATATAATATAATAACCGTATTATATATTAAATTACATTAATGTTATGTAAGCCCTTGTCAATTTTTATCATTTTTGTCTAGTCTAATTAATTGAAATTATGAATTTAATGGTTTCATTACATTTAAATAATTGTAATAATTGAATATTTATTTATTTAAATAATTTAGAATTACTGTGTAATTTCTGGTTTCTGGTGAATAAATTCTGGGTTTTTTTTCCTGATAAACATATCTTTAAAGGTAATGTTAATTTCATTCGTAGTCATCATTACATTACATTTAAGTACTATTACAATTTTCTTCAAGTTACTTTTATTTTGACAGGTTGCTTTAAAGAATTTCAACTTTTTGTTTGTATATGTATAACAATAGATTTTCTCAAAAAAAAAAAAAAACAGTAAAATGCTCATAAAGTGACTCTTAAGAGTGATCCTTAAACTTAAATTGTAAAGAGTCCCACATGCTATGATTTTCTGTATTACATAAATAATAAGGCCCTAATATCATTTTAAAGGTTGTACATGGATCTCAACAACTAACACACAAAGCTCAAGAACAGTGGCATTCAACAAACGTAAAAAGATCTTAACATCACAATACAAGACCTACCTGACAATAATGACATAACAACAAATGTTTCAACGAAATGTCAGCAAAACAATCTTATAACAGTAAATTCATAAATTATTCATAATGCAAGGCACGCTGGGAACTCACAAACCCTTAACATTTCTTCAATATCATTCTGTTATGCTATAAATGAATGTTAGAAGGTCTTCTAAAAGTCCCGGCTGCCGAGCTGCTATCCTGTATCATCTGTGTCTAGGTTCATCTGGCATTGAGTCTGAGTGGAGTCTCAATCCACACACCTCCGATGGCTCACAACTTAACATAGAAGCCAGATAAGCATGCAGAGTGAGTGTGTGGCAAAGAGCATTCATGCTAATCAATCAGGGCAGGCATTTCGCACCTCTGTCTACCAAGAACATTTTTCATATGAGGCTTGAAACAGTTCGATAAGTGTCTGTGGAAGTAGCAATATGTATTTAGACTAGACCCGGAGGACAAATAAATCAATGAAGCCTGATAGCACTGACAGAAATATAGAGAGAAAGATGAAATAGATAGAGAGCAGACAACGGTTTGCATTAAAGCATAATCATCTGCTGTGCTATTACTTAGACATTTATATTAATAATTGTTTTTTTATCTAGAAAGTTGAAGTTTATAAATCCTGAAGTCTACTTAACATCAGTTTGAATACTAATTTGTACCTTTTAAGGTATAAATACACACCCTTTAGTGATAAATAAGGTACAATGGATGTTTCTTCACATCTATGAAAAAAAATTACACATTTAAATACATTGACATCATCGTTAAATATATAGATATGATATAAAGTCCATCAAAGAAGTGTCTGTGCCCGTTTCTCCCGAAAGAGGTGAAGGATATTGCTTCTGGAGCGGGAGGCAAAATTAAAGCCACATTAAGATGACGATAAATCTACTGGTTAAAAACAGAGCTGGAGTCAGACATAGTGGGCGGAATAGATTTTCAGGCATGACGACAGTCGCTGCCAATCGCAGCACAGAGATGTGACAGAAAGCAAACCAGGCGGCAGAGTGGCTCTCCCACATTTCACCTGTACAGTCTGCCCACGAACAAACTTTAAGCCATTGATCGGTCATAAACCCACCAACTGACAAGCAGATGGAGACCATGATACTGAAGAGAAGCCAGTCCCTGGAGTACGACAGCTACTGTATGTGAGAAAGCAATGGACACGCGTACGAACGCCTGACCTTACACACATCCTGTTGCTCTTTATCTCCAAACAAGGGCTTGCGTATGCGTAGGTGTGTGTGCGTGTGCGTAATTAGAGGCTCTTTGCTGTCAGAGCGTCCTGTGGCAAAACAGACAGCTGCATTAGATGGGCTATGAGCCTCTACTCCACACTCTCACACTCCTTCACATGAGACACTAATTAAGAGCCGCATATAATAAGGCAGAGAGAGGGAGGCACCAGGATAGAGAACAGTCGGAAGACGCAAAGACAGATTTGTTGGAGAGGATGCACAATTACACAAGCCCAGCATCAACTGCAGCCCTCTCCCCTGAGGAAGAGACACAGAAAGATGGTCGTGTTCAATATCATTTCCTGTTCTCAATATAATGCACAGTTTCATTACCTCAACACTTCTCAATTTTATATCCATACACTACAAATAATAGTGTAAAACCAATCCTCACTGACTTATCAGGCCAAATTCTGTCTTTTTTTTGTTTGTTTTTCTCCCTGGGGCATCGTCAGTGTTCTTTCTTGCTACTCTAGACGACACATTTGTACGTAGACAACTTTGGAATTCTGGGTAACTTGCCTGCTCTTATTGGAAGATCGTAACGATATTTGCACTTTTTCAGCTTTTAAGGTCACAGTGCACAAAGTGCATGGCATAAAACGTTCCTTTTGTGTTAATAAGTGAGCACTTCCACCTCAGTTCTGTGCTAACCCTAAATCTGACCTTAAGGGTAAAAATCTTGCCCTGTTCACTCGACTTGATCTCAACAGATTACATTATCCAAGCCTATGAGGCCACACACTGAGTTCAGAAAATCTCCAATGAGTCACAGATTGTCTGAGTGTGTACATGCGTGACGCCCCAAGGGTTTAAAGCAAAAGTCACCTTTTTTGTCTCACATGGTTTAATGGGGCAGGCGAGGACGTGCTTTGCTGCTTTAACAGAAATCACAAACACCCCAGCGCCAAAAGTTATTATTCTCAAAGTCTGCTCGGTGCTGAGCAAGCTACATTTATCCTATATTTCATCAGAACACACATACACACAGTGTGAGACCACGCCAAATTGTGCACTCTGCTGTTTAAGTTGGTTTACCCTGAATGCACCCGAGAGGCAGGACAGAGGAAGCACATTAAAAACTGCAGAGTGACAGCAGCTGAGAATTACCTCAGTGTGAGGCAAAGTCTCTCTTGCTCTCTTCTACTCGCACACAAACGCCATAGGCCTTCCATTTGGAGTCCAGAAGACTGTGGGTAATTCATTAGTAGAGTTATTATCACAGTGCTGAGAAAGATTTTACTGCCAAGCTTTGATATTGGCATCCAGTGGTGATCCATATTGATGGCTTCATCCGTGTGATACTTGAGACATGATGGAGCATGCAGAACTTGCAATTATGTTCATATTTACCCTTCGTTCTTTGGCAACAAAGAGGTTAAATGCCTTCTGTTCCTGTGGATTTATGGGAATCACGTCATCTGGGCAAATTAATTGACTAAATGTAACTGTGGCTCTTCAAGGCCAAGAAGAGAAATGAAATATTAAACGAGAGAATCATTTTGCTTTGTTTTCTTGTTCCTCTGTGATGCAATAAAGACCGTGTTTCAACAGTGATTAAACACAGCAGGGATTCTATCAGTCTCCACAGCATCTAAGCATAATTAGTTGTGCGCACACACCCACACCCACACACAGGCGTCACACCCCTATGTGGCATCAGTGGCGGTCCTGGATCATTGGGGTCCTTGGAATAGGACATGACCAAAAATAATGGTCTAATGGTACAACGGATCTTTAGAGTAAAAGTGGACTCTAATTGAAATCGACCTTAGAAGTAAATATGTGACCCTGGACTACACAACCAGTCTTAAGTGACTTTTGAACACTCACTCAAAATAAACGAAAATATAAAATTTTGTAAACTACACAATCCAATATGTGACTGTATAGGCTTATAAATATACATCACATAGCTGGATACCTACATCTCACAGTGCAGATGAGAGAGAGCACATGTTCAAGTGTGCATCTCAGCCTGCAGATGTTATGCCTGTGTTTATTAATAATTATTAATTAATCACACAGGGCGTACGATGAGGACTCTCAAAGGGAATCTCTCTGACTTTTAATCTTGCATCGAGCACACCTTTTGTTCCCTTTATGCACCCATTAAGAGCCAGTTTATAACTTAACACAAAGCATTAGACCATATCAATTATTCAACACCTGCAGTTACATATTTATGAATTCAGATAATTGCATTTTTAATGTAGCAGATGTCAGACTCATCTAATGCACTAAATGAATTTGAATGACAGGCCTATACGTGCTGTAAGTGTGTGGAAATAAATATATATATATATATATATATAATGGCGTTTTTTCAGTGAAGCACTTCTGGAGTTCTAATTGTCTCAGAATAGCTTGTTAGCATTCAGTGCTCTATGCCGGCATGTCTTTGAATTGCGCTGTCGTGCGACACACCACCAGCTCCCTAACTGCTGCTTTCAACTCCATAAATCGTCTAGAGACTATTTTGTCAAATGCCTCCCTGTATCAAATTCATGTTCCAAAGGATTTGCTGGCTGTGTCACCCGAGTTTCAATGAGCTTCCTGATTTTTACAGGGAAGACACTGTCTTGGGTAATAATGGCACAAGTACAGCTGCACCTACTGCTGTTTTCCACTTAAACAGAAAGCTGACATTCAGAATAACATGACTTAAGGCGATACAGCACAGGTCTCGCTCCATTACTTCTATCTAAGTGACCGTGCTATAGGCCAGAGCTGTGCCATTTCCTTGGCTTCATTTCTGTGCTTGCAGTTGGCACCGGTTTGACAGTTTGGGCACCAAAGCCTTCACATTCGACTATTATCCTGGAACTGGCGGAACAACAACAAAAAATTATAATAACTATGACAGATGTCATGGTTCCAATAGAGCTGGCACTAGAACTGCCTGGGCAAAGTACAGCAATTGCACACAGACAAAAAGACAGAGTTAAGCCCACTTGTACTTTACTGGAGACAGTTTAGACAGAACCAAATTCTTCATTTCCGGAGGGAAATATGAGTGGTTCGGTGCAATACTTGCACTGATGAGACTGGCAAAGTGTTTCTTAGTGGTTCCTAAGGCATTCTGATTGGTTCTTGGCAAGCTGCTGCTAGAGTGGCTAAAGCGTTCTGGATGGTCACTTCCTGGTTGTTTTGCCTGTTTTAACAAAGTCCAACCACCTAAGTAAGATGTACTTGCATAATAGAAGGTATGGGATGAGATACACACCTAATTTAAACTCGAGCAATTGTTATAATGATAACTATGAGGAAAAAGTTATCCTGATAATTGCCTTGCAGTTGTTATACCTGTGTCTGAGCACAATTTAATAGGATATACTTAAAGTAATTATATTGCACTTTTTTTAGTGGTTCAAATTAGGGTTGTCAGTACATACAATTTTTTTTAATCAAAGTAATTATATAGTATGCAGACTCATTAATATGCATATAGTAATGTTTGCTGAAAAACAGCCCCCAAATGAATTTTTATTATTGCAGATGAAAGTACCAAATATATGAAAAGTTGTTTATTTGATATATTATTATTATATTATTAATCATTTTTTGTTAGTCAAATTGTAATCAGAGTTCATATGTAATTGCTTTACTTTATTGCATTTTCTTTGTAATTAATCACAGAAAATGAATTTTAATTATCTATTTATAAAACCAGCCAAATAACGAGACTGGTCTCTTATCTATGTAATTGTATACCGTCTATGACTCTAAAGAATATGAGCATTTTTCTGGCCACCATAAAAATAAAGAACCTATTGCAGCTAGCAGCCAAGTTGAAGAGAGTGTTTCATCAATCAGCGCGCACACACTCAGAAAAAAATCTAATCATGGCCATAATTCATCTGCATTTTAGCTGATTTAGAGGGACTGGCTATTGGGGGCTTGCTGGTTTGGTTATTACTGCTAACGTCTTCATGCCCTCAGGACTGGTGAGTATCCTAATGCGCTAATGCCACAGAGAAACACTGCTCCCACCCAGTCCTATTAAAGACAGAAAACACATTTGACAACCTAACATGTGCTATATCCACTGAACTCTCCGCTACAGGCTTGATGTCACTGGCTAACACCCACCCCTTATGTGAATTATTCGGTAGACATTTTCTAGTTCGAAATGCAGATTTTATGAGCGGTGGATGTTAGGCGTACGTTGGAGAGCCTCCAGTAGGAAATGCGCTAGTAGCCGCCAAATTAAAAATAAGGATATAAACCTGTGGGTTTCGTGCTAGCACGTTCTGCAAAGTTCGCACAATCAAAGACGCCCTTGTAAATGCCCAGGCTGTAATTCGGCGGACGCATTATTAATCTTCGCACGTCACGGCTAGCGGCAAGACAGGGTTAAAATATCTCTCTGACAATCCTTTTCATCTGAAGGCACTTGCATACTTCAGCAGATCTGCAGATCGTATAAAGAAATGGCATTGGTTGAATAAGAATGGATGCAGATTTGTGTGTGTATCTGGAAAAGTGGTTGTGTGTGCATTAATGTGTGTGTGGCCCTTGATGCAATCATAAATTATGAAGTGGAGGCATGATGTCAGTGTCTCTTTCTTTGTGGTAATGCACTGGAGAAGATGCACACTGGGTGCCATGCCAGGCACACTCAGTAAAACTTTAAAACTCACACACCCTCCCTTCCTCTCACACCTTAATAGTGCTGAAGTGGGCAGAGACTGAGAAAGCAGCCTAAAGGATGATCGTAATTGGTTTTAGAACTTATGCAACTCACCATCTTGAGGTCTGTTACTGGCACAAGGTGTTTTGTGGCTTTTGGTCCATGTTTGTTAGCATTTCTATGCCAGCATGCTCCTAAAAGCATGCTATGACTTCTAAAGCTGCTATAAAAATGTTATAGCGGTTAAATTAACAGCGTTTACATTTTAGTTACATTTTTGGGGGAAAATGGTTCAAATATACTGATGAGTCATTTTGCACTAAACAAATTTTATTCAGTGTCAAACTAAATAAATAGTCTCAAGCTAGCAATGTCATGTGGCAAAATTATGGTTGGTTTGACTTGTCAAAAAGATGCTAGGATGAAAATGAAAAAATTTTAGTTATTTTTTAAAAAATGCATTTTTTTTACTAAAATACATTAAAATACATTTAAACTTGCTGCTAAAGAAAATTTGAATAACAAAATAATTAATACGAATTTATTACAATTCTGTAAAATTGACAAATTTGAAGCTAGATTTGAAGAACTTAAGACAAACTATGATTTAAATAAAGTTTAAATAAATTGGAAATTAACACTTTTAAGCTTATTGTGGTTATTGTGAAATAAACAACATGAATCTGTACAGAACAGATCATTAGTAATATGGTTTTAAACATGGTAATTAAAGAAAACAGATGAAGACAAAAAGTGGAGGGGAATATGGATAGACAGAACATTTTCCAAGAGTATTTTATCCAAGAAAAAGGATAAAACTGATAGGAAGAGGAAGTAAGAGAAAGCCAGGACAGAATTGCTGCGAGATAATGAGCAGGAATATGCTGCCCCAGACTGTCTGACTGTCTTAGGTTCTCATTAGCCATCCACAGTGCATAAAAACACAGTAATTCATCCATTTGCAGAGTCTGGGCCTTCCTTACATCCATCCTGTTTAACAATACTAGCAATGTAACATCCTTTTAGACATGATGAGAAGCCCTTGTAGAAGGACTACAAGGTTTTAATTACAAATCTCTTATTTTTTTCATCGGCCTGCAAATTAAGTTATAATGATATAATCATTATATATTCTATACGTGCTATATATTCTGCATTTAGAGTAGGATAAGAAAAAAAAAACATTATATGACTAAATGAAACTCAGTTTAGGAAAAATGACAGTCCGGCTTTATAACAGATCACACAGACTAATGTTTATTCATTCAGATCAGTTACGAACACCTTTTAATATTGTGTGGGGAGGTTTAATCTCATTTTGAATGACATAGCTATAATGAAATAGTGGAATTATGCTGAGGAAAAGAAAAACATTATGCTGTGCCTTTAGTGATTAAGGGTTATGTCAACATGTGACTATAATCTGAAGAGAAAGCGAGGATAAAATAGCTGCCATAACAGAAGCCTGATTAATACAAGTCAAATTTGATCCAGTCAGGTAAAAAATATTAATTACATGGGTGCTAATAGGGCTAATACGAGTCTGAACACACAAAGATAGCAGTGTGTGAGTTGCTATACGAGTACATCCCTGTAATTTCTATCTAGGACCTTTTAAATCATGTCAGGTAATAAACGGGAAACACAAAATTGCCTTTGTTTAATGACCAAACAGATAGACAACTACCCTCTCAAGGTTTTAGGAGGTAATTAGAAACAAAAACCCAATCAATGTCTGCTTTTAATTAACAAACACTGTCTGATTGGCCAGTTGAACAAAAGCTGATTTACTATAAACGACTCCCAAGTTTTGTCACAGCCCAAAGGATGACAGTATACTGTAATTCCCTCAAATCTTGTTTGTGGTCATTAACGAGTGATTAGA
The DNA here is from genome assembly GCA_032357445.1 of Enteromius radiatus. NCBI lineage: Eukaryota > Metazoa > Chordata > Actinopteri > Cypriniformes > Cyprinidae > Enteromius > Enteromius radiatus. Next base: position 9,166,496 of record JAUCMS010000079.1, on the reverse strand, counting down.
GTCAATCAGTGGGCTGAGACACTGCAGACCCTCAACAAAATCAACATAAAGTAAATTGGACTTTAATACCAGGAAAAGTGCTGAAATTCGAACAAAGCCTGCATGTATTAAAGCTGTAAAAATCGATTTTTAATTATAAGTGTAAATTATATTTACTTTTCTAGATGGAATGATATCTGTTTAATTGTAATGGAAAACAATGTGCAATGTGCTAAAGTCTTAAACGTCCTAATGTCTTTCTTCTTGGTAGGCAGACAGATAGAGTACAGTATATGGATTTTGTTTTTCATATTTGTTTTTTTCTTTTGTTTTGTGATGAAACTTTTTGAGATTCGCTTCAACTAGGACAACATCTTAGGAAACATACAAGTAAGAACAAATTGAATGTGTGTTTGGTATTTACTCCAAACCAATCGTTTTCACTCTGAACTCCTGTTATTAGTAAACACTGAGCTGCCTGGCCTTGGGAGAGAAGCAGATAAATGTAGCAGGCGGGGATTGTCTTTTCCCAAATAAAGCCGCAAGGAGTTAAAAAGCCAAGAATAAACGCAGCTTGAGGGTCGTATCAGTCTACAGGTCTTCAGTCATTACTTCAGCAGAAACAACAACAAAGAAGAATTAACAGACACTGTAGATCCACACACCTACAGTATGCACAAATACACAAACATACATCACGGCCGCTTACGATTTTGGCACAGTAAGGGCAGTTGTCTCTGAGGAGCCCCAGCACTAAGGTAGGCTATCATAGGGTGGAAAAAAAGTAGTAGTAGTTTGGTGGCAGCATCGGTGGCAGGTCGGTGTAATGGACTGCCAAGTAGCTGCTCAGAGGCTGGTGATTGATGCCGTGGTGTTGATGAATGCTAACACACACCCGCCCACGTTAGTGGTGAGGTGACAGCTTTATTGATAAATGAACAGTGGGACATGTGGATCTCATCAATCTCAGCCTTTTTAGCCACAGAATAAAGTCCCCCATTGCCACTGGCGACCCCGTCCGCTCCCGACAGGCTAAAACCGAGCTTCTCTCATGGACTGTTTTTAAAATTAAATCTCACTAGGGACCAGTCGAGATCAAAAATTCTGTTGCAGCATGGGAAAAAAAAGGAAAACAGGAAAAGTCAAATTAATTAAAACTGTTGTCCGACGCATATCGGTGATTATGGGCATCAAATGGAGCTCAGCACAAACTTAATTACTTTATTAGGATGACAGAGTCCTTTATTTTAGCCCTCAATATTAATAAATAAGTGTCATCATTAAAAGCAGTGACATTCAGCTTGAAAGATTGAATGCTTTCATTTATTTATCTCAATCCGCAATCAAGTTTCCCTTTATTTTAACACAGAAATACTTGCAACAACTTCTAACAGTTCCGAGAAGGGGAAAAAAGACTCTGAATCATTTTTGACGGAGTGAGCGAGAGAACAACAGGTTAAAATGGGGCAGAGAGAGAGCGGTTGAGCAAGAACGATAAAAAGGATTGTAGAGGAGAACAGAAAGGTGACACCCTGGCAAAGATAGGCTGTGTTTCTGCTCTGAGAATGTCAACGCTGTCAGGAAGCTGGAAGGAGCAAGAGAACGAAGAGTTGTAGAGATTAAGGACAGCGTTGGCCTCCAGTCTGACCAAAGCAAGAGATGATCACACACATACCCAGACATTTGCACAAATATATCAGCCACGCCACATTGCCACAGACCGGGACCACCGGGAGAGCAGAAACACTACAGATTGCGTTATCGCCAAGCATTCAGGCACGCGTGCATCCCAAATCGTGCACGTGTGCGCAAAAACACACTCATTTCTGCTAAAATTACATTAGCTCACAATAAAAGTGTACAAACACATCCAAACACGCGCACTGTAATCTCAAATGACATGACGCCTCATGGGCCTGGTGAGCTACAGCGAGCACGGATGACTTCATTGAGACAATTACCCCAATTAAACGCAAATGTCATAATTATCATACACAAGCGGAGCTGTTAGAAAGACCACGCGGCTGTTCTCTCTTGAAGCTGGCGCATCTGTCGAACGCCCGCTTTCTTCTCCCGACTGAACTTTAATAATGACGGCTCTGAGCGTTTTATTTGCTGTGCCGCCTTTGTCTCGATGCTGTCACCAACTGTCAGAGGCAGGAGGGCTTTGATCACAGACCTCGGTGTATTCGGCAGCCATTGAACGGTTGAATAGCTTCTGCCGGGACGGAGCGGAGAGAGTCTGGAGCTTTCAGACAGGAAGGGCGAAGTGGAGGAGAGCGGAACTCATTCGGCGGGGGGCGTTCTTACGGCGTAACACTCATTCAGATCCATTCAGAAAAGCACAAAGGGACAGGAAAGGCAAATAGGGAGAGAGTGAGTCGGTATTCATTCAAAGAGAGATTAGATCAAGATTGCTACACAATGTGACAGGGGCTTAGTCTTTGACAGCAGTGTTCGCACAAAGCAACGTTCTTTCAATTTGCTGATGAACAAAGAAGACGGGCAGCAAAAAGTAAAGAAAATGGCCTCTGTGTGTTAAAGCAAACAACTCACTCATCATTGCAGGTATGAATGATTGGTTCTGCGCTGAAACCAACATGTGAGTCAGATCGACTTAAAACAACATATTTTTATACCTTGTAATATCAGTTTCAAAATTGATACTTTTTATGCGATAAGAAAAAATGCGTTAACTACAATCGAACCTCTTTTACAGAATAAATACCACCATGCGCATTAAAAAAGTAATGTGACTTTTTGAGTAACCAGCAGACCGATCTTGTTCACAGCATCTATAGGTTGAGCATATATGTCTGAGCAAAGCCTGTCATCAAAGTATTTCTGTATAATTACTGTCTTACACAACTGCGTTCCCAAACAGCAAGGCATCCACCTCCGAAAGCAATGACCACAATTATTGTGGTGCATCTGCCTTTTCTGAGGAGCAAGTCATTTTTTTATATATGAAAATTATTATATTCAGTGTCTTCTCCTAGTTTTCTTAGAGATATTTAATGGCAGTTTATCGGGATGTGACTATTTTGTTCTCTTTGACTCATTGGATGCTTTACTCTCAAATGTTTTATATTATGTTCTAGTTTTGCACATAAGTTAAATTTGCATCTTTGGATGTAAACATAGCCAGTAACTGCAAAATGTAACTAAATGTTAGTTGACATGCAACAACATGTCAACTAACAGTCATTAGAGTTTTAGTATATCGTATGTTGGGTCCACAGAAAAGTTGCAGAAAAGTATAGTCAACTTATTCTACTAACCCTAAACCTACCCTAACAATCCAATCTGAAAGTTAGTTGACATGTACAGTAGTTGCAAATTAATGACAGTTAGTTGAGAGATAGTTGACATGTAGTTATAAAGTTACTTAAAAGTAGTAGGGTCGGCGTGATTTTGCCAAGAAAGACATGATCCTGGATCAACATTACTGTCCAAAAATATAGACTTATTCCAATCCCTACTTCTAAACCTACCCTTACACAAAATGTATGCCTAAAATCTGTGAGAAATGATAGCTGATTAACAAGGGTATAAAACCCTGATCATAAGCCTAAAACAGATATTTCCAGAAAAATGATTCCTCATTTCTGACTGGTTGATTAAATTGTTGTTAAAGATGTTGATCCAGGAATACTTGGTGAAATCACTCTCACCATTTCAAAACGCAAAGAAAGTCGGAAAATAGTACACAATGTAAATTTCCTTTAAGTGTATTCTAGAAACCAGAACTTTGGAGTAAACGGAATGAGCGAAATTAGTATACTATACTAATACTCTCGCAAAAAACATATATATTTGCACTCTGATTTACTAGAATCTCTCAATCGACTGCACTTCTATCACTTCTATAAGGGTATAGGTGAGGGTCACAACAGTGTTAGTAGAGCTGACACATCACTGCCGATCGGAGTCAACACAGTGTTTTCTCTCTGTGTGTTTAATGTTTGCCTTTGGGAGATGAGGCCCATTGGTCCAGTACAAAAGGACAGTGTTTCCGTGACAGGTCAGCCAACTGTCAGACCGATGGACTCTCCATGTAGCCCTCATTTCTCATGACTTGAGTGAAAAGCATGAACACGGGCAGCAGGCAGGCCATCATTCCCGCAATCCGTCAGCGTGCTCGTAAAGCGGCCCGTGGTGTCGACTCTGATGCATGTTATTCTCTATTCTGATACAAAATGAAAAATGAATGAAGACATAACTGTCAAAGAGATAACGGCAAATTACAAGGAACGGCATAGAGAACGTAATAGCCTACATCGTGCGCTTTTTCTCATAATCCAAAATATGTTTATGGGCTGTCATTTTTCAGTGTTAGTGAATATTAAAACCTGCAGCAAATGTATAAAGAACGTTTCCTGACAGTGCGGCGGGATGGGTGAGTTATGAGTTATGGGGATGTCTGATCAGCACTGGCTGTTTGTTTTCCTTCAGATGGCGTGAACAGCAGGAGTTTGTGTTTACCCTAAGTTCTATGCTTCTCTTCTTCATCAGATGATGGCGCTAACTGGCTTACGTTCATTTCAGCAGATTTGATGTTGCACTTAATTGACCTTCACAGCCGTTAATGAGGTAAACATACACATTGCTTCTGATTGGTTGTCTGGTACAAAGAGGAAATACTGGCACATGAGTTGCTGACAAGTGTACGGTGGATCTGGTGACCCATGAGGGTGAAATGTTTTAATAGGGCTTTGCTGGTGTGATGTGAAGGTAGAGCTAATGTGAAACGAACTTGCAGACATCTAACTGTCCTTCAGCGCATGTGTCCATGCAGGTCAGCTCTTTGAAAGGTCAGGATTATACTAAAGGCAGAACGCTGTGTAACTTTCTCTATGGATCACAGACATCAGCCTGAAGAGACCTGAGAGACGGTACAAAAATTAACATAATTGATTAGGAACAGATGAATACACAAACACCTTCCTGAAAAGCACATGGGTCAATGATGTACACTACCATGTAAAAGGTTGGGCTCAGTAAATTTGTTCTAATTTGAAAGAAATAAACACCCTTATGCAAGAAGGAAACAATACGGTGATAAAAAGTGACGTTAAAGTAATGTATAATATTTATTTTTATGGGGAAAAAAACTTTTCTTTCGAACTTATCTTTAGGATGGTTTAAGATTTAGAATCCTAAAAAGATGGTTTCACAGTTTCCACAAAAATATTAAACAGGACAACAGTTTTTTTGTTGTTGTTGTTTTTTTACATTGTTGATAAAAATAAATTTCACCATGTTACAGTATAGTGATTTCTGAGAGATGACAGTAATGGCTTTATAAAACACTTTATGTATTTATTTATTATTTATATTTTTACATCAATTTAATAGTTAAATCACATTAATAATCATAATCAATTTTAAATTGTAATAGTATTTTCTATTGATGTCTTGATAAACCAAATGAACTTCTTTTAAAAAAAACATTGTACTCAAGCGAAAATTTTAATATACAAGAGAGTCACTGTTTTAATTGGTTTTACAGGATAAAAAATTGTTTACTTTTTTAGAAAGTTTCAGTTGAACTAAATGTAATATATATTCACACTCCTTGAATATGTGCTAGGGGTACAATCCTTATTTGTTTTTTTTTTTAAGTTATTTTGCAAGGTAAAAAGTAGTTTTTGCAAACATGAATTACTAAAATGTATGGATAAATATATTTATTTATACAACATAATTCATAAATATTACATAAGTCAGTTTTGTTGAGCTAAATTTTCTAAGATATAAGCTATTGTCATCACCATGGTTACAGGACAGTTTGCGCCCCTAAAAAATGTCATAAGGGATTTTTATTCAAAAAGTAAGAGCATGTTTATTATGAAAGGTGTTTTTGAATCATTGCATTTGTGGATAGTTTTTAAATGCACTCCTGAATTTAACAGATACAACAAAAAACAGCATTACATCATTGACCCAAATCATTGGCTGGTTTCTATGCCAGGCTGATTTTATCTGATCTAACTGCTGGTTTTAAATGTGTTTTGGTTTATACTGTAAGCTGGTGAAATAAGCCTGGGAAACCACATAAGACCAGCAAATATATTAGCTCAGACTGCCCCCCCCCCCCAGCAGGGCAGAGCAACATCTTCAACCTATATGGAAAAAGTTATTTACTATTGCAGACATGAATGGATATGAAAAGTCATTTGAGACAGGATTCAAAGACCACAACAAATAACTGAACGTTGTCGCTTTATCTTCGCCTTTTCAAATGGTAATAAAATGCCTGGTTGCTATTCACTATGATATGTAAATACTCCCTCCTGAAATGGCATTCACATGGAACAGTAACATCATCGGTTTAGATAAGAGCCATTTCCTGATGAATATCAAAGGTTTGCTACTTTTGTTCATCAGCTGAGGCGATGGCAGTGGCTGGATTGTGACAGAACTAGATCAGTACAAAAGGTGAATTCCCCATGACCAGGTACAGAAACCCACAGACAGACAGTGAGTACGATTCATCAAAAGGAGGGATCTAAGGACGTGCCATCCACAGATATCAACAGAACGAAGAAACACAGATTTGGTATTTTTTCATGAGTCTTCTCAAAACTTTCAGAGCGCGTGATGCAATTCTTACACTTTGTGATGATGTAACAATCGTATTTAGCTAAATTAGCAGAAAGAAGGATGAGTCAGAGACTCAGAAACAGGCTTTATGCCTGCTGTTATTGGATGCCGTTTGAAAATAAATCAACAGACATTTCAGCAGTCAATTCATCATAAGGTTTAAATTTCTCTCCACCGAGAGCAAACTGAATTTCAGCAGGCTTTTTGGCAGAGCTGCAGTCTTTTGAATATGTGGCTCAGAAAACTAATATTCTGAGCTCAAGGATGCAGCTTTTTGAATTTTTTTTTGACCTGGACATTTTTTGCGAGGAGGAGGAGGGAGCCTGCTGACAGCGAGGAGATATTGAGTAAGGTCGACTTTAGAGCGAGACCTCTCTGGAAACACCAGTTATCGCAACTGACACTTTACTAGAAGAAGGTCGAACTCTGCCAGTCATCTCACCTGCCATGAAACGAGTCTGACACCATCCTCAATGCCACAAATGAATAACACATACAAAAGCAGAATACATTGGATAGTTAATGAAGTTGCAGTCAGCCTCCGTATCTGGGAACTGAGATTTTGCCAAATTGAATGTTTGCCTGGACATATTTGTTGTTTATCTTAAAAATAAAATAATACAATTGTAAAAATGTGTTATTATTATTTTCAGTGGTAACAAAGAAAATGTGCATCATGATGATAATTTCACTATTCTAAATAAAATGTTCTATTTGTGAAATTGATAAAAACTGCAATGCATGTGTAACAAGTAGAATATTCTCATAAGATTATAAGTAGATTGTTTTCTTAACAGGTTAAAGATAAATGTTAAAAATTTACAGCTAAGCGAATTTTCAAACATCAAAAAAAAAAAAAAAGTAGGTTGGAGTCTTGGGTTTTATGCAACTTTGCAGTCAATTGTAAGAAAAAAGCAGATGAGGAGATAAGGTCAAAATAAAAATAAAGATGACGACAAATAAACACGGCATCATAAAATATTAGCCAGTGATTTAAAAAAAAAAAAAAAAAACCTATTAAATTAGCACTGATCCCAACATTCTGTTGAACAAACGTAGCTCTATCAGGACAGGATTAGTTTAGAAAATTAGCTGAGACTGAGAAGATCCGAGAACAACCACATTAATCCAATCACCTTTCAGCAAATGGAAGTGATGGAACGAGAGAAAGAAGAATAACATAAGGAAACAAAAGACGTGCAGAGGGCAGAAAGCCCCTGAGACCGATGAGAGAAGATTGCAGGAGGAGATACAGTGGTAACTTTGAACTGTGTACTTAGCATGCAAGGCCCACCTGCCTGGCCCTGGTGGGCAAGCGATCATGTTCTCGCATTCTCTGCTGGTTTGCTTCTCTGATCTACAAACCATACCTGAGGCAATGGAATCAGTCCTGCCAGGAATCCACACAGGCCTTCACCAACTGAAAGGCCCTAAGAGACACAGTTAAGCCAAGCGTAAAGAAGACCCCTACAGGGGGTGGAGGAGGAGGAGAAGATGAGGAAGATGCCTCTATGGACAGAAAGAGACATTGACTATCAGACAGGACAAGCCTGGTTAGGCACATCCTGCTTACCGTGGAAGAGCAAGGCATTCTGGGGCCTGGCAAACCGGTGAAGTGGAAAGAGCCAGTCAGGGAAGCTACGAAAAACCTGATAGCAAGATATAATGTACAAAAGGTTTGGCTAGTGAACAAGAGATGTGAAAACAGACGAGAGTGACTTATGATTCTAGCAGGCTCTTGAGCCACGGGCCACTTTCCTTTTAAGTGTTTCGAAGGCTCAAATCAAATATATGACTGCATTGCCGGATAACTCTGGAAAACAAACAGCAAAATCCAAAAAAGTGACTACAGCAAAGAATATAAACAAGACAAAAAAAAAAAGCAGCTACTTTCTCAGAGGCTTTGTGGAGAGTGCCGCAGGTAGATGATGATGCATTCGCAGTCCTCTTGAGGAGAAGGGCAATTTCAATAACAGCACATGGCCTGCAAGCCGTAGAGAGTGGCCCTTGTCCCTGCAGGCCATTGGTTTAGGTCCAGACCACAGCTGGGCCAGTAAGTGCCTCATTTAGGGAGACTGAGTCGGGGAGATGGGCTTGACTGAGCCAGGAAAAGATTACCAGCTCTTGCCCCCGGATAAGTACCCGCTGCTGCCCAATTTTGCTCCAAACACAGAGAAAATGGCAGCTGGGTCTGTTACATTTCACATTACTAGCTCAACTTACTGCTGGCCAGAAAACACAGTCGATTTATAGAATAGAGCGCTGTGCTGCGCCATAAAATCCTCAATGGAAGCTTTGGTTATAAACCGAAAGTTATATTGGTGGCTGTCCTTGTACGTGTCGTTTCTTCTCTTTTTTTCCCTCTTCGTTGATGGCAGGTGTTTATCTTTGTTGCATCCTTGAGAATCACAATTAAAACCCCTTTAGGAGAACACACCCGTCTGCTTTGCGTACGGATCCTCTGGGAAGCTACAGACTGGGCATTGGCATTTCACATGTATGAAAACAAACACTAGCACATATTATCATATCAATACCTATGCCGCTCAACTGAACTATAGGGGTCAGACCCTCTAGGGCATCTTCCGGTCACCTCATTTCCAGGCTGCAAACACATTTTTTCGAATCCCAAATGCTAACAGTGGCTGACAGGTGCAGACGGTGACACAACTGGTGTGCACAATGCCCATGGTCTTTAATCAAAACCAAAAAGACCATATGGGCAGTTATTCTCAAGGGAAGGCAATAAACAGCCACAAATATCCTGCTCTAATCACGCTGCGAGATGCAAGTGTGTTTTGGCATTCCCACCTGAGGCTGTGCTCATTTATTGCTTTATTTATTGAGAGAGAAATAAACCATTTACCTTTTGAATTAAACACACTTACCACAGTTTTCAGACGCCGTCCATCCTTGTTATTAACTCTGTGAGACCAGGGACCCATGAACAATGAGTTCTCTGAATGCTGTGACCACCATATTACGGTTTGACCTTTAAATGTAAAATATAATCCCTAAAGGTGAGATAACGTAACAAACTGCCTTAAGCTCCTACAATCCAGTGGAGGAAAAGTCACTGTGTACCCCTCAAAGGTGAGCAATTTGGAGGAGTAAAGCCCAGTATTTCCCATTAAATCATTAACCTCATACCTCACAACATTCCTGCTTGACTGTAGGTCAGGCTGACATTTTGATTAACACAAGTACAATTTTTAAAATGCCTGCGCAATATTTCCCACAAGACGGTTGAAGTTGCAAGGGACGAGTTCCGACATTTATTTTTTTATATTAAAATTGATCTTTTCAAGATTGTCGACGCAGATTGCACAGAGTTACATCGCAGCAAAAGTCAGACAGGCATAAATCACAAGGGGGGGAGGTTCATGTGAAGAGAAGTCTCTAAATGAAGAGCAGAGGATTTGACAGATGTTGTGACTTAAATGTTAAATGATGAAAAGGAAACTGAAGCAGAAAAAAACACCTGATTGCAAATTTGAGCATTTAGATATCATCATACAGCTTCGGACTGAACAAACAGTGTTCTAAGACATAGAACAGAACAGAACAGAATAGAATAGAATATGTTTGTGTGTTTCAGACAGACAAACATTAGTCATGGGCATTTAGTCATTAGTCATTAAGTGATTATCTTTATGAGTGAGTCATTGAACATATTCAACTGAGTTGGTCCAAAACACTGACTCACTCAAAAAAAAAACAAAGAAATGTGTACTGTTTCTGCTGGGCTTTTAATGCTAAAACAGTAAAAGCAGTATACCAGCAGACTGTTTTGACTGCAGTCTTTCTTTTAATGAGTCATTGAATCACTGATTCAACCTATTCATTCAAAACTGCTAATTCACCCAATGGCTGTAATGGTTCTGCTGTGGCTGTTTTTGGAACAATTTGTAGTTGACAAAAATGGAGTAACTGACAGTATTGCATGTAAAAGACAAGTTATTCGATATCAACTTCACATTTATTAAACTGTTATATAAAATTATTATACGGCTCTCTGGAATGCTTGATTCTGATTGGTCAGTTGAGACATTTGCAGGTTCGTTATTTTCGAATA